>JABVXU010000162.1:0-110409 GCA_013365365.1 Cruorifilaria tuberocauda | reverse complement strand
TAGTTTCTCACGTTGCCCTATCTTATAAAGATTGAATATAAACATTTATATCTGATATATACTCTCCAGAAAATTCTCTACAATTCTGGATAATTTTGCTAAATTTGTTTATAACTGACCCGCACTGACGACGGTTTTGTCAGCTATGATTATTATTTAGAGCTAAAGAGAGAAGACTAAGAACTCCAGTTCTTGAATGAAAAGAACCAGTTATGTTTAAAATATATATGCAGATGATAATAACACCTTTTTTAAAATTGAATTTCTGGCAAGATATTGTTCTGTGTGGACATGTTTCATCTTCAAGACTAATTCAGAATAAAGAGACTGAAGCAGCTATATTCAATATTCAATTTCATCTCTGCAACATTCAAAACATCGTACTAGTAGCTTAGCTATTTTGATAGTTTGATTTTACCTAAGTATTTCAGTAATGTCACAATCTATTTTCCGAAACCCTATTTATATCTTCATCACCATTTAGCAGTAATATGGACCGAATACTTCAGAACTTTATTTGTTTCACATTCGGTATTCATAAACTCATTGAAAAAAGTATTAGCTACTCTCCAAATAACATCATGAGCAGTGCACTGAAAACAACATGGTTTTGACGATTATGATCACTGAACAAAATGAAATGCCATCAGTAAACTTTTCAGTATTCTATATCCTTCATTTTGATTTATCGTGCAAAATTTTGCCGTTTAGTAATTCTTCAAATAGATGTTTTTCTACTTCCATTGTTAAAAATGTTCTAAAATCCTCACATTACTTATGGATCTTCCTCGTTTCTTTCCGATCGTTGGATCTTTTGTACATCTCTTCTTGACTTTATGAATTCTTTGTCTCTTTGAAAGACAAATAATATTTGCAAATTTCTAGTTTAGAAGTTGGTCACACCACTTATCTTTGATCTCTTGCTTAACATGAATGAGTAAGAAGTCTAGCTAGTTATGATTATGAAAAAAATTTTGACAAAAAAAAACCATCCGAGCGCATCCATTATCTTTTTGGTAGGAACTGCTTTAACGCATATTTAATTATCGAACTTCCATCAAACCGCCGCGCATTGTTTATTTAAAGAGTTCTTTCGGAACATTTGGTATGTATGTATAAATATTGAGGAATTTTCTATTAGTACTTTTGAAGTTTAGCATAAGCAATAGAGGTTAGCATGCAGTGTCATAATCCTTTTCTAACCTATGTCCATCATACTTTAGCTCATTTATTGCAATTATTCTTGTTTTACGTTTAACCGCAATAAAGAATAATTCCCTATTTTACTTTTTGCTCATGTCATATTACTATCAGAACGATTACTCAAGCAGGGAAATTTGCACTTCTATTAGAATTTTTTAGAAACTGATTCTATTGGTACTTATGACCTTATAATCTAGCCGTGAAAGTCAGGGTTGTCAGTCGCTTTAATAAGGATATTGTTGTTATAGTAAGAGACCATCTTACTATACAAGCATAGCAAAACAAGAAAAGTTATCAAATCCTGGAGAGTTTATGGATTGAAAAGTAATTGCCTTTTTTTTGCGTATCTGAAGAATGGATTGCTTTATCCCGAACTTTCAGGGGATCTTTATCAATGCTCTTTTAACTTCATTTGTGTAACTAATTTTCAAACTGGTTTTTTAAAACGAAGTTTCTTCATGGGAAGTCTTTCATTAAACGGAGTAAGATGCAATCTTTAGATCCACGAGAAAAAAATTAGTTCTTGATTTCCTAATCTTTTCCATGTTTCCTTTTCTGGTATATCTTAAGATAAAAATGCAATTGGAAATTAATATAATTATTTTATAGAAGAACAGGGCAAATTTTATAAACCTAAACGAATTTTACTCATACTACTTGTCAGTCTTGCTTTTGAAGCTAATGAGCAAAATTCTCATTTTAAGTCAATTTCTAAATACTGTGTATAATGAGGGAAACGATTTGAATTTAATATTTTGATATCATTAATTAGCAAACCCAATCATTTCTAGCATTAATAAAAATTTTAAGATATTTAATGATTTGTTTCTCATAAAAATGGTTCATGAAACCTAACTAAATTGCTAAACCGATTTCTTCATAAATGATCAATGACAGAGCATTGTTTACCCTACATTACTTGCATTTGTCCCAAATTTATATTTCATTTTATTAGTGATAAATTAAATTGGCAAGATTTTTGAAATTTTTTTGATTCTCGTCTTGTTTCAAGCGTAAAATTATCATGATATTAGTGGGACCATCTTGTTCATTTAATACAGCATCATTCTTCCTTCTTAGGCATAATTACACGTGAACCTTGTTGACATTTTCAGCCGTCAAGCCACTTTGTTTATTTGCTTGCTGATCGGCTGTCAGTGGTTTACGTCGTTCACTTCAATTGAGGGAACAAAGAAGTGTGATTTTCAGCTTGTCTTTAGTTTCGAGTAGTTCATCCTTATTCAATCAGTCTGTTGTGATTATCACACTGCATTTAGCAAATTTCATCAGATTTCGAAAACTAGGACTTAATAGGGAGATAAGGAGGAAATAGAGAACAGAATTCCTTCAAATAGCAATATTTTTTTTCGTTAATCGATTCAGTATTGAAATCAAATTTTGTAAATTTTTATAACTTATATTTAATTTTTTCTCTGCAGACGACATGTAACTTTTCTATAGATTTTTATGCATGTGAATTGTGGATTTTTAATAAAATAAATTTGAATTTAAATTATGAAAAATTTGATTAATATGGATCTGTTAATTTTCTGCAGACGTGAAATTTTAACGCAAACACAACGTTAATAGTACTGTCATCAAATATAAACTGCCAGGAGGCCGTAAACTTGAAGCCGTTTGCTAAGAACTGCGCAGAAATGGCCACTTCCGATGTGGTTTGCATTCTATTGTTTTTTTCTGCTTTTCAATCCTTTGTATGCAAAATCACAATGAATGAAGATAATGATATATGGAAATTGTTGATTGTAAAATTTGCTTATGAAAGAGCTCCCAAAACACTTGCGGTTTATTTCTGGAATTCTTTTGGTGAGCTATGGTTCCGGTGATCTGTTTTTCGGACTTTTGAATCCGTTAGAATTTTATGCATGTAAATTGCAGATTTTTAATAAAATAAATTAATTTAAAATTATAAATTTAGTTCAAAATTAAGCTGGAAAAATTTTCCCGAACTTTAGGTAATGGAAGCAGACAGCGGATTTGCGCGCTATATACGGTTTCCTGGCTCATCAGATCGTATCATAAACGTTAACGGGAGAAATGTGAATGAATTTGACGAAGGACGGGATGAAAGTATGATTCTTTAGTTTTTTATCTTTCTTTCTTCATTATCGCCTTACGCGTGTTTTTCTATAAAAGCAGATACAAATTTGCAATAACGCGAGAATTTTCATTTTGCTCCTATCTGTTTATAATTTTGCTTTTTCATTTTTTCCATAACTGATAAAACATTGACGCACATTACATCTTAAAAACAATGTTTTTATTTAGTGTGGTGAATATATCAGCTGAATTTGTAGTGATTGGGGAAGGCTTGTTCTCTTTCGATGAAGATATGGTTCCAGAAAAAGAAACGGGTAATTTAAATGAGGGATCTGCAATGTCAGGTCTATTTTACACAGACCAGCCCAATGGTTCGTTTTCTGTCCTATGTTTTTATCCGAATTAAAAGTTTCTAGGTTTTCAGAACTAAAATCTTGCAGGCAATTGTTTTCAGTTCATTATGCATTCTCATTTAAACGTCAAACTTTTCATTTTTTTCGCGTTACCAATAAAAGAGAATATTTTAAACAAAACAATCACTATAAAAATCTAAGCTTCAGATTTTTTAGTTAAAATTTTTTTAAGCTTGCGGAGAAAAAATTAAGATTTTTTAATGATAAATGGTTTTCAGGAATTTTGATGTATAAATTGTAATGTACTTCTATTTTGGTATTTTTAATTTACAGATTCTGGTAATATTGATATATCTCACGCACATTTGAATTTCAATGAAGGCGGTACAGATATGATTGTTAGAGGAAGACACCCTGAAAATTCATGGGTTGAGGAGAACGGTACGTGCTGTAGTCATTTTTCTTTATCTTAATTTTTGTAATTTTCTGTAGTTTCAGTGTTATGTTGTCAAATATGATAGAAACTACGGTTTAACAGAAAAAGCTCGAATGTGGACGGATCGTTCGTGTGATGATCTATTTATAAAACGTTCTTTTTATTTTTTAATATTGTCGACCCAATACCCTCTTACATTAAAAGTGTTGGCAATTAAAGAAAATCGTCTTTCCTTCTGTTCATGTTTCCAACATTGTTGATTTATTAACTTCCACTCTTTCCTAGTCTCCTGATTCGTAATCATTTAGAATCCAGGAAATTTGAGCAAATTTATATTCCAACTTTCAAATTAAAGAAATAATATTCTTTGCTTTGCTATTCCTGACAATTCGATTGCAGAATTTCTTTGATTTTTAGATTTGCGCTCAAGCTCAGTAGAATTAGAAGGTGGAGAATCGGAACCAATCCAAAGAACCGGTTCTGTAGCATATAGCTGTTCGCTTCCAATAACAATTCCTTCAGGTCGTTTTTGGCCGCCACATGATGCTATTGACAGCATTGAAGGCAATCAGATCCTTAATTTTGATGAAAACCGTAAACTTATTGACAAAACTGTGAGTTTTCGAACGCAGTACACAATGTTCTACAGATTTTTAGTTAATAATTATTCACAGAAGTCCTGTTTTTGCTGAAAAAGCAGGACTGCTATGAATAATTTATAAAAAAAATACTAGAAGTTTTCAAAAACTGATGTTGACTGAGTCTAAAACATAGTCACGATATTTACTGACAGATGACAACACTCAGTAGACTGGTTTGAGTACGAATTTCTTTAGAAACTTCTAAATGATGGGGTTACTAAGCTTAACGTGATGCATAATGAAAATATTCATCATTTTTACGGTGTAATTTGTTTTTCTAGATTTTGCCTCAGCGTCCACCAAGGGATCCTTATAGTGAGATGCGTGCCCAGGCTCGTTCAATTCAGGCGGCTGACGATCCGGAGCGTTTATTTGGCGAGCGTCCGTCACGACGTCGTTATAAAACGGGTGGAGGATAGATAACATCTCAGGTAACTGCACCGCTGCAGATGAACACTGAAAGTGCTGATACTACAGTTACTGCTAACATAAGATATCACATTAATTCATAGCCCTCCGCAGTTTATTTTTCTGTTAAAGAACTTATTGCATTGTTTCTGTTTTACTCGTTTATTCTTTCTTGAGTATGCAATTACTAAAGCTAAAATGGAGGAAATTCCTGGGATATATTAAATGGAAATGCAAATGTGAAACTGGCAGGACTTTTAAAGTCTTCTAAGAATTATAAAATAATAAAATGATTCGTATGAACTATTATGACCTAAACTGGGAAAGTGAAAGTGATACCGTTACGCATTGATGCGCAACTAGATGATTTCAGGAAGTGTGAAATCAAGAGCATACGGGTCTAACGTCATTGGCAATACTTCCATTATATTGGCCTTTTTGTAGTATTTCACCGAATCATTCTGTAGTCTTTGGATTAGGTTAAATACGTATTCTAAAGAAAAGCATGTAACGCGAAACTCTGGTAATCATTTATGCTATATTTTTATCACATGTTTTTTATTCTCAATGCTGCTTTCTGTTCTATCCAACAAAGCGATCACGCTCATTATTTTTTCAGTTTTTGAAATATTTAATTTTCTTGGTTTGTCTTTTAAACACCATAAAATTTCTCCTCCATCCATTTATTTTCATTCATTTTGCTCTTTTTTTTTATCCAGCTATAATTAAATTGTTGCTGTTCTCTATTTTATTTGATTTACAAGTATTTAGCGTCTACTTAAAGGCACAGATCAGTGCTCCTTTATACTCGTATTTTTCCGTCCAGTTTTCTCTCTTTTAATTGATTTGGTGTTGTGTTTTCTTTCGTGTGTCAATTTCTACTTTTTTTTCTTAAATTAGTGGCACAAAGTAAGCTAATATGCTTCCTCATCATTCATTTCGTTTACAAGTCCTTAAAATTTTGGAATAGTTTTTAGATGTTTTGTAATATATCTCTCTGTTAATTGTATATATTCTTATATATATATATCCGCGTATACATGATATATGCCGTATCATATTTAGTAAATCCTGTTTCATCGGGATTTTTATAGTATTTATGTCACTGGTACTTTCGGAATATTTATATGGTGCTTCCTATTCAGAATTTTTACCAGCATTTTCCGGGATTTCATTTGTTGCTGTCATTTGTTTGTACACCGGTTACGGTGGTGGATACGACTTTACATCCGTATTAACCGGTGCAAATTTTTTGAAAAGGATAAGGCGATAAACTAAGAAGGTACTAAAGCGTCCATTTGAAATGATAATTTGCATGCTGTAAAGATCACTAATTAGATGCTGTGTTTGTTCCTATTCCATTTTTTAATATTTGCGCCTTCTGGTTTCCCAAAAGAGTCCCAATTTATTCACAAAAGAAATGTTATAAATGTCATTGCAGAATTTCAATTTTTTGTTTTCTGATTTTAATTTTTGTGGCACATATTTTTGCGCTATGAAAACTCTTGATAAATTTTTTTTGCCCTAGCGATTTCTTTTCATTGACACAATGAGTTAGTCATACAACGTCAACACAGTGACATAAAGTTAAGTTATGATTATAGTGCGTTTCATAAATGCTATGGAATTTTGTCTGAAATTTTGTCTTCAAGCGACGAATATCAAGGTACAGAGTACATATAATGACTGCACCATATGGCTTGATTTTATGTGTCTCAGAGTTTCTGGAGCAGTATTTTTTTATAAGTGGATTCGTAACTAGTTATTTTCAAAAGAGGAACAAATATTTTATAATTATGGTGCTGAGAAGAGATTGGAACATTGATGGTGATGCAGATGTTGCTGGGAACCGAAATATTTTTATTATGTAAATCAGAATTAATCCGAGTATTATACACGGTGATCGACTCTACTCGTGATATTTTCTAACAATTGTTATTACGTTTGCAAAAGAATATGCGTCGAACAATAAAACATTTATCACAGTTATTGTTACAACGAAAACTTTCACAGATTTATGGTAACGGATTTATAATATCTAATCAGGGATAGAATTTCATACTGAGACCTTAATTGTTATAATAAATTATCAATTAGTTAAAATTTATAGGTCAGAAGAATCCAAGTTTTTGAAACTTCTGAAATTTCAAGCAATTCGTTGCATCTGCTCCAAAATTTCAATATTTCTAAACTTAAATTACTATTATAAAAACTTTCGCGATAATTCTAAAGTCATTCTTTAATCAAAATCTTCTAAATCCTTTGTATAAATCATAACACTTTTCAATTGCGATTGAATTGGATTTCTGAATAACCGGTCAAAAGATGCAACAACATAAAAGTCAGCTGTATAAATTTGATCCTCGAGTTTTGGGAATTAATCAAGAGCTGCATATTTTTAGAAAAAATACGGGAATGATTAGAGGATATAAGCTTTAAAAGTATTTAACAAAGAGTTACTTCATAGTAAGCAACCGTTATAATTTACAGCAGAATTAACCAAGGGATGAAGAAATTCGAAACTTCTGGCATTCATCATAGACATGTATACGTGTTTTTAATTCAGTGAATGTGAAAAAATTAAAAATTAATCAGTTCAGTAAAATTTCGATAACATCTCTACGTTCTAGTTTACTTTAGCTTGCAAATAATAATAGAACTCAATTTTATTCTAAACTTCAAAACAAACAGGGATCAACTAAAAAAAAACTGATTTAATCCAATGAATGAGGAGCTGGAGCTGGAAACATGACTTTGTGTTAGTTAAACTCAATTCTGGATGATATGAGCGAATAGGATTTCCTTATTAGAACAAAGTAATTTCGGGTGTAAAAATGTTTAGCGGTCAGAACAGGATTCTTGCTGTAATTTCTAATTTGAATGTAAGGTGAATTACTTTGGAAAATAATATGGAGCTTGACATTAATCCATTCTAGCTTTCATGGTTTAAAAAATCCCGGTCCGAAACGTATTCGATTTGTAAACTCATATAAATTTTAACTTTTTATTTGCTGTTAACGTTTTATATTTTTTCATAACGATGACTGCCTTTACTTATCAGTGTATACCAACGACATATTAACAAAGTGTGTCTATCAGAGCTGGCATTTGCATCTCCTTATTCCAACGAAGAATTAAGTGCAGCACTTGTTTTCTTCATCTTGTCTTAGAGAAAATGTTACTTGCCACCTCACATGTTACAACTTCCCCACCCATTTCGCAAAATATCTAGCTAACAAATCATTTTCCAAGTGATGAGTGATATTCGCATTAATTGAGATCTTTTTTCTAAGGTAATTTTAAAAAAGATGAATTTAGTTGCCATTTTAAGTTTAATCTTAAAAAATGGTGATGCAGAACAGTAACTCTAACCGAAACATGCCCATATTCACTGGGTGAAATTTGTGTGTTGATTTCAGTGAGTTAAGCACTAGGAAACAGTTACCAGATGAAGAAAGGAATCATAAGACGATGAGAATAAATCACTATGAAGTATAATTAATAGGCGAGCAATATTAACAAGTCATCCATTCATCTAACTACTTCACGGGGGATTGCAAATAAGGGGATTTCAGTCACAGAATGCTCGCCTTTTCTTTACCTAGTCGGTTTACCTACTTTTGTTGACCACGTCGATTTACATTATAAAACGTGAAAAAGAGTCGTCATACCGCATTGTCACGTGGCAAGAATTGTTACGCGATCTTTTGTAGCGAAACCGTCATGTGATTTTCCGTCGCAACCTCTCTTTTCTTCCTTTTACGTTCTTCGATATTCGTATTCTGCCATTATCGATTCATTCATTTCTGTGGCTTCGCCGTATGTCACTACTACTGTCTATCAACATCTCACCCTCGCCTTCACAACAGGCAGACAAAAAGGAAGCAATCCTCAATGGCGAACCGGAAGAATCCGGTTCGAGCTGGCTCGCAAACCGATTGCCGTCCTTTGCTCGACAGCATCATTGGCTTCAGCGAGACACACAAACACACCATTAGTATAATGCTCTTATGGAGCAGGGCTACACATATCGCAGTGTCTGGTTCTGTTCACGTGGCACTTTCTCATCTCTTCTGCTTGTTCGAAGGGACGTCGGGTAGCCATCGGTAGATCGTCCGCCGGCCGGCATCTGTCTACATGTAACGGGCGGGTATACGAAAACGTACGCATGGATACCTGTTACGATAATGCACGCAGATCATCAGTAGGATGACAGACTACATTTGAATGAGTGTTGTGGTTTCATCGAGTAATGCTTGTAAAACACAGCTTCTAATATCTCTCCCTCCATTCATCGGGAAGGAGATCCTCTAGGAAACCGTTAACTCATCTTATTCCTTCCCCATATCCTCTCGCTTTTTTAGAGTTGTTGTACAGTTACTCAATAATTTCATTATCAGTTCATTATATTAATATATTTATGCTTTTCATTTCGATTTATGTACAGATTAATTTTGTACAAGTATATGAATATGTCTGATCAACTACTTTACAGATAGATGGGAGAAGAGTTTAACCGGTGTGATTTGTGTCGCTCGAAACTCTGTGGCTTCTCTCCACCGGTTGATTTAACCCCCATAACAGCATTACTACCATGTCTTCATACTCTCTGTCCATCCTGCAAAACCAAATGTGAACAAGGTTTCATATTTTCTTGTGTATACTCTTCGCAATTTAACCAGTTATTTATTCAAAAAACATGAAAAATCAGAAAAAAAGTATTGAAAATTTGATTTCTTTGTAGCATCAATGAATCATCAGACGCTGATCTGCCAAGTTTGCCGTACGGAGTGTCTGCGATCTCATGTACTTAATCTTCCAAATGCAAGCGATTGTACTGTGAGGTCTGCTTCATATTTTTCACCAAATAGTGTGTTCATTGCATGTACTGATTTAGTCGTTTAATAAATAACAGTAAACGACAAGTTGACAGCGGTCTTTTATGCTTTTTTGGTGAACTCTAAAATGTTGTACACATCGGAATATTTCATATTTTGTTTCAGAAGGTGTGAATCTGCAGTCTGCCCAGATAAACATCAGGCCACAACCAAATGTATTATTTGCAATGAAGCTTTATGTGCTGATTGTAGCCTAGCACATCAACGCGTTACCGCGACATCTTCTCATTTTTTGCAAACTGTTAGTATTTCTTTTAAATTCCCTTTATAGTGATAAGTATTTTCGTTATTATTTCAAAATTCATGTATTATTAATTGTTGTGCCTGTTTTAAATTATCAAAAAACTCTTTCTCTTTTATTAAAAATAATATCATCTGAAACTCTGTCAACCTGTGCCTCCTGTTTAACCGTAAGTAGGAAAAAGTGGAATCTGTGCAGTCCATCTTCAGATTTTTTTTAAGATTAATCACCTCTTTATAGCTATTTTGAGAAGGAATGATGTATTCGGAAAGTTTCTTTTGAAATCTTCATCCTATTATTTCCAGTTATGCCCTGTGATTCCGAAGTGTATCCGTTGTCGTCTCCATAACAATATGAAAATTGTATCGTTATGTCGGTGTGGATCGGTAAGGGCTTTCATTCGGTCACAATTATATGTGGTATTAAAATTGTTTTTTTAGTATTGTTCGGTCTTTAAAGGTGTATAAAATGTATTTTGTAGTATGTATGTATGACGTGTATCGCTGGTAGACTTCATGAAGGTCCGTCACACTTGATAACGCCTTTATCTCATCTATCAAATACTCACATCGATGAAAATAAAATTATATCTTCAACAGCAAGAGAGACGACACATATCGATTGCAAGTATGAGTATTTCTTTTTAAAAACTACAATTAATAAATTTTATGAGAGTCATCGATTTATCGATATTTCTGCAGTTCTTTAACAACTATTATTTTTTGTTTCAGTATCTCGTTTTCAAGCTATGAATAGTAGTGGAAGACCTAATTTGGTAGGAAGTTAAACACTCTAGAAACTATTACTTTAGTAGCTTAACCAAAATATATAAGAGCTTTTCCAGTTTGTCAATGATACAAGTGCGCAAGAATGCATTGAGTGAACGTGTTGCTAATTTAAAGAGAGAAGTTGGGAATCAAGTTGTACATATTTGTCAAGCGGTAATTATTTACGTTAATCGAACATTGATGTGAAGTCAGTTTTGGCTCTTGTAGAACTGATTGTGTTTTCTTCCATTTGAATTTCGCGTGGATAAAGCCTGTCCCTTTGCTTATTATTACCTTATTATTATCCAAGTACATTTGAAGTAAATTTGAATTTTGATACTTTTTTCTTACAGTATTGGCAATTAATATTAAGAAATTGTTCATTTAGCAATTTCTTGAGTAAGGTTTTATCCATGCCAAACTAAGGTGAAAGATGGAAGCAAGGTGAATACATTTTGCTAGAGATAAAATATTGAAATAAAATTTGAAAATAAGTTATACCTCCGATATAAATGCTGAATGGTTCATTACAATATTTTTCCTGACTACTATGCTTTCAAAAATCATTTTTTGCAGGTGATGAGGAGGGGAAACGATCTGTTGCGAGCGTTAGATGCTATTCAGTTTTATAAAGGACAGGAATATGACAAACTTCGTAATGAGCTGCTCTGGCAAAAGCGACGATTCAGTAGAGTAAGTGTGACTTAGTTTGATAAATTATGTTGGAATTATATATCCAGTTATCCAAAATTATCCTGAACCTCAGTTTTTCAGTTTGTCCTCAATACTTTTTGACTTTGAAACACTTATAAAATTATATATTTTATATTAGTTTTTGAAAATCGAGTTGATTATAGATCAACTCATACGCTTCACACATCAAAGATTTTGAAGATCTCACTACGCTTGCAATTATGCGTCAGTTTTTGGAGAACTGTATAATAGTTATTAAAGCAAAGAAAGTCAGTAGTGAGGTTTGTTAAGCCTTTTCAGCATCTTTTGTATTTTTTGAAAGGACTTTACGTCAACTGTTATGAAATTTACCCTGCAAATCCTCAAAAATTGTTTCAGAGAAACTTGAATGGTCTGCAACGACCAGCGACGGTACAGTTTAAACCCGATACGGAACATATTCTAACGAATATTAGTCAGTGGGGGCGAATTTTTGCCGAAGTTGACGATTTAGGGACACTAAAAACTGTCAGTAGTCGTGTTTAACATTCTTTCTATTATATTCTATAAAGAATATAACGTTTGTGATAGAATAACGGAAGGAGTTGTTTTCTTGAATATTTCTTCAGTGTAATATATGAATCTCACGAAAGGTATCTGAGTAATTGTTGAACTAGGAATTCTTTAGGTAGAAGTTACACCAACACCCCTCTCTTCAAATCCTATAGATATTCCATTGTTCGACACTGCAGCGAGTAGATCACGAGGACCTTGTTCATCGACAAGTATCTATGCACAGCGCTCATGCGCTAATGGATCTGTTGGGCCGGACACCACCTCAAATCCCATTCCAATACGACCATCAGTATCTCAGGAGCAGTCCCGGTTTTTGCAACAGCAACAGTATCATGTTCAGGAGGCTGGTTTTGTTCTCTATAGGAAGGAACTTTTTAGTATTCAGAAAATATAAGAATGTGATAAGTCCTAAGTCTTACCAGTATTGTTAAACTTACTTTTTTGGAACATTGAATTTCATTTTTATCACTAGCTTCCAATGATATTTTTTTAGTTGGCAGCGAGACAAATGCAAAGTGTTCGGAGGCAGGGATTTCAGTCACAGTTTCTTGGTCCTCTGCTGACTGAAAACCCTCAACGTTCTACATCTGTTCAGTTGCCAGGCCTGCGATATTCGTACCCATATGTTTGTCAGTTGAATTTCACCTTTTTTTTTCACTTTTTTAATCACTACGTCCAGAATAGTACCACTTATTTGGGAAATTTAAGGATATCTGTTTGGATACAGGTTTGAAGTTACAAGAAAAACGTTTTCAGTGTTGAGAAAAGTTAGTAGATAAAAGATATCATGAAAGTAAATCTAGCATTTAAGAAAAATGAGTAATAAACGGTTTTCTTTGGACTAGGGTTCTCGCTTTTTACATTCCACATTTTCAAATTGGGATCTTATCGGTAAGTCAAGTCTTATGTTTTACTATTTTATGGGTTCAAACAATGGAAATTTGATTTACAGCTGGATTGACTGCGACCGAACGACCTTATATTTCTCCGTATACTCTACCTTCTGGGCAGACTCTCCCGTATGCCTCTCAGCGAATGTTTTTACCAAATTCTATGCCAGCTCAGCAGCCGCCGATGTCAAATTTAGTTGAAGCGTGTAACAGTAAGTTTTCTTACAACTGTGGATAATCTTTGCTTGATTAAAAACAGTTATAAGGTATGCGTTTTAAATGGCAGTAATTTACAAATCGACTTTAATAATATTTTGACAGTTCAGCAGGACTTTGCACTTTTTCAGTGCCTAAACGCTTTTGTGATTGAGCGCTTGTCTATTTTTTCACTTACATATCACAGGTAAGACAACTGCCTTTTGAGAGGACTTCCAAATTTCTTGGTCGTTCGCTGAAGCCAGTTTCAAGTTTTTGAAAATGATGAAAAAGCAACAGATTGACTGTATAGTTATCATCGCATGATGCCTAAATTTGTCAGATTTTATTTGGAAATTTAATTACAGGTGTTCACCGAATCTCGAATGTTCAATTATCAAGCTCACAGTCGGGAAGCGGCTTGTCTGGGATTCCTTTTGCTCCAGGAACGCATCCATGTTCGCTTCTTGGGCGGTCTGGAGAAGCATTGTATTGTTTGTTTATTATAATATGATGCAGTTTATTTCTCGAAATTCATCTTTGTATTTTCACATCAATCTTCAGGGATCACTTCTTCGTCTTGTTTAACCGATTCCTTTTTCTGATAGCAAGAATTATCTTGAACAATTGATTATGAAATTTTTACCATTAATGACGTTAATTGTGATATTTTTATAGAATGCAAACTATTCGGTCTGACACGGTTAATCCCTTGTCGGTTTCGAGTTCGGTTTCAATTTCCACTCTTTCTTTTCCTCCCCCTATAAAGGTCATATCGTCATCCAGTTCAGTCACAACAGATATACAACCTATAGACAACTCAAACAACCGTGTTGTATGCACTCAAAATGCTGACACATCTGCACCTGATGATAGATCTGGTGTATGCTTCAATTCACAGGTCCCTAATCTCAGTGTAACACCTTCGAGTCAGGAGAAGTGTGCTCCTACGAATTGCGGAACGTCCAGCACATGGTAGAATTTTTTTTGTAGCAGTGTTTGACATGCGACATGCGGTCTTACGATTTCTGAGAAATATTAGTGAACATTTGTAAGATTTTAGTTGTAATTACAGTGTCAGCTCACCACCACCAAAAGACCCCGAACCAGCTCCATTAAAAATAACGGTTAGCATCAAAAAAAGCAACAATGATGAAATTGCAAAGGTATCAAATATGTTCAAAGCACAGGTGGATCAATGCAAACTGTTGGATCCAGAACAAATAAGAAGTGGGAGTCAGCAAGGTATGTGCGTATTTTTGCCAATGGAAGTTCAATGTCATTGGTTTTAATTATCATATTTTTGAAAGTTTTTAGAAAAATCTGTAACCATAAGTGTCTCGAAAGAAATGTAATTTGAACAGGAAGTTCAGCAGATAATGATGAATCAAGATGGGATGACTACTGCTACGTATGTCAACAAGGCTGTGATGAAAAAACTGGCTCTCTTGGTTGTTGTGCGCGATGTCCACGAGTTTTCCATAATATTTGTCATATCCCTGCTATAAAAGAGCAAATGGAGAATTTGCCGTATGTTTTTGTGAAATTTATTTAACGGTGTGCTATCATTTGTTGAAGCTTGAATAACTTGTCTGATTTTACGTTTTTGTGAACTGCAGTTATCCCAGACGTCGGCAAGTTTTTCCCCTATTTTTGTGTTCTTCTCTTGCATTTAGATTCTGCAATGATCCCATTTGATTATTAGAAATGATATATATATATATATTAAATACAGTTTAGAATAGGATCAGTAATTGTTTGTTGCTTCAATTTTGACTGCTCGTAATCATCATTAATTAAGTTACATTTGATTGCATAAACAAGTTGAAATTGTAATTTCAGGGACGAATGGGCATGTTCGCTGTGTACTGAGACAGAACCATTGCATGAAAATGCGGATACAATGGGACAACGTGAAAGACTGGTAAATATTTAAATCTGATCGACAATAAATGAGAATATTATGTTCGTCATTTCTTTCTTGTCTTCATGACAAATCGTTGAAAGAAAATTTTTTATTCGAGTTAGGAATTCAAGATGATAATAAATATTAATTTTAGCTCTGTTCAAAGGTTTTACTGAGTTGTTATGACAAACACTTGGATGTGGAACCATTTTGTCAACCAGTACCGCGAACCGTCGTTACTTATCATTTGATCATAAAACAGCCCATGGATTTTTCTACTATTGCACGACGTTTGAAAGAGAAATCGAAGGATGCATTTACTAACGTTGCACAGTTTATTCAGTGCATGAATTTAGTTTTCGAGAATTGCTCAACTTTCAATGCAGTGAATATTTTTTAATGTTTCAATCTTATGAGACCTCTTGTTACATTACAAACTGAATGGATTTTTTTGCGCACAAAATTTGGGCAATTCTTTTCGCTTGATTTGTTAGATTTTTGGCGCGTAAGAGGATTGTTTAACCAAGGCCTCTCTTTCTAAAATACTCTCCAATTGAGTTATTTGATTCTTTTCGTAGATGAAAAAATAACTCTGAAATAGTGCGACGCGCTTTTAAATCTTATATTCTGTTCTTTTTTTTAGAAACTCACACATATAGGAGTAATTATTACAAGTTTTGGTTTAAAATCGTCTTTTAGTTATTCATCTTTCAGCCAGGTGATGAAGTAGCGAAGGCAGGCCGCTCGGTCTATCAGATATATAGTAGAGCAGTCAAAGAATATCTTCCGTGTATGAAAAGTCAAGTGTGGTTATATGTGAATAGATATTCAGAAAATCGCCACGCAGGACTGATGCAAAAGGAGCAGGTAAATATTTTGTTCGATCTTGTTCACCTATATTATCCGGAGTACTAGAATGTGCACATTTTAAAGCTGTACATTTCTTGTAGATTATTTCTGATTCCTTTTCTCTGGTTCGTCCGAAAATTCTTGAGAATTATGAAATTTTTGTTTCTGTTGTACGTTGTAACGAAATAATGTTGTTTAAGTGGCAAAATATTGCAGAATGCCCAAGCTTCATCTTCCATTGCACGGATGCATGAAATATCTGTAGAACCTGTCATTAAGAAGCTCAGAAAGGAAGTTAAAAGTGAATTCAGCGAAATCACTTAAGATTTTACTGCAAGTATGTTCATTTTTTGTGAAAAATTTGCTGAAGATGACATATGTCTCTCTCGTTGTAATTTCATAATAAGTGTTGGGATATGCTGTGGTAGAATAAACAGTGGCATACCATCACTAAATCGGAGACCAGATAATGATGAAATTTTAGGTCTACCTGGTAAAGCTCCATAGGTGATTTAACATTCTTCCGACTTTTAAATGTTTTGAAGTGATTTTCATTAAACACAAATATCTTTACCTCTTATTCTTATTATGACTTTGTTCACTCTATTAGAAATACTATAGTTCAAAGTGTGAGGCTTTATTCTTCTCGCAGGTATTGCAGTAGTTCCTTTTTATACTCTCAGTGACGTCTAGGACAGCATCGGATTTTCCAACAGGGAACGCAGTTCCAAATGAATTTGTGATTATCGGAAATTTCCAAGCAAGACAGTAAGCGTTACAGTTATGTTGGTTGATTCATTGGATTTTATTATTTAATTAATTTTTAAATATCATCTGTGTTAATTCAGTTAACTTGGTATTTGGAATATTTTTCATTCTAAAATTGCTGTGAATAAAAGAGTCGTGATCGAAATTCACTTTCAGCAACTGGACACATTATTACCGTTAAATTTCATATCTACGGTGGAAGTTCGAGTTCTGGAACATAATTCTAAACTACCAAAGTTTGTTCTCTGAGCCTGAGGGTTATTGTAAAGTTCATTACCCCCTTTATCGTGCTTCTTAGCATTTTTGTATGGACCGCTGATGGCATGCATAAATTAATATCTTCTGAGGAGCTCCATATCTATATGTCTGCGGTTTTCGAAATGTGATGCGGTTAGCAAATAAGAACCTAACAAAGTAGCTTAGTTCAAATACTCTATGCAGGAGTGTACTCAAGAGTACAATGGAAACGGACGTTAATAGTGCTATGATTAGCAAATTGAGATAAAAATTGAATGAAAGCTGATCCACCGGCACTGCAAATGTAATTTATGTCTGTGGTGTTTATCAGTTGCAGATCAGACTAGAAAATCGTTTGTGAAAAACGAAATTGGTTTAACCCAAACATGTTTATAAGTCTGTGATAATAGTATCATTACTTGTCCTTGAATTAGTGGTAAGTGATGTAGTAAATGAACGTGCAGAGACACGTTCATAGTGACTATCTAGAAGTACGCCATTTGATACACCACGTCGTAATTGTCTCACGACATCTCCCATCATTTCCGTTAACTCGAAGAATGTTGGTCGACATTTCGGATCTTCCATCCAGCATCGTCGCATGACGTGATGATATCTAGAACATATATGGATTATCTTCTTTCCGAACACTTCAAAATTTTGAAAATCGTTTTGCTTTAGAAAGACCAAAGTAATTCTCCAACTTTCCGTTACTCTAACTTTACTTTTTAACATTCTATAATCCTTCTAGAAAATATATTTGAAGTGAATTATTATTAGAACTATTAAAAAATTGTGATTTAGCCAACAGCTGATTCGAAAATGGCAATTGAAGTAAAAAGTACAGATTATCAGGACACCCTTTCGGTTTCATCAAACGATGTCCACTTTTCAATGAACGGAGGATGTCGGTAAATTCAAGATCTGCATAAGGAATTAAACCACGCGTGGCTAATTCCCACAACACAATTCCATATGCCCAAACATCTGCTTTGAATGTATACTGCAATATATTTCGGTGATTGATTAATTACTCAAAATCATTTTTTTACAAAATGACAGTTCCTTTTTACCATCAAAGGTAATTTATTTTGTACCAACAAGAATAAAAATTTAGTTTAGTTTTGCCTTGAAATTGATAACTGATTGATATACAGCTAAATATAACATTACAGAACATCGTCCTATATATTGAATTAAATCAAAATCCACAATTTTGAAAGCACATCTAGCCTTTAATGATTATGAAATAAATAGGAAATCTGGCGATATTTTTTGTAATGGACTTGAAGACATCGAAACATAGACCATTCAATGAGATATCCTACCAATTCACACATTCAATGAGATATCCTACTAATGATTTAGTATGGACGAGTCAGAACTAACTTTAGGTAGTTGACAGTTCATCTGTCAAATAGTGCAATCCACCAACATCAACTGGAATGGATCGTTCCTTACAAAATTTGAGAACTCTTGATTATTTTGATGAAGAAAAACTAGCAAGTTCCGAATTTCCTTATAGTATATTATGAAGTGAGGTAAATGACGTGCTCAAAAACTGAGCTTTCTGATATGAATAAATAGGAAAACCTGTTGTTCTTCAAGCGATTCAATAGGCATCCATCGAATTGGGATTCCGCGATCTTTGTGGATAGCCTGATACACTCCACATCGCGATACGTCCCGACTCAAACCGAAATCGGCAATTTTAACAACAAGATGTGCATCTAGCCTTTAATGATTGTAAAATGAATCGAAAGTTTGACGATTTTTTTCAAATTACGGAAACTTAACGATACCCAATGTGAATCATTTGATTAGCATTCCACAAAATTTTAAGAAGTACAAGGAAATTTTTTGACGAACATGCAGTTTCGTGCAGCAAGATCTCGATGGATAAATTGTTTATCATGTAAATAAGTCATTCCCTTTGCAATTTGAATGCCAAAGTCAAGAAGATTGCCAAATGTAACTTTCTGTAAATAAAATAAAGTACTAGATTGAGATTAAAAGTTGTGTGAAAAATGGACGTCAAATTTAACTGAAGCAGCCCAAAAAATGAGAACAATGATAGCTTTTGGATGATTAGAAAAAATAATTACTACTGTCTAAAATTATCATCAAACATACAAAGTTTAAAATTTATGATATGAAGAAAAAATAAAACGTACGTTTTCTGGATTAATGATATAATTTCGTAAATCTCCTTGAGCCATGAAATCAGTAACAATGATAGGGTAATTATTATTGGTTGAGGAAA
This sequence comes from Cruorifilaria tuberocauda, assembly GCA_013365365.1. Classification (NCBI taxonomy): domain Eukaryota; kingdom Metazoa; phylum Nematoda; class Chromadorea; order Rhabditida; family Onchocercidae; genus Cruorifilaria; species Cruorifilaria tuberocauda. Next base: position 91,045 of record JABVXU010000162.1, on the reverse strand, counting down.
TACCGATAAGTCGAGCAACATTTGGATGATCAAAATTAGCCATAATCAAGGCTTCTTGTAAAAATTCGCTAATGCCAGTTATGATACCATCATTATGTGAATCAATTGTTTTGCATGCTACATCTACTAATCTACCATCAGCTCTTTGATATACCGCCCGATAAACAACACCGAAATTTCCTGAATAATAGTTTACTAAATATAATAATACGGATCAGCTCAAGAAACTAGCAACAGAAAGTCGCGATTAGCAATAAATCCTTAATAAAATGACACTAGGTAATTCACAAACCTTTTCCAATTTCGTCACCCAATTTCAAATTCTTCAGAGGTATTTGCAACTTCGAATCAATTTCCATAAAGAGATTTTCATACGGATTAAATGTTTTTATTTTGTCACCTTTTCTTCGGAGATCAAGGAACGGATTATAGCTTGCTGAAAAGAATTGTTTCTGAAATATGCATTAAATACGAAAAATCGAGTTACTAAACAACAAAAACCAAAGTAGATAACATCAATAACATGAAATAGCATCAAATTTAAATGGAAAAATGAAATAACCAAATGTGATATGACTTGTGTCAAGTGCTATTTGTAAGTTATTTGTATCGCACTGTTTCATTCGATTTCCTTGACGCTGTAAGGAAGGAACGGATAACAGTCAATTCATGCGCGAAATATTTTAAGTAACACATTCATTGATATATCATGCTAGATTTAATTAAAATAAAACTTAAAATGAAAAATACGATTTTGATTTCTAATAGTAGTTCAAAGCTAACTTTATGGGATTGACGAAGAAGGCATAAAATAAGCGCGATCAGGAATGCAAGTACAATTACTGCAAATATTGCCGCAATCGCTCTGCTTTGCCTCAAATCAAATTGAATGGTCATTTTACATACAAACAATTTCCAATTTTATCACAAAAATACTGAACATATTCAACAATATTTAGCATCTAACAATTCTTTAACATGTTGAGTTATGCAAAAGTGTAATTTTGCCATAATGAACTTACAATAAGTAAAACAAGTTTTTTCGAAATAACGAGATGTGAAGTTCTAAGGAATTCAGATTGGATAATCAGATTTATATATCAAGTTAAACTAACGAAAATTTGAAGTCCAATTTAAAAACTACTTTGAATATGAGTATGTGCTTGCCAAAATAATGTTTGTAGTGTGATAATCACGCTTTTTCGGTAATTCAAAAGTGATGCCAAATCGTCCAAGTGATCTAAGTATCCCTTCCAAATAAAAATTGCAATGTTCCACAGCTTCATTTGACATGTTCACAACACAAGATAGCCTAAAAAATAAGTCAACATATTGAAATTCTCTACTGCTCTTTTTATTATGTTCAATAACCAAATCCTTCAGGAAAATGAGACAAAACAATTTTTCAGCACCAACCAATAAAGGTGTAACAAAATATATTTCATAAAATTAAAATCTCTTTCGCTCTGCAAAAAAGCAAGTAAAATATAACTAATCTTGTCGCTCGGAAATCTGAAACGTCACAGTTCCGATCACATACTTTGGCAACAATGTCTTGTAGTCTATCGAATTTCCTACCATATACTTCTAGCGAGGTGCAGTTGGAGAAACTTGATAATGGCACATTTATCTCAAATATTTTGTACTGTGAAGAGATAGATTTGTTCTTATATGGATTTTGTAACAAATCAAAACACCGCAACTTAATATTTTTTAAGACATCTTTTGGCTCTCTTTTTAATTAAATTTCACAAAAGTTCTAGGATATAGACAAATTGGAAGGCCGATTAACATAACGAGCAGAAGTATCACTAGATTCACAGTTAAATCTAACAAGTTTTGTTTCACATTGCGATACATGATAATGGAGTCACATAACACTTCAGAGTTTCTTTACTTATAGCAGCAATTTTTTTAAAAAAATGATTCTGAACAAATCATTTTCTTGACAAATTTTACACTAGAATATAGGAAAAGAACAACAAAATACAAAAAACAGTAACTTACATGCTCAATAAATGGAGTACAAAGGTTTTCAACAATATAGGATGGACAATTGCCTTCTGATCGCGAAAATGCATAACCAGAACCATTTTTCATTGCACACCAAAGGCACCGAAGCGGATCGGACCAGTTCGACCGCTCCAACGAGTCACAACTGTCATAAAAATAGGGACACGCCAGTTTTGCATAGTTTAGCTAAAAATGGAAAGGATTGATTCTGCAAAAACTGATGAGTTCATTTTAAAGTTTCTACATGGATTTTTTGAACTTTAAAAATCTGCAATTCAGCTATTCAAAAGAGTTTTTATGAACTTAGAACATCAACTTTGAAAAAAAATCACAAACTTCGTTATCCTTAACGAAATAAATTCGACTGCGTGATAAATCTGCAGCGATGCAGTATTGAGGAGTACAAGTTTGTTCAGGGAATTGAGTCCGCTGCAATTGAAGTGACCATAGGAGCGATGATGCTACTTGATCTGTTTGATCTGATATCTAAATTTGTACCAAATCCAAAAAACTCAAAACTTTTTTCTTTCCAAGAAACATCGTCCATCAGTATTAATAACATCATTTCAAAATAAATTAAATTACCCGATTTAAAATACCGTCCGAATGTACGGTGAATAATGCGCCATCTTCATAAAAACGTTTCACAGATAGGATATCCTCACCATAACTCGGTAAACTATAATACGTGCAAATCATTATTACAAATTATTAGCAAACTATCCGAGATTAGTAAGATATGATATTTTGAATGATGTGAATTTCGGAAACTGAATTATTCTATTTACTTCCAATTTCTTTCAAGTATTGCGAATAAAAAAAATTAAATATTGTTCTGGAAGAATTTTGTGGTTTCTCGCTCTTCGGATAATACTCAAAGCTTTCAGTACGATTACAGTATAAATATATACGTATGAGCATCACAAAGATCTAGATCTCTTTGTTACTTTCCCATTTACTTAATTATAAAATACAGAAAGGTGAAAGATTTCAGTGATTGCTTACACTGCTAAGAGCTGCCCTGAAAATGCACGGAACTGTTCTAACCATCCATAACGATATGCAAACGATGGGAACAATTCCAAACCACAATTATCTAATGGTTCCTTTATATAGTTCTGTAATAGAAGTGTTAATGTATCATGCTTCTTAATGGTTATTATAACTCCAAGAACTCTTCCTTTTATGTTTAACAAAATTTCAAAAAAAGACTGAAAATAAGTTTTCAGTGTCTTTTTTTGGAGTTATCCAAAAATTTACAGTTGAATCTGAAAGGGAATTAAAATCCACAGAATTTTAAAAATGTACAGACTCACACCACCAAATCTCGAGCAGGTTCGCATAGCATGTCCGTCAGCACGTCGTGAAAATATGAAGCAATATGGAGGTAATTCTTTCCAATTTCGAACTTTTTGACATTCCTGAAATTCCGGTTGTATTTAAAATGGTAAGTAGTTTAAATACTCTTCAAAGCATTTTCTGAGCACTTTCTAACGCGGTGCAATTACATTGCTGCCAATGTAGAAATTTTTCAGAGATGGATAACTGGTTGGTCGAAAAATCACAAGAAAATAATATTTGTGCAGAAAATTTCTTTCTACCATTGCAGAAACGACGGCAAGACTTGATTATATTTCAAAAATTAACAAAATCAACTTACCTTAACTGAAGACTTGTAGGAAACGTTTTGACAGTCAATCCATATTTGATTGAACGCACTATCGACAAGGTCCATAGAGTACTTACACGCAACATTTTCATTTTTTTCGGACGTTTGAAACACAACAATCAGCTCGTCGCTATCGGGATAGTATTCAGCTGCTAGTGAAACGACATCTGTCTGCAAACCTAAAGCATTTTTTTAATTCGATTTTGCATATGAAAGTGCACAGAAACCTAAAAAAAACACCGAAATCTGATCGAATTAGCGAGAAGCAATCATTCCTGTGTCAAATTAAATAATTATGGATAGATTTTTAAATTGTAAAAATGGAGTTTTCTCCGCAAAATAGAATATTTGACGACTTTCTTTTGTAAAGAAGTCCATAATGCTAGTATTGAAATTATGAAATCAATTTTAATAATTATGATTAGCCATCATTAAAAAGCTGCAAGATACACTACTGATTTAGAAGCAACTGAAAAAAGTTACTGAAATTTCCACAAGTTAGTGCCATATCGATGCGAGACTCAAGCTTTTCTGTATGATCTTTGTCGCACATCCGAGTTATTCGAACAGACATTACAATCAGTTCATCGATCCTGGCATTGATGTAAGGTTCGTAAGGTCGTCGTGCTGATCCCACAAAAAAAGTGTAACCGTGTCGATTGAATGCGGTCGCTAAACCATGCTTGTCAATGATTCGTATGTCCTCTGCTGATTGTATCGATTGTAATTTATTAGCCCTATAGACAAGATTGTTATTAATTATAGAATTATGTGGAAGAAATCCTTCGCTCATCTCTAGAAAGTTTCAAGGTCCAATTTAAAATATTTGCATTTCATATTATATTATAAGTTTTGTTAAAAAATTATATACTTATTAATTGCATAATATGATGGAAATCTGAGGATGGCAGCCTGGTTACCATGCTTAGTTACAATGCGTATGTTAACATTGTGACTAGAGTCCTTCACTGCTGTTGCATACATCAGTTCTTCGACATTTTTTCCATTCAGTGTCAATAGATATTCCACGCAAGATTTCATTGGAGAAGGCAATACACATAATCTAAAATATGATTTCTGGAATAAGTATATGTCATTCTAAATTATTTTTAATCTTTGAAATTTTGTGGAATAGACGATGAAGAATTGAAATGTATAAAACAATAGAATCTCGAACATATTTCATGTAAAAAATAAATGAACCTGCATGTTAAAGCGTCGCAGTACAGTAACATTTCATGATTGATAAATTTAAATTCCAATAGTTTCTTTTGAATTGGTTTCGTTAGTTGCATACGCTGCACATCCTTAGTTCTCAAAGAAGATGAAATATTGTATACTACAATGACATTATCGAAAGCACTTGCAAGAAGCTCTTCGTATATTGTAATACCATATATTGTACTACTACTTGAGTATCGTATTCTTATAGCCTGATTCAGTTTATTAGTACTGATTGATAATTCGCCACTATCAGTAAGTGCACTGCTTTCCCTATCAGCATAGATCAAAATATGAGCAAGACGAAAGGAGGTGAAAATTATTAATGTTGTTAAATACGCCCAGAAAATATTCATTCATAAAGAATTCATCAGTTTAAAGCGAATTCTTTCAGCTTTCTTCCGACATATCGATTCTTTCCTGAATGTTTGAATTTAATGTGTGAACTATTTTCTCCGTGACTGTTCGAGGAAAAAAAAACACGCATTATGATGGAGCATGAAACACGAAATGTTATGATTCTAAAACACAACAAATTCAGATTATCATTGTAAAGATCCTGAACATGAATCTGAACTATATCTCTCTATATAAGTTACTATCCTCTCCAAATTCATTTTTTCGAGAAAAATTCTCAAGAGCTCAGCTAGAAAAAATATGGAGAAAAATCATGATATTATTGGGGTAAGATGCTTTTTGAAACTGATTGAAAATCTGAATACAATAAATCAGCTGAAATGAAAAAATACGATAAATAATAAATTACTGAATCATTCTGGTGTGAATTAAAATCTAAAAATAACGAAAAATATCTGCTTATTCGGAATACTTCATACTTAGCATCGTAGTTAATTTAAAAAATTGAATTTCTCGTCAAACTTACTAAATTGCATTGAAAAGATAATCAATTAACATTGAAATATGTACGATATTTTTCAGGAAGGACTTGCAAAAAAAGATTAAAAATTGAAGTGGTACTTAGTTCTCTTTAGAAGCGCTTATCAGTGGCTTAACACTAGTTATTACTAAGTAAACTGTTAAAAACAACAGCACTCAAGCTCAAGCATATCATCCGGCTTCTTCGGAAGTAATTCATGTTTGTTTCGAAATTTTGCAGGAAAATAAGAAAAATCTTTTGTTATATTTTTCTGATATTATAGCTTACATTGACATTAGTTTGTTACTAATCGAGATAGCTCATTCTCTTTTCCAACAAATTACGCAAAGAATTCCGAAAAGACGCGTCCAATATAAAAGTAGAAATTAAAATTTAATAATTGGAAAAGGAGTGAAATACAATGCATGGCACTGCTAACGACAGTTGTGAGTTATCGGGTGAGCTGTACCAGCACAACTATGATGAACGTCTCCCAATCAATCGAATACACACAGGTATCAACAACCAACCCAGCACCAACATCATCAGCTCGACACCAATACCGTCAGTACCGACGTCAGCAGGGACGTTCCCACAATCACACGCGCATAATACATACCAAGTGTTTTATACGTTGTTTCGATAGTAGCCGATGACCTAAATATCATTTGGGAAGGATAATAACCGCAGCATATATAAGCGAACTGATTCATATTGTCGAACATTAAACTAAAAAAAAACGTATTATCTAATAAATTTTAAAAATAAATTGTGTCTCCCTGCTATTGCCATTCAATATTCAATAAATCCAATAACTGGATAGCAACTTGAGAAATCTCTGTTTATCTAAAAACATTCACAGGAAAAAAAAATCTTAATCCATAAATTCTTTTTTATTACTTGTAGGCTAATATCCATCAGTCTTAACTAAAGTGCAGATTCGAAATAAGGTTACATAAACCTCTCACCTCAAAATGGTAAATCAGACAGGTGTAAAAAGAAAGATTGGATCAATTTGAAAAAAAAATGAAATGGTTTCATCTTGCAAATATTTTCACTCATGCAAGAAACCGCTGACATTCTATATATATGTATGGGCGTTTGTGTTTGCTTCAAGATAGAGTTTGATCACACACCTTCCTTTTTTCCATTCTGTGATAGAAATTGTTCAATTTTAAAACTGGAGATGTATACGTCTGTACGCATTTTTACAAAAACTGTAAAGATTTTAAAAATCGATAAGAAAGTCGGTCAATCGCGCTAACATACGTTCCTGCGTTCCACGGTTTTTGCAAGTATGTGGAAAACATGGTATTTAAATTTCCTGAAACATTTGGTAGCAGGAAAAAAATTTTATCTTTCATTTTTCTTCCTGTTAGTTGTGAATTATGAAGAAAATTTTATGATGAACCAAGAAATTTTATAACTAGCTAGATCGTTTTATTTACTTATCGGTTCTAACTTAAAAATTCAAATTAGTACTCAAATCATCTTTAATTCAAAATATTTGATGTGTGAAATAACAAATATAAGAAAAGGGATGATTTGATGATTACTAAATGGTTAGTGCTTCGATGGTATGCAGAACTTTTTTGGGCAAAGATCGTCGACATCGATAAAACATTCATGGGAAAAACAAAGAGGGAAAAGAGAGAGAAAGAGCAGGATCATTTAAGATGATTATGAATGTGCCATGATTCGTTCAACGAGATTGTTTGTCGCTGATTTAAGTATTTTTCGAAGAAAATATTGAGATAAGGCGTAGCACTTACTTTATATCATATTAATGCAAAGCATACTTCTACGAGTTTTCCATTATATCAGAAATCATCGTTCAGAGTAGACAACAGTGGTATCTCTCTCTACTAACATTCTCATTGTCATGTAAGAAGGTTTTTAATTTGTTTAATAATGAAATTTTAGTTAAAAGTATATATACTACGTTATCACCAATTTATTTTAAAATTGTTTTGCATATATGAAGCAACATTAAGTAAAATTCGACTCTAACTTAGTAGGCAAATACTCAATAATCGATTAAAATACTCTAACACTGATGAAAGCATACGACAGAATGCTCCAGTTATCTTCAACAAAAACGTTTGCTTATAAAACTACGAAAAAAGTCTTCTGCTTTACCGTCCCGAATAATGAAAATTGATTAAACAGGCTTTTTTAGCTAATATCAGCTTGATAACCTGAAATCAAGTGTTCTATGAAAAATATCAGATGAAAGCGATGCCAAACAAATTTCAGACAATCAAGCATGCATATATTGTATTGGTGGATCACAGTTACTTGCAAAGAATTATCATTGGAAGTGTGAATAATTTATTCAAATTCATTGAGTAATTGAATTAATTTAGAGAAAGCAAGAACGAAAAAATATACTGCTTGTCCATTTATATTCCTTGAAAATGTTGGTGTATATAATGCCATCTTTTCATATAAACGTTTTGCACTTTTATGAGATTTCCATTTTTTTTTACAGAAATGTCAAAATTACGTATTTTTTTTTAAAAGGAAATCTTCACCACAGTTTGATGTCTCCCATATTTTGATCCTATCTGTTAATTTTTACTTCTGTTGGTCTAAAGTGCTTCTTTGAAAGGTAATGGATAAACACTATCCATATTATGAAACCGACGAAGATTAACTAAAACTAAAATCATGCGGTGCATGCTTCAAGAAACTTTAAATAAATCCAGATTTGGCCTCATTAACTACAGCTAGAAAGTTCACCCGACTTACGCATCTTTTTAATATTCAAAATGTATGTATAAAGTTGATGTCTAAGAATGTTTTTTTAATTTTTTTTAATCACAATATGCAGAAATCATTTCTGCGGCATTTTGCTACGGTGGTAAGGCGGCTGTGTTTCGAAGAGGATCAAAGAATGATAAGAAGCAAAAATCATTCGTTTAAGAAAATATAGTTTTAATTCGATAAATTAGGGTTATTGATGAATGTCGATCATATAGATTCGGTGAAAGCAAAAAACAAATGGCAAGAGGATTGAAATTGAAGAAGTTTTTGGAGTATGACGAGACAAGCGATGCCGAATTTACCAAATAGTCGCTAAGTTCACAACTATCGCTTTTTATATATCTCTACAAGATTTATGAAATGCAAGGCCTGAAAAATGAGAAAAGTTTATCATCATTAATGCCTAAAGTATTCTTCACTACTGAGACTTTAATATTTATGGCAAAATAAAAATCCAGTCCTAAGAAATGATTTTTGATCGTGAAATATTGAAGTTAATAAGCTGTTAGTGGATTTAATATGTTTCCGTCTGCGAGACAGATTATGCAAAACGTCCGATATCAAGTTTTGAAGAGGGAGTAAAGTGAAAGAAAATAACTGATTTCAACTTTAGTTTCCAAAAAATTTCACTGAAATGGACCTCACAAGAACAATAAAAAAAGGTTTGGAAACCGTATCGTATATTTTGACCGAAGGAATAAATAATACTTCTGGCTCGATTTTGGAATGAAATTTTTTTTTCTCATCTCAAACTCGGAAAAAAATTCATCGTGCTAAATTTGTTCAATATCGTAGGGAAGAAATTTGGAGAGGACAATAAATTTAGATATTCTCTAAATGTTTGAAGAAAGAAATTTGAAATAGATGTATCTTATTAGCTCTTATGAGGGAATGAACAAAATGAAATGGTTCCTGCTTGTTTTAACGGTTTCTTCCTTGCAGAGAAATGCCTGATGATGTCTATCAATATACTTTTGCTAACTTAAAAAATTAAAAATAAGCCGATAATTTAATAAATAATAACTATTTTGGTTTTTTTGAACTCTAAAATAGTTATTAGTATCAAATTATGTTGAGAAGTTTTAAAATCGATTGACTGCTCCATTTTTTTAATGTAATGGAACAATTGCTTATAATTTCAAAAAGAAGATTTTAATATTTCTTTCTGCAAAAAACTTCGGCTTAACGATCAAAAAAAGTGCAACGAACGAAATGATCGCTAAGATTAAATTATTAATGCATATGTCGAGATTAGCATCAAGGGGCTATTTATGGAACAGTTGATGAGGATTATCAAGATCATAAACATATAAACTGACAGCATTAAGAGAGTCTGCGCCACTGCAATAAACTTGATAGGAATGGAATTGAAAATTACAGTTATTGAAAATTACATTTCTTTACTTTTTTTTTACGAATCTACGAAGTACTTAAAGAACATTTCAGGCAGGAAAAGTAAAATATTTAAAATTTTACAGAAAAGTAAACGTTGCGATTATTTATTGATTTAAATTAGTCACTCTATATTCAGTTATCATTAATTTAAATTATTTCTCGCTTTTCGATTCGTTAATCAAATAAATAATGCATTTAATACAACATAAGTTTTTACTATAAGAAACGATGTTAAATAGCTTCTAGCATTACGTTATTTCCGTTGATCTATTCGAAGATAATGCATGAAAGCTGATATGTATGGCATCAAGATTTAGAAAAGCAATGTGGTCAATGTTCATTATAATGAATGAATGATTGGGACATACAACATTCATCTATTCCATGCACTGATCATTAGTTTGTTCAACTTCCACCATACCAAGCAGCACCTCTTTGTTGTTGTAACCATTCATCCATTTATCATCAGCAATAGACAATGACAATCATAATACTGCTATATCCAGAGATCTTATGATTGTGATGTTAATCGACATTCCACAGATTCTGTTTTACATTAACTTACCTAATGAAGTTCTTCTATTATATTTAATTTCATCATTAAAAAATTAAGGTGGATTTTTTCTGAAGAAAAAGAGGAGTACAATAGTTCGAAAAATTATTCACAATTTACTATAGTAGATTCGTACATCATGTTGCAGTCATGATCATAATTAACGTCGAATGTCAGTGCGGCTATCATCATTATCACCATTATTTACCGTTATCATCTTTGTCATCGGTGAAATAAGTTATGACATTGCAACGTTATTATCATCGAACGATTATCTATATTATAACATTGACGATACTAAACAACCGCCTTTCATCTTCATCTCTAGAATGATCAGACGGGTAGCTTTTACTACTCTCATCTTGACAACATTGAAGAAATCCCAATCGAACAACAACTACAGTTTAATTTCCATCACTATCACAATCCCGTCTCTCCACACATCTCTTCTTCCCTTAATCGTTTTGCGATAAAAATCATATCCGTTGATAGACTAACTTCCTTCAGTTATCAGCAACTCTTCCCTCAACGCTTTCATTTTTTTTTCTCATTTACTGCTGTGTTTTAAAATCCTTGACATTGACGTTGTTGCACGGTTTCTCTATACATCTCACCCAGGTTGTGATAACGGTGTCGCACACATACATATACCTTTTCTCAATTTAATGCTATCAGCTGACTGTTTGATACACTACTGAATCGAGTATTGAAATATGTTCAAAACTGAGCAGTTTCATTGCAATCGCATTTAAGAAAAGGCGTAACTGAGATTTCTATGTTTGTGGGAAGTGAAGATGAGTGGACATTGTAATTCCTTTCTTACTAAAACCCTCTCCCCGCACCAACTAAGGTACGCTGTTGGAAAATTTCCACAACTTACGCTAATGATACTTTTTTACACAAATTCTTCGAAAATGATATCAAGTATGGAGGAAAAATGAACAACCTGCTGCTGCTGGCATTGCCACTGCTGCTGCTGCTTACAATCATCACTTTCTGTTTTTTAGAAATGAAAGAGAGGGTTGAAAGAGAGGGAAATGGCAACTCGTTCCTATCACTACCATATGATCATTCTCGTCACTTTACAACATATCTCTTCTCTTTCCTTACCTGTAAATAACGAATGACCGACGTTTTTCTACTCTTTGCTGCATTTCTTTCTTTTCCAAGTTCTGCTCTTTTCCACAACACAATTTAGCTTCATTTATTTCGCTTGTTTGAAAGAATTTGAACAATGAAATAAATATTCCATGTAGTTATCATTCCTGGTGATAAAAACTTTTTTCGGATATTTTGATGAAATGTATTGTTTCAAGTAATAAAACTATAAAACTTATGAATTAGAAAAGTAGGATAAGAAGGTTTGTTCATCAATAATATTGTCCATTTGGACTGAACAATTATAGGACAACCGATAATTACAGGTCGAAGTCTTTCTTTTCCATGTAAAATTTTTTTTTGCAATACTCTCTATATTTAATTTGTTTTACACCATCGGCATTAGCTCAACTAACGGAATTAAGTGTATGTGCTTGTTTCTAATATGAAGGAGAATAAAAATCAGTTAGTTGTTTTTTGACATGCATTAAAATTCAATTGGAATATTGAGTGGGATAATGAATATTCACGAATTTACACTTAATCCACGTAGATGGCATTTGCAAAGAGATTGTTCCTTCGATTATTTTCCTTACTTTTCTGCTTTTTGGGATGTTGTCATATATAATCCGGCGACAGTTCTTTATGTTTCTCCTAAATATCCAAAATTTTTTAAAGGAACAGACTTGAAGTCAAAAATCAAATCACATCTTTATTTTTGGCTTTTACTTTCTATAGGTAGTGAACTTCAGGCAGTTACTCGTTAGTGTTTAACACGTGTGAAAATATATCCAAATCTCTGATTTACCTTCATTTATAATTGAAAAAAATAGGAGTCAAGAAGATGCAATGAGAGGCTGTGACAGCTTAATTGATTTTGAATTGTGCAATCAGACTTTTCTTTAATGTTGGTTTTGTACTTGCGTTTCTTTTTTTTACACAATTACCAAACATTTTGGAAAAATTTTTATAAAATTTCAGAAGCGACTTTTGTCCTTGATTCAAATAACTTATACAAATCGCCGAGTATAAAATTAACAGTTTACTTTCCTACATATGGTGGAAATCAAATAGTACGACAAAATTCTTTTTAACTGAATTCATTGTTGAAATGAATTTCCGATATAGTTCCAATAAAGTTTTTGAAGTCCACTCAATTGTGGAGGATTGAATTGCTTTCGCCATAGATTTTACAGAGCAATAAAATGGAATTTATTCAATTGATACCTCAACTAAATATTCTTTAGACAAAGTCTTTCTCTACAGTTAATATTTTCCTAATTTAAAGCAAAGATGTAAATAGAATACGTATTCTAGTAGCGATCATAATTGGAAGATTTTTACATTATTGCTTTCAAATTAGGAAAAGTAAAACTGGATGACAACAGTTAATATAAAACTGTTTGACCACAAACCTGATTTCATACTTGTCATTATTACGAGTTTTTCAAGAGCAGTGAGAATGAATGTTCCTTACTTCATTTAGTAACAAAGATTAGAAAAGATTTTCTCGGGAAGACCGATCGTTTTTAACGAAATATAGGATAAACCATAAATGTACTTACAATCCATTAGAAATCTAAAAAATTCAAAACGTTTTTAGTGAAAAGTCATAAAAATTATTATTCATTTTTAATTTATCCAGGCATTCGGTGCTATTTTTCATAATATAAATTTGTTTATGGGATCATGAAATAGAGCGGTATGGTCAAAAATATAAGCAGTATAATTGTATCTGCAACGTATACAATACAATTGTATTTGCAACTGCTTTATTAGTAGCAGTTGCAATTCTTTAATTATACTTTGATTCTAATCAGATTTTAATAAACTTCATGTTGAGATAGGGAATAATGAATTTTCGAATTAGGGAAGGTGATCCGTTTATAATAGTCGGTCATTTTGTTTGTCTCAACACTTGACATGTCACGCGAAAAGCCATTCTCCCTCTGTTGCCATATTGCTACTCCGGTAGTTCATAGTTCAAGATTTACTTACCGTTCCCCATTAACTTCTAAACTATCGATTTATTTTACTCTCCTAAGCTTCATATAAAACTATTTAGTCGTAATTTATAACTATATTATGTTACTAAGCCTCCGATGGTTTCTACTTCGAGTCACACGTGTAATAGAGAATTAATATGAAGGAAATTCTTTACACGATGTTCGTGTCATCATTTTTTTTTCAGAAGAATGAGCAGTTTGGATTTATAATACAGGTTATGTGTAAACTGATATTCCAGACAAATCGATGAATTAAAAAAATCCATAGATTAATTCTTATTTGAAATTATAAATCAGGAAACATATTGCTTCTTTACTTTTTGTGATTTATAATAAGTTTAAATGGGAATCGACCGATGAGCTATCTTTTTAAATTCATCAAATTTTCTAGGAATTTGTTTATGAATGAAATCTGTAAGTAAAACAGTGAAAAACAATTTAGGTTAAGAAAACATATAATGAATAAGTAATAAATCGAATGCAGAACTAAAAAATGCAGTACATAATGCTGAATTATATAAAAACGATAAAATATAAAAAGAGCCACCAAGTATTTGTACTTTCTCTTTATAGCCACCTGAAATTTTCAACACTACATGCGAATTTGGATTCGATCTTTCTAAATGGCAAAGGAAAGAAATCTTAATTTCCATAGTTCGGAAATTATTAGAGCTGAATATTTAATTTATATTTGTTACTAATTAAGTTGAAGGTATTAAATTACACTAATTCAAATAACTGCGAATTTCGATACCATACCATTTTCGTCATTTCGTCATTTCGTTAGGCTGTCTGAAGAGTTCTTTGGCTTCCTTCCACATTCCAAATCTTCAGCATTTGAAAGACATTGTCAAATGTACGCGCCCACTGCCAACGGTTTCGTTGACTTATGTGGAATTGCTCAACTTACATTGAAATGCGAATTTCATTGATTAATGTTACTGGTTCTGTCAATAAGCGAATTTTGTGAGCTCGGTACTTTTTCCTTCCGGAATTTCAGTGTGGTACGCAAATGAATAATGACTTTGGAAAAAGAATTACTCCCATCCTTTGTTCAATCTTAAGGTTTTTTAAGATATTCTTTCTCTATTTAATAATATCAGCAATTTGCTTGCCGTGTTTGATGGCACTATCTTTAAAATTAGCATTAGCTATCGGCAAGTTACACGTAGATGGCATAATGGTATGGAAGATGAAGCAAACATAAATTTTCTTGTGGAAGTTAAAGTTTATTCGCTGATCATCGTCTCAGATCGTTCCTTTTATATATAGTACACCAAAAGAATCCTTTTTCCAGTGTGCTCCAATGTGAAAAGTTTGGCATACGATGGAAAGATGACGTAAAATCTATTATTAAAATTATTGTACAGCTGGAAACGTTAGATAAATGCAAGTTCATTTATGAAACAACTGGAAGCAATGGAATTAAACTATAAATTATAATAAGCACAAATTCTAGTTGTTTTTCATCTATTTCGTTTTTTTTATCTCCAGTATTCGAATTCGATGTACCGCTTCATGTACAAATACAATTCAGTAATTCTGTTACTTGTAAACCAAATGTTTCTTGTTTTTTCAGAAAACAGTAAGTTTTTTGGAAATTTTTGTTATACAGAACTCATCCTCTTGTAATTTACTGGCTTTGAGTGCAGAAAGTAACAAGTTTAGAGCTGAAAAATAGAACAATTTCAATAAAATCCTTAACATTCATATCGACTGATATGTTTGATGAAAAATGATAGAAGTTATCTTTGTTACATCGTAACGTAGATTTCTCTATAAGAAACGTTTTCATTTTTCGTATATCTAAAACGACTTTTAAGGAACTTAGCATAACCATTATTTATGGAAATGATATCTCAATGGGTCGCAGGTAAATTTAATTAGCTAAAATATGTTATAAGCTCATCTAAGATTGATCACAATTCAGGAATTTTCAAATTACCAAGACTAATCCTGCATGCAGATCAGTACTATCTGGTTAAGCGTAAAACTGTTGGCATGTCATGTCAAATAGAGCCTGGTTGGCGTGGAGCGACAATGTCCGATGTACAATGGATCAAAGATGGTGTACCTATTAGCGAACACAAAAATGAAAATATGAGCAACGAATTGCTTGTTGATGGACCCGCGTAATTTTTTCATGTGCACATGCCCAAATTAAGCGAAATTAAGCTGAAAAGCGATAGAATAATACTGTTGCCAGTTTAAAAGCATTGTAAAGTATGGGTTTTTTTGGGTAATTTTGCAGCATTTTTGGATTATTTTAAGATTTATTTCAACTTATAGCTTGAAAATACAAAACGGAAAGCATCATGCTGAAGGAGATTACCAATGCGCAGCATTAATACGGGGTGTGCGATTGTCTAGTGGAAAATATATTGATACACGTCTTGTATCCGCTCCAGTAAAATTTCGTCGTGCCAGAATCACCAAATTTGAGAAAGTTGCACCGGAGGTCTTATCTCCTATTTTCAATCTTTTTACAGCAGCTTCATTTTTAAGTCTTTTAATCGCATTCTTATTTTCATTTTACTGATATGTGAAAATAAGCCGTAATTTAAACATTTCGTGTTGTTCAGAGAGTGACCGTGTTTCAAGGACAAATCGCTCGTTTACCATGCTTAGGAATGCCTGATGTGATTCCTGGTCCTCCGGAGATAACGTTCGAAAAAGAAGGATATGATAAACTTCTGGGAGCGCCCGGTAAATAATTACTGAAGCTTCAATTTTGTGAACACTGAAACAAAAACCTTCCTTATTTCGTTTAATTTACTATTGGATAGTAGAGTATTTGAAGACATATCAGGTCTTAATGTTTTTGTGGTTAGTACTGAATTGTTAGCAATGAAATTGCCTATCGCAGCAAAAATCTTAATTTGTTAAAGTTAGCAAACGAATATTTATTTCACTATGCGCCAGATATATGAAAACAATCGATATTAGTCTGTTGATTTCCTTTTTTGGTAAGATTTCTTATGAGATTTAGAAAACTACAGAAGGTGACACCACAAAAAATATGTATTTTTACTGCCCATAATTTACTCTGTAGGCGACGAAAGATATCTCTCAACATCATCTGGTATGCAAATACCTTTGTCAAAACTGTCAGATTCAGGCAGTTATTATTGTGTTGTTCGTAATACATTTACAAATCAGACCCGAAAATCACCACATTTTGTTAAATTAGAAGTAAGTCTTGTTTTCCGATTTTTGAACTTCATTCATGTATTCTTGTGAGTTATTTTGGTTCGATCATCTATGTTGGATACTAAGGAACAAAGAGCATAAAGAGTGATTTTCAGGTTATCTTTCCAATAAACTTGAAGTGATGCATAGTAATTGCATATTTAAACTTAATACTACTCATTTTATTAATTATTTGCACTTTTTTTCAGCTCCCATTGTTCTTAATATGAATAGAAGAAGTTTTTTGTTATCATAATTTTTTCTTTCATCTTATTTTTTATTACGCAGGTATTAGTTAAAGGATATAACAACATTGAGCCTGTGCTTGTTTATCCTGTTACATCGTCTTCAGTCAGCGGGCCCATTGTTATTGATGTTGTCAAGGGACAAACAGCCCTTCTGGAGTGCATTATCACATCTTCAAAAATTATTTGGACAAGGGTGACCACTTCCATATCTTTCATAATTTTTATGATTAACTTTGGCGACAAAAGAAAAAAAAGAAAAAAAAGATTATAATGGAGAATGATTCACTTTTGTGGAAATGCTAAGTCTAAAAAGGGTTGTCGTGACTGCATGATTTCATTTCAATATTTTTTGAATTAATCTATAGCTATATCCCGGAGAAACAGAAATATCACTGGGTAACGAAAAGATACGACTGCGTCAAATTTGGGGCAATTTGCAAATTGAGCAAGTAAATGAAGCAGACACTGGTATTTACATTTGTGAAAGTGTGGCTCTCTTTTCTCACGCTGCAATCAAATTTCCTAAAGTTTATTACAATTTACGGGTACATGCACCAACCGATGTACAACTTATGTTAGGACAATTTGCTGCAGATAAGAGTTGGAAGGTGAATAAAATTTATCGAATCTTATTGTTTTTAAACGTTTTGCTTATATTAATTCTTCTGAAATTTGCTAATTATAGAAAGTTGTAGCAAATCAAATACGGGAAACATTTTAATCAAAAGCGATTCTGGGCCGACTCGTCTTACTCAATTATATTATTCATATTTCAAATTAGTTTTAGTTTTTATTATGAATAATTTCATATATATGTATTTTTTAAGCTTTACATATATGCGTATTCATAAGCTATTTGAGCTATTCTAGGTTGAGTTCTTTCAGTCAAAAAAAATTTTCCAATATTTTAGCTAAGTTGTTTGGCGCTAAATTTACACTATGAGATTCCAATGGTGTATATGAATGGATTAGCATTGATTGATGCAATGGATAAACTTGGTATTCCGCCACATACTAATTTCTTCACAAATCCGATAAATGCCACGTTGACATCTACTGTTGCATTGTCAGGCAGTGTGCAGGTATGTATGCTCACACTTTCAGCGGAATCTGTTAAGTCACTTTATAATGTGTTTCAGCTAACATGTTACAGTGTATTTCACGCCCGGCGATGGACGAAGCAGAAGTATACGGGAATGGCTTGGAACGTGGTCGAGCGATGAATCTGTATGTTGATAATCGAGTTAATCAGCAAATTAATTTAATTTTACAAGGACCAGAAAATTCTACCAAGACAGTTGGTGAAACAGCACAGATGGTTTGCTTGGTGGTACCACGAACGACTAGGACCATTTGGACCAAGGGTGTTTTGAATTTTGGATATTTATAACAACTGAAATTAATTGACTGTATAAATAAGAATTAAAGTCTAAGTCTTTAAATTGAAGAGAATAAGCGGAAAAAATTGTCTTTCATCGAATTCATTCTCATTATACTCTAATGCTTTTGAGATTTGCCTATTTTCCTTTTTTCTTTTTCTGGATATATTTTTCAAACTTGTTAAATTCAGATGGTAAACGTATGGCACTAATTGGAAAAAAACGTATCCGATTGGTTGGGACAGCAAGTTTGCAAATTTCTGATGTACAACTGGGAGATGAAGGATGGTACACTTGTGAAGTGACTGATAACACAAACCACATGACACGTTCTAGCGCATACCTAAAAATCCTTCGTAAGTTATTTTTCAAATTAATCATAGTTTTAGCATAATTGAAACTATACTGCTTTTTATATTTTCAAAGTAAAAAAAGGAAATTTTTAGCGAAAGAAGTGCTTTTGCAAGATGAGAAAGGGAGTGGAACGAAAAGTCAAGGTATAGGGAATATCATCTCTGATAACGCTGCCCCTGTGCAGTATCAAGAGGAGGTTCAGTTCATTTAAATTGCACTTTGAAGCACTTAAATACTCGAAAAACGAATTCCGATGGATTCAAACTTTTTGAATTTCAAATAAATTCCCCTGATTTAAAAAAATTGAACTGCAAACGTATGAAGAAAAAAAAATTCAGTTAAAAACGAGTGTATCGAGGGGGCTTTCAATCGCTGTTCCGCGAGCGTTGGTTTCTGGAAGAAATGTGCAAATACTGTGGTCACTACCCAAAAGTTATTCATTTCTAAACAAAATCACATCATTTCAAATTGAATTTCGGGCTGAAAATAATGACAGGAAATGGATTGTGGCTGATATAGTCGATGGACATGTGCGCGCTGTTACTATCAAAAAATTGCTTCCTGGAAATAGGTTATTTATTTTTTTTCTCAGGATTGAAACAAAATATGAGACTGTAGTTAGACGTAAATTATCACATTACTGTTGATCTGAATAGCGATCAAAATTGACATAGAGAGCCTTTGAAATTTTGAAGATAAAAACTACGGAACACCGAGAGATTTAAAACTCGTTAAATAACTTACATATAAGAAGAGATTGCTAAAATATGACTCTGATAAACCAGATTTACCACTATTAATCAGCGATGTTGCAAAAGTTCCCCGTGATTCAGGCTTTAATATCTTCAGAAACAGTATTGAGCAAGATTTGATAATTAGAGCCATTTCTGCTCCTAAAGCAGGAGAAAAATCACGAGCTTTTTTGTTAAAAAAGTGAAGCATAGTGCTAAGGGCAATTACCGAATTTGATGAGAAAAAACCAAATCATATAAAAGAAAGAAGAGATATGAAGCTTAGAGATGTTATATTTTTTTGCTTCTGACATACTTGGCTTTCGATTTTTATCACATAAGGAAGTTATTTTACTAATAAAATAGTTACGTCCATATTATTAATAAATAGATTTTTAAGCTTTTGAATGCGCAACATTTTAAATGAATAATTTTTCCAAAGTTAAATTGCAATGTTCAGATGCGATTGAACAGTTCATTTTCGATGACTAACTTCAGTAATTTAATACCTTCTACGGAATATCGTGCCGTTGTAGAAGTTGAGTTTGCTGACAAAACGATATATAGTAAATATTTGTCCATAAATTATGAAAAATTCAACTTTCAGATATCAATTTCGGGTGTTAGCGAAGATGTTGGATCAGAGCATTATATCAACTCCACCTACCGAATGGTTTAAAATTGAACAAGCACTCGAAAATGCTAAAGAAATCAATTCACAACTTAATATAACCTTCTTTTTTCCAATTTCGGATACCGTTCTTCAGCTCTATTGGAATTATACTGCTCCAAACTACATCAGATCTCCCGAAGCCTTTCTTATTTCCTATGCTAATGTTTCTGATAAAAACTACA
The DNA here is from genome assembly GCA_013365365.1 of Cruorifilaria tuberocauda. Lineage (NCBI taxonomy): Eukaryota > Metazoa > Nematoda > Chromadorea > Rhabditida > Onchocercidae > Cruorifilaria > Cruorifilaria tuberocauda. The sequence continues at coordinate 70,691 of JABVXU010000162.1, read as the reverse complement.
CTCATACGGTAATTCTACATTAGATTAGATGCAAAAATTTTGAGTCATTAAAACGATTTGGAATCATGAAATATAGATCACTGTTAATATTACCGACTAGTCGACTATTACTTTTCCAAAGTTAAATTGCAATGTTCAGATGCGATTGAACAGTTCATTTTCGATGATTAACTTAAGTAATTTAATACCTTCTACGGAATATCGGGCCGTTGTAGAAGTTGAATTTGCTGACAAAACGAGCCAACGAAGTGAACCATCCATTGCACGTACTTTAGGTTGAATTTTTATCTGTACAATATAATTTTATAAAAATTATATAATTTTCTCTAGATTTGATTCATTTCTTAACACTTGTATTTCTGTGTCATTCATACAGATAGAACATCACAGAATTCGACGATCAGCGGTTCTGCAAGTCTTTTGACATTATTCAACCATCGTTTCTTACACTTGACATCAAGTTTGAGCACACAAAGTACTACTCTTCTCCTTATATTCGGCTCATTCCTTTTACCAATTATTTTTATCATGTTTGGCTTATTGTTGTTCAATCTCAGGCAGCAACATGCAAGGAAAATTGGCAGAGGTATATTTTCAAGTAATTGTAGTGACATAACTGTATGATTGTATCAAGTTTATGATTCTGAAACTTCTTCAAGTAGAGACAGAAATATATTTGAGGACTAAATGATCAGTATTATCTCAGCCTAGTCAATTAATATTTTATTGCTATTGAAAAATTTTCTTATGTTGTTGTTAAAAGTAATCTTCTTTTATTTCAAGCTGCTCGTGGTAAATTCATGGACACTTCACATAGAATATTCAACGAACAACGGGTTCAGAAATCACACCTTTACTACGAACCAGCCATAGCAATGTCAACCATGATTGATGTGAATGAATTTGCTCCCCTTAAGATGAAGGTTGAGAAAAAAAATTTTTACTGAATTTCCTTTTGCTAACTAAAGGCGAAAATAAAACTTCTAAGTGTATTAGAACAGTAGGATGATAATTAGATTAGGCAACAGTCTGTTCCAATTAAAGAATTGAACTTACCGTGGGTAGGAAGCATTGCCTGTTGTACGTGGAATTTATGCATATATTTTAGTTATCTTTCTAAGAATGAAAGCTTTCATTTCAGTTTAAAAAAAAGTGAAAGAGAGTAAGAAGAGATTGCTTTCTTTGCAGTGTAGTGAAAATCGACTATCATCTATTGCGTCTTTGAAAAGTTTTTCATTCAGCAAAGATTACGACATCATGCCTGACCTGTATGGTGAAGATAACTTTTTTGAGAGGAGGAGTACTCTTCTTTCTTCATTCAAAGGTTCAATGAATTCAAAATATTTTAGTGTCCTATGTCACTTTCAACTGATTCCGATGCTGATCAGTGGAGTGAACTGTGTGGATGGTTGTACAAAATTTAATTTTTATTTAATTTGATTGTGTAAGTCATGCTCAGGATTTTATCCATTCAGACAAATTATGGACTAATGGGAAAATATATGAAAATGTGATATCAGAAGTTAATGATATTCGGATGCCAGTACAAAAAACTTTACCAACCATTGACGACCATAACGAATCTTTTTGGTTTAAAGGTTATTCCTGCTTTCATCATCTCATTTTTCCACTCTAAACTGCAGATGGCTGTACAAATTTTAATTTTTATTTATTTTGTGTGTAAGTCATGGTTTTTTGAGAAATATCATACCCTTTTGATTGAAAGACAAAATTTTGTCAATCCACCAACTGTCAGTGACGTCAACTGCAGTATCAAGTCCCATTTTAAGTGTAAATTTCAGTGTTCGTAAAGCTTCTTGCAGTATTTATACCTTCGCATTCATTTGAGTAGCTGTCCTCAAAAATGAAAATCGCCAAATTCGACTTGATTTCCTGATGAAATAACTTATATTTGAAATTTTAATTAGACTTTACAGGAATGAAAAATAACAGCCAAGTAATACCGCGAAATCATATGACTGTTATTTCTCCTGGCGTGCAATTACTAACGCCAAAACGGTAAATACAGTTTTCTTTAAATTAAGAATATTTTCAAAAATATGATATATTATCTAAAATTATTCTTTCTCTTGATATTATCATTCTAAAAAAATTTGGTTAAAAAAAGGTGGTATTTAAATAGTAGTATCATAGTACCATATTTTCAATCATAGGAATGGAAGAAAATTATTAACATTTGTAATTCAGAAATTTTCTTTAGTATAGAAAAAAACAATGCACAGTATATAGCACTGTCTGCGCCGTCGGCAACAAGTGGAACACCTGACGAACCCTCTAGAGACAGTCAAATATCCTCCTCGACAGATGGTTGATAGTTGCATACATTTAAATCTCAAGCGTTAAACACAAGCTTTGTGTGTGCCAGATTTACTAAATGAACAAGAACAAACCATCACTCGTCATCTCATGAATTAGGTCCACTGTTAATGATACGAATCTTTTACCTTCACTTTCTGAGAACCAAAAATATTGGCTAAATTTTCAACTTTTCATTCATATCAATCATAGGGTTCAGTAGGATACACTTATATGTAATAATATAAGACGTGAGTCTTTCAAGGACTATAGAAAACTGTTCTGGACCATTAAACTGTTATATGTTAAAAGAATTGAAAGAATCGACTCAGGTTACGCAATAAATCAATTTTTTCGTGGGAAAAGGAAATTAAAACACAGAGTAGCGAAAAAGGGAAAAGTGATAATTTTTCTCTTCAGGGCTTTCATTTATAAATATTCCAATAAAGTTCGGGTACAGTCAATAAAAAGTTTGTAATTTATACAAGTTTGTCATGTCTTTCTCTGCCCATCTTAATAATGCTACTGCAAAGTAAAAAGTTTGCAAACAGTTTTAAGCGTCATGACTTTGCCATCTTCAACCGCTTTCATTTCGTTTTTTTAAAGGTTTTTATTTTTCATATTTGTTGTGCACTATTGTATTCTTCAGCTGAAAGTTTTATCTCATCAACTTGCCTAAATACATAAAGACCACGTTGAACTTAACCCTAATTTCATACAGGTCAGAATGAGTAAGTTAAGCATTTAGAAATTACTCTAGTCGACCGGATCTGGAATGCATCTGAACTTCGGACCCACTTTTCATTTACAACACGGCGCCCCTGTACGCAGTATATCAACTCCACCCTATTCACTAGTGCAAACCGTTAGGAAATGCTCATTATAACGTCACTCAGGCAACATTTCGAAACCTCACCTTTCTGTACAGCCCGGATTCCGGACACTCCAACACTGCTACCAACCCGCAAAAAGTTATTTTAAAAACCCACTCAATTCGACAGCACTTCTTGATTCTTAATATACAAGATTGCGGTATATAATATGTCTGTAAGGAAATATTCTTTTCACCACTGTAAAACTTTAATATAGATTATTTCTATTGAAAGACCCACATTCATACATCTATGAAAAATTAAGGATGATAGCGCATAATTAAGTTTCAGAACACGAGCGAAAACCTTCATAAATAAACCTAACAAAATTAAGTGTCACGATCATTTGTTCCTATCAAAATTTACAAGTTTTCGCATGAAATTTTGTACATTCTGAAGTACCTGTTACTCAATTTTGAGTATATGAAGCATTTGTAGAGGAACTCAAACATATGTAATCTTTATAATCGGCATTTTGCATTTGCAGCATATTATTCAGGCGCCTACCACAAAAAATATCAAATATAAATAATTAGCAGCAATTAGTCTTTCCTACTAAAGAGTATATCCATTATAAATTTAATACAAATTCCATTTCATTACTATTCAAATAATATAGCCATTTCGAAAGATTTTTAGGATTTGGTCAGTATTTAAACTAATTTAAAATGCAAGAGACGTTCTCATCTCCACTGCTATCAGTCAGTGCATATTTTTACCAAAATCGTAACAAGTACAATCATAACCATTCTAATATTCTACAGCATAGTGACTTTAAGGTGACTTGCCACCGATCCTGCCCATTTTTGAAGCATTATCTTCAGAAGTTGTAACTCCATTCTGCACCTAAAAACATTTATCCATTATAAATGTTCAAAGTTTTGAGTAGTAATGGGCGAATGTTTTATGCAACAAAAATGAAGTTTAAAAGTTCTCATTTATGGAGGAAATTTCGACACAGCTTCAAAAGTATAACAGAAGAACCCAAGTATTCTAAAAAGCAGAGGACAAACTTACTGGTCAAGAACACAAAAAATATTACCTCACAGTCTTCGCGAATGATTTTTGGAAAATGCGTCTTAATCCAATCTTCTGAAGAAATCGAAGTTTTAATTTCATGAGTTCACTACCGAAAGTGGAACTACTTCACAATAAGCATCTACACAGAGCTCAGAAATTTCCATATTAGATGAAAAACTTACTCCATAACAGAAAACCCAAATCATTCTTTGTATGAGATGAACCAAACGTTGAATGATAAATCCATTGTTGCCCATTACAATCCACATCAACGACGACGTTGTCCTTAATGAAATCTTCCGCTTCCTTTACATCATTCACAAACTGCACATACTCCGTAAGAGGATAAGGTGGACAGCGTATATAGCGATAAATACGTGATGGACGACCTGGATCCGCTCGTCCTAAATCATAGAAAAACTCAAACAGTTTCAGCCATTTTATTCAACTTCATAAACTTTCAAGTTATTGAAATCTTTTCAAAAGAGACCACTATTCTGTACCATTTCAAAAAAAGATTTCAAGGTCTACAGCAAATAAATGAATTTTACTAGTTTTGAAAAAATTTTTCTCACACTTGGGACAGAGTAACAACAAAACTAACCAATAACAGGACGTGGAGGTAATACAAGTGCATAAAAATTTCCATTAGTATAGCCAAGTAGTAGAGGTGGGCACAATCGGTAATTATTCAAACCAGGCAGTTGTGGGTAAAATCCTTCAACTGGATGTTTCCAACCATCAGAACGTCCATCCCGAGCGGGGAATGGGTTTAATTTTGATGATTCAATAGGAAATACAATGATTGGGCGATTTAACACTTGTGCCAAAACAAGTACATGAATCTGAAATATTTAGACATAGACAGCTAGCTTGAAAACATTTCCTTCAATTTTGTTTCCAAAAAAAAAATCTGAAATACCTGCTCTAGTGGGAAACCAGGGTCATTACACTCAATAATGCTTGACCAGTGACGCTGCATCATCCAAATATCAAAATTTAATCCAAGTTTCATCAAAGAAGTTGCCCATCGACCTCGAAAGCTAAAAAACTTGCTAGACGAACAGAGATGCTATTATATTCTCCGTTTCCGTTGATAAAAGTAAAAAAAAAACAAGATCGAAAACAAGGAGGGAAATCCAATTTAATTTACTTTGTTTCCATTGCATATAAAGTGTGGTAGAGTGCATTACGAAGTGTATTGCTTTTGTCGATTACACCCCATAATGCCTGAAAGGAAAGAAGCGATAAACTTCTGAAAGTCTACAAATCAAACTGCATCAAGTTAAAATAGCACTATAAATCAATTCCTAGTTTGTTAGGACATATTTCGATTTCACTTAAATATATATGAACCTGTGAAACTGCATCCACAAGGCTGTGTCCTCCTCCCCGATTTCGCAACAGTACTGGTGCATAAGTCTGATAGCCTGTTGGTCCCGATAGAGAATATGCATCCATGCAGCACACGGTATCAAGAACTTCTAAAATTGAATCAACATAGATGTTCCAAGACAAAATGTACCAGAATTTTCCCTTCAATAAGTTTGCTACAGTTGGTGGTAAAAGTTGAACATTTCTCACAATGATAAGCACGTCGGTAAAACTGTTACAAAATTCATTACAATTCACTTGTTTGTAGAACACCATGTGAAAATCTTACGACGATCGTCGAGATCCATGAGGACACGTAGGTTACTTTCACCGGAAACTACCCATGGTCGCAAATCATAAATCGCTGAAAAATTTATGACAACACTCTATCACATTCGGATAAATCAGCTTATTCAGAATCTAATCCTGACCGTCTAAAATAGTGATGCCGATCCACCAGTTGAGAATACATTCTATTAAGGTTTACATAAATAACATAGTAATACATCAGCAGCAAACACCCTGCTGACATAGTCATCAATAAATGAAAAATCACCACTTGGTAATGTGAACAAGGCATTATTGTTAGCAACACGCGTCATATCATAATCTTCGTACATGCTTTCGCGTATTTTCTTGTGAATCTCGTCAGAAAAGTTACCACTTGCTCCAAAAAAAATATAAAATAACGATTAAATATAGCAAGACATATAACAGTTACGAAAATGCGACAGTTGCAATGTAATTTTTTTTTTAAATACGAAATCTCATCAAAATCCAGAAAGCAAAATTCGCCTCCGAAAGAGCAGAAGAATCCATGAAGATGTGTTTCTAAGAAAAAAATTAAAATCACAAGAAAACATGATATTGCTGCCTCGATCTTTTCGTATAAAAACGTTTCTTTCCAGATAGGAATAAATTAATGCATACCTAATCCTGGAATTGCAACTGTGCAAGATAAAGAATCCATGAAAAATCTTGGTACGCTTGCCAAAATCCGGCTGTTCTTGCCTCGAATGATATCAACAATTGAGCGGTTGATAAGTGTTGATGCGCTCTCTTCGTCAACATCGTTCATCAACATAGTCTGAAAATTCAATGATTAAATGAAATCGAAAAAAGTATCCCAGTGTTATATAAGAACTAAAGTAGAACTCTGCAGTAAAGTTTCCACAAACGAAAAAGAAATTCTGATGAACCCCAACTTCGATACTTCATAGGGTAACTACATAGTAGCAGTATGCCTCAGAAACGTCAAATTTAGTTAATACAAATAACACAATCGTATAATGGAAATAGAAGTTCTCTGATAACAGTGGATGTAGCAGGAGTTTTATAAGCATGAATTTGCTCTGCCTATAGTCGTATCTTACTCGGAGATGAACATTTTCAACAAACCGAAAATTATGGTACTGGTGATTTTGCAAATAGATGACACAAATTGGCCATAGTATTTCAGTTTTTTTCAGCAAAGAAATGTAACAGGAAAAAAAGAAGTATTTTATAACAAATATTGAAGACTATCAAAAATTAACCTCAAAGCCACTGATTCTTCGATTGCTTTCGCCGTAATGATAAATGTAATGAATAAGTTTCGCTTCAGCATCACTACTTTGTCGTAAGATTTCAGCACATGTTTCTAGGAATGATGCGCAACCCGTGTCAACCTGCACATTGTTTTAAGCGATACGCAAATGAGCAATAAAAATAGTCAGTCAGAAAACACGCATGCTATAAAACTTCATTTTGATAACTTACTGATTTATTTAAATGAGAAAGGTACATATCGAGAAAGGTAATCCGCTTATTTAAATTTACATTAGCCACTTTCCCAACTCCATGTTCTTCACTGCCACCTTCAGCAAAATCTAAAACCTCACTTATGTAAAAAGCTATCAAATAGGTAAAAATTATGCACATGATCTTTAAACAGATTTTGCACGAAGTTCATGTAATAATCTGCAGCTTCCACAGATATTATATTATGCAGGAATATTATTTATGCGACAAAATTCAAAAATTTTTAATTATAAACCTTTCGTAATTTTTTCCGCATATTCTGGTAGATCATCAGTTTCTTCCTTTACTAACGAACGACATGCTGCAATATCGCCTTTTGCTCAAAAAAAAAGGTTCTAGCTATTTCATATGAAAAAGCATAAGGTGTATAACTATGGAAAAGTATTCCTTTTTCCATCTTTCCTAATTCCACTTAATCTTAATATATAAATCTAACAAAAAACTATGTAAAAATCAAACAAAACCTGTATAGCGGTAATTGGATCAATTCAATACAACATGTTTAAGAAAACATTAAAATATTCCAAAGCTATAGTAAATATAACTTGAACAATACAAACCATAAGAATCTTGCCCAGCAATATCGCTACCAATACCCACAGAAACGTAATCTTTCGGTGTACCACACATCGTGCAATGTTTAACGTTAGGCCAGTTTTTGTAAGTACATTGCGAACAATCCCACTTATGCAGTGCTTTTCCTAACTTTTCAACTTGTTCGAGATCGACTGTGCATTCATCTGATATAAAGAAGATATTTGTAAGAGTCAAATAAAACGAATATTAATAAAAGAATACTTCGGGAGCCCATCACAAAATGTTCAATGACCGATATATTATATATATATATATATATATATATATACGGAAAGAAAAGAACATTACCGTCAAAGAAGAAAATTTAACAGAGAAATAATTTGAAAACTACTTTATCTTTCAAAATCTGTGACCTTTGCAAACGAATTCTTTTTCATCCTCAATATCAAAATTAGTAGGTCGTTTGCACATGCACACCGTACAATGACGAGATTTCAGGACATTCAGGTATGTGCAATCCGGACAAGGCCACCGTTGTTCAGTTTCGTCACCACCACAAATGGCACTGGAAGTACAAGGTGGCTCGGTAATAAAAATTGAGTGCCGTGGAGTACGACACATCGTACACACTTTTGCCGTTTGAAAATTTGCGTAGGTACATTGTGAACACGCCCATTTTTCTGTAATATCGCTTGCCATTTTATCCTGCAAAAAACATCAAGTACGCGATAAACAGTTTCATTTTTATCTCGTCACCAATTAATTTCAAACTGCAAATTAGTATAACTAACAGGAATAATGATAGTAAGTATGCAAGAAATTCCCTGATGGTCAGCAACGCTGTGTACTTGTATCCACCAATATTGTGAGTTTAAAACAATTTTAGAATTCAAATAAAATATGCTTCAGTGACGACAATGCTCTGTTATGTAGTCATCTCCATTTTGGTATCTATCACTGAATCCCGTCCAAACATTATTAGCAAGTTTATTAAATACATTTAAGATTTGCTTTCACCAGAACTTAGTTTATTAGAGAAAACGTAAGTGGGGGCAACAGTAAGCTAACTTCCAGATTCGTGGACAGAAATATTATCACCAGAGGGCCTCTGTTCACCAAATTTATCAAAAACATCGTGACGCAAAACGCATGGCGTTTTCCAGCGATGAAGCGGTCTGTATAATACAAAGGAATATTCCTCACAAAAAAATGACATTCGAGTCATATTGATACCTACCATAGGCCTCGACATAAATGGAGTCAAACAGGAAAAAAATAAAGCGATGTATTTTGCAGTGCTGAAGATACTCTACGGATACTATGCCTAAAATATGTTCAACGATTGACATTATTATATATGTATTTAGGTACACTATTCTAAGTGTATTACGGCCGATTTGTAGTTAGCATAAAAACTTCGACATCGGCCTGAAATGAAGTTCAGTTTTTCACTTGATTTTCATCCAAGTTTTCTACCACTTTTTTTAGACTAAATTTAGTTGATAATAATTTCTGCAAATAGTAATGGTTCGGAAATGCAAGGTCAGTAAGAAATTGCTCCCAAAAAAATGAAATTTTGGTGTTTTCTACGTGAATAAGTGGGAATGCACCATGCTGCTCAACACGCAACCATAATGCACACACTACAGATACGTGCCATGGCTTTCCACAACACATCCAGGACACCAACATCAGGAATCGGAACGACACAGAGTGCAGTTTCGCTAAGCGCAAACTGAGCTCAAGATGACAAAACACTAACAGTCACATCCATAGCAAAGTTCCAAATGGAAATCGCCACGTCTGTAAAGTTTCTTCCTTTTTACTGATCGATTCTATGACTCATTCGTGGTATTATCAGCACACATCAATCACTATCTTTAATGATCTTCAATGAAACTCTACAAATGGCTTCCCACCCGATATTTCAAATACTGACAATACCTGGTTGATTTTACCTCAACTCTAAATTCCCTCGCCTTTCCCAATAGCCAAGCCACAAATCATCGACTCTTAACCGGAACCAGTATCGCTACTATGATTTAACGCGGCCCGGTCATAAAAGCATCAGAGGTTTTCAGTAGCAGACAGTGTGAAATGGTTTCTTGTGTGGACGTGGGTTGTGAAGAGATATGTGAAGTGGAGATGTTCCATACCTCTTGAAGTTGTGATGGCCATTCTTCCACTGGTACCGTGTACTTAATCTTGCAACTGCTGCCTGCACTTTCCACCTCATCATCGCTTTGACTGATCGTTGTGTCACTATATTTTGAGCATCCTGCTTTTGATTCATAATTATCAGGTCTTCGTTTAGACGTTCTTGCTAAAAATTATAATTGTTACCATCAGGGATATTCTGTGTGAGAAATAAAGTTTGTGACTAATATTGTTGTCATTTCGTGTCGCCTCATAAGATTCTGCTTTTTTTAAATTTCTGATTTCTTATAGCCGTATAAGCCGTAGTGAAATGTGCTATGTACTACAGGAAAAAATTGTTGAGATAAAGAAGCGAACAAGAGTTCAAAAACCTACCCATCGTTAAAACGAAGAAATGATGAAATAAAAGTACAAAATGAACTCGAGCAATGATCGTTGTTGCTGAGCTAATATTAATTTTGACTCCTATATTCGGCGCTATTCTGTTGCAATACTCTCTGTAAGATGATCATTTTGGGCAAATGGTTAGCTATATTAAGTGCAAACAAATGCGCTTTGTCGCAACTAACAGCACGAGTGATCAGTTTGCTTATATGCATGAATTTTATATAGCTTTTAATGTCCACATTACATTCTAAGGAAAAACGATAATAAATTAAAAAACTAATAGCAGAAGGTATAGTGTCTTCACCAAATAATGATTTTCGTTGATCTTAATTTAGAAGTGGAATGCACTAGTGTTTTCTATCGGCCGTGTTGTCTCTCTGTGAGATAAAATTATTTAATAAACTCGTGGTAATTTGATAAGTTGAAACATTAAACAAATTTGATTTAAGGTTTTTCGCATATTAATAGAGAAGTTATTGTTTATACTTAAATAGTTTTATTCTTACTCTTATGTATTAATTTGTTAAAATTTATCAGCTTTCAAAATCACACATTTGAATAACAAAGTTTTAATAACTGTATGGTAATTTTTTTAAAGCATTGAACAACTACCATTTTGTTTAATTTTTCACCTTTAAATGTGTGTGTCGCGTACCATTTTATTGTGAACTACAAAGTTTTTTATGCCCTTCTAGTCGAAAAATGAGTCAATCATAAAAAGAATGACCAAAATTCCTATGTAACTTTTTGTGTGATCTGTTTGACCAGTCTGTCAAGCACTGAAGACTGTCAAAGATCGTTTTTAATATGTTGTTGAATCGTATATTATACAATCAGAAAAATAGAGATAAGTAATAAATACTGAATTCGATCCATCACCACGTTAGTAAGTGAAAAAAGCCTAATTCTGTATGATCGACGATTCAATGTTTGAAAAGTTCACATTTTGATATATTGCGGGGTAAACAGTGTTTTCATTGCGGTCTTCTTAGTGATTTATAGAAACTTGGTTCGTGATGGAGGATTTCGGGTGTTGCGCAAACGTAAAATGTTAGGGATTTGCTTTCTAGTCCCGAAGTTATGTTAAAATGTGGGTGGCTGGGAATGTTAGGGAGACGTTGTGTGCGTTATTGCATTTATATGTGGAACGTAGGAAAATCTAAAATTCAGCGATTTCGAGAATGAAATTTACATATTGTCCACATTTCCCAGTCTTTATATAAAGTTCATTTCCAGATTAATTTTCCATTTCAATGTCACGGTCAAACCACGGGACACACGCGACCCATTTGCCTCATCCAAGCCAGTCGAGTGCGGCGGGAGAATTGCAAGCCATTCTCGCTGTTTGGGAAGCTGAAAATGATAATCCTTCCTTCAGTGTCAAGCCATCTCTTATAAGGTTTGCCACGGTTTTTTCCGGAATTGAGGGAATATATATTTATTTTTTGAAAAAAACCCAGAATATTGAAGTGAATCTTCAAAAAACTTCGAAAAAAGAAAAGATGCTGTTTGTTCGGATTAGCATCTTCCAAAATTTTTTTGGCTAACTTCACCAAACGTTTGTGATTATTAAAAGAACGTTGCAGACTTTCGGAACTAATAGAAGAAGCAACTGATGATTTTTTGAAGCAAGATCCTGATCCTCTAGATGATCGTCATCCGGCCAAAACATATCCATCATGCATCCTCGGCCACTTGTTGAAAGTTATTAGTCGCTACGAAGAATTTATGAACAAGGTTAAAAAAAACTTTGTGGGGGTGAATTTTGTGGGAATTATAATGTTCCTACATCATTTTAATTTGTTTTTTGTTACTATTTTATGCTGAAAATCTTTTTCCAGCTCCTTGTGTCTTACTTGATGTCTCGCGATGACATTGAATTAAATATTGCCTCCGCAAGATTGTTGCTCAATCTTATTCCCGGTTTAGATTCTGCTGTCTTATCGGTCAGTTTTAATAATTAGCAATTTTCCAATTAATTTCTTTGTATTAACATTCCTGCTTCCTCAAAAAAATAGTGTCCAAGAATGTTTCGGTTTCTCAGGAATTCGGAAAAGAATTATTAAATGAAGTTTTGTGAAGTGTTCAAATTTTTCATGTATGGAAATATTTCAGGAACCAGAAGGTTTGTTACCACAACTTTACAGATGGGCGGAAACTGATACAACCAACTGCTATTTAAGGGCATACTCTTTTGGTTTGCTTGCTGCCGCCTTAGATGTAACAAGTGTTGCAAGTAGCCTTAAAATAGAAAACTCTGCTCTCATTCCAATTGCATTGCGACGTTTGAAGGATTTATTTGTAAGTTATTTTGTCTACTTATAATATATTCAAACCCATCTGCCAATCTTATAAATTATCTCTTCATTTTTTCTATGCTTTCCAGGAACGAATGGAAAAAGAGAAACAAGAAACTATTGAAGTATCAGAACCAGACAAGGAAAATAAAGAGGAAGATATTGAAGATAATGGTCCATTTGCTGGTATTCCCAGGGAAACATTTCATACCGGTGAAAGACCTTCATTGGCTGATGTTGGTGGCTCATGTTTTTAAACTACATAAGAAACAGAAAAAGGATTAAAAAGAAATGAAGATATTAAGTAAATTGAAGCTTGTTCATAAAATTCATATCCGAGATCTAAAATCTGTTTCGTAGGAATGGGAAAAGTACTGCTAGCATTAATTCCCACTAAGCATTAGTGGCGTTAATCATTATAAGGAGATTGGGATTTAATTAATTTAAGGGCTGACTGGACAATTCTTTTGTGTCAGTGTCGTTGTTTTATAATTTGCATACTTAAAAACTCTACAGAAGCAGAGAATGTAATTTAAAATAATGTCTAGTACTTTCAGAAAGCTTGATTTGTTTTAGATTTTGAAAGAGCGCGAAACAACAAAATGCTCTGGAGAAGAAGCGTCTGGTTCATCCACCGCAGTTGCTAGGAGGACTTTCACTGGATACATATACAGTAAAGAAAGAAAATCCACCTTAAGAATACGGTTTATTTCATGTTCTTTGAGTTTATGTGTAAATGAATCGTTTTTAAACAAGAAATTGTTAAATCCTTGTCTTCAATTTATGCACTTTCAGTGAACCAATTTACGAGCCTTCAGTACCTGAGAGTTTAGAAATGATCATTCCGCCGCGGAAAAAAGTCAAACTAGATACAGAACAGCGTGTAAGTGCTTTTATAAAATTTGTTCAAATTAGACGTTATTACTCCGAATAAATTCCTTATTTTCATTTAATTTAGTTGTTCTTCATGTTTGAATTATTTTCCTTTATTACAGATTATCAAACAATTGTTTTTTGATAAAATATGGTATTATTTGTATATTTCCAGTAAATGTTTAAATGTAGTTTAAATGTACAAGAGATAGTTTTTATATTTTGGTGTCGTTTATTTGGCATCGTAGAACTCTAGTACAGTTTTTATTTCCTTGTTTTTAGACTGGTATTTCAAGCACAGTATCGCTGGCATCATTTGTTGATGGGAAAAGTAATAGTCAATGGGCTGTGATGCAAAAGCGGCGTCTTGGAGAGTACCGAATCTTTCCTCTAACAACTGTTATGGAACAGCGCTTAATTATTCAATACCTTACACCTGTTGGAGAATATCAAGATGTATTTTATTTACTTTTTTTGAGATAGTTTACGAATATATCAGTTTTTTTTTTGATTCACAAAGCTGAATAAACTTTTAATATTGTGCCTTTGTTTTTATATAGATAGTAATCTGGCATTTTTTGTATATACAGTAACTGTATATTATTCATTTTAGAATGACTTAGGCAATATATTTCAGCTTTTGAAAGAAACCTACGAGAATCGCTCATTGGATCTTGTTCTGCGCTATCTGGAAGGTGCTCGGAATCACGACAGCCGTCTTATATTTGATGTTTTAAAGGTTCATTATCGATAAATAATTGTTTTTGATCTTATATGTCTGTCAAATGTTAACGTTAGGTTTTCAGTCTCATCAATTGAAATTGTTTTTCGAAGAAATAGTTTTATAAACAATTCAGACATCAGCTTTAATTTTTATTTTCTTGAGTTGCGGTTTGTTTTTCAGTATCTTGCCGGTCTTTTGGTTCATCGTAGACTCGCGCTAGATTTTGTAGCTGCCGGTGGCGTTGACCTTTTGATTCGTATAGAACGTGACTCTTTGGCATCAGTTGTTGTTGGAACATGTCTATATTATTTGGCTTATAATGCAGATGCAATGGAAGGTGTTTGCCTTTTACCGGAGCAAACTCTTAATGAACTTGTGTAGTAAGCTATTCTTCTATTTTGTTTTTGATTCGATGAGATATTATTGGGGACACTGTGATGATACCAGCTTTTGTAATGATGTGGTCCTTGAATTCCTTTGAATATTTCGTCAGTCATCGGTAAAGAAGAGACCTTTCAACGATGATCATCAGAAGTACAGTAAAAAGCGACATTCACTTCAATCGGAAAACACAACAGTTATCAACATCAAATAAACGAAACTTACCAACACCTAAATCATCCAAAGACTTCATAAAAGAATCATAACATAACTACCATTCTCGCCATATTTATAACTCCAACACCGCTATGACCGACAACCTTTAAAGACAATATATAGACTGACGAAATATCTAAATCTGATACTGAATCCCAAAAACCAGGATGTCAAGAATTAGAATAAATGCATACCAAAAAAACACAACCACTTTCCTATTTCAAAATCTATCCAAATGAAGGATAGATTTTGAAATAGGAAAGTGATTGTGTTTTGCTGGACGACACCAAAGCCTGCTTTGACTATAAATTGTTTTAATCATATTATTGCTTTAAACTTTCTTTAAATTTGGTACTTTTAAGATAAGTTAGTACCGGTGAAAATTGTTTCTCATGAAGTTCCTAAGCTTTATTTCCAGTTACGCTTTGTGGCTTTTGGAGCACAGTTATGAAAGTGGTCGCGCTGGTTCTTCCATGTTTTTTACTCACGCATTCCAATTTCGACCTATACTTGAACGATTCGATGATTATGATGGACCTCGGCGCTTGTTTAATTATGTGAACATTCCAAACCAAAATTTCCTTATTTTCTTAAGTAGTTTCTGGTTACAAATACTAATAATGGCAGTAATTTTTGATTTTTGATTAAAACCTTCGGAAACGTGTTGTAGAAATGTTCAGTCTGTCGTCCATGTTTTCATCTGTTGTTTCTGCATTTTTTCGCCATGTTTGCAAGAGAAAATTATTTAAATTCAAGTGATAGGGAAATATTTTATATTACTGGAAATTACTGAAAAAAATCAATGATTTTTTTGATATAAAATATTATTTGATAAATAAATAGATCCCGAGTCTCGGTTTCTATCATTTTTTTATTCCAGATTTCAACCTTAACTCTTTTACAAGAAGATTCGGAAAGCGTTCTTTCTGATGAACATCTTTATACTAGTATGCAAGCTATTCGAAATACTTGCATGGCGTTCAGAAGGTATTTTTCTCAATTGCGAGCATTTTCAAGGAATTTTAGATACTGCTTGATCAAAATAATTATTTGATAATTGATTGCTAGACTACTTAGTCTGCATAGTTCTGATTCTTTCTATCTGATGTTCATGCAAGTGATGTTTCAGTTATATGGCTGCTCATATCTTTGTTAAAGTGGAACATCTGAAACGAACACATGTATCTCGTTTACAATGTCTTAAAGATGTCGTCGTTCCTTCATGTGTCCATGGCTTACCAGCTAATAAGGTAAATGTTTCTTGCTGAGCATGTAATTATTATTAAATTATTAAGTAGGAGGTGTTAATTCAGAAATTCTTTTTTTGTTTTTCTTGCTGTCTTTTCCCGCAAAAGTTTCTTTTTTACAGGGGATGCATCTCGATGACGAAAATTTGAAGACTTGCGTTTGGATTCTGCTACATACTCTGGGTCTGCATTCTTCTTGGCGACCGGTTGAAGAGCTGAAGCGTCTAGGAGTTATTCGCACTATGTATTTCTTAGTTGGTATAGCTAATTCTTGGAATGGCGGTTCAAAAATTGAAATTCTCAAAATGTCTCTTGATGTTAGTTGTTTTATGTTTCAGCTCTTCGCTGCATTAAATCGCTCTCGTTTAATTCACTTACTGGTTATTGGATTTTTTTACTCTCATTTGATAGAAATGATAGAAATGAATTACTTTTTTTTTAATTCATTTTCCTCAACAGCTGTTGAAAATAATTCACAGTGATTTTGAGAGAGAATTTAGTTTGGTTTCATGATACACAAATCATTAAATTTCTGTCATAGTCGCTTACTAACTCAATTAATAACGATTTTCCACTCAAGGTTTTATGGATGTGTTCTGCCGTACCTCGAATCCAAATGGATATTTGCGAAAGTACGTTGAAAATACGGGACCAGAATGTTGAATCTGTTGGGTAAACATATACTTGTTTAACCAAGTATGCTCAGTTTAGTGTTAGAGAGGAACTACGAATGAGATCATAGAAATTTTATACGTAGCGAAGTTTGATTTTTTTAAAATAATTCCATGAAATCCAAATTTTAGAACAATTCTGGAATTCTGTGAAGGCGAAATGATAGCAGACTCTGAAATTCAGTTCGCTGCTTTGAGAGTGATCATAAATTGTGTATGTGCTCCACTAGAACGAGTGAGTTGAATTTCTTTGTTTTTATGTTCTAGTAGGATTTAATCGTTGTTGAACGAGAAATTTTAGCTATGTTGAGGTAGGCACATATGGATGGAGCAGCAAGCCATATACATGAAATAAAATGTACGAATGGTTTTTGGTATTTGATTTGTTCAAATTTAGATTTTTGTGTGAAATGAACACCACAAAAATGGTGTTTGTTACCCAGCTAGTTGTCGAGGAATAACAAAATATGGAGACAGTCATCTTTTTCAGCACAGTGGACGTTTGGCTATATCTCCTTCAACTAGTGATATTTTAATATGCTCCTTTGATTCTCGAATAAGCTGCCGAAGTTTTGGAACCCCTTATAAAATTCGAAAACAAAGAAAAGCACAAATGGAATTTTTTCTAGAAAAAGTGTGGAGTACTGTTCGGAGGAATAATGGGATTATGGTGCTTTTTAGTCTTCATAAGATTTTTCCTATTAGAGCATAGGTTCTACCTTATGCACATTTTTCGTTATATCTTACGTCCATGCTTGTTCATATAATGTAGAATGCAATTAAACTACTTTGAATTCTGTTTATTTTTCGAGTTTCTCAAAGCAACAAGTTGTTTTACTACTCCATGTATGTAGCTCCGAAGCTCTTTATTTTTTTAACAGCCTCGAGGATTAGTTGTGCTGTTTCTAAATATTATATAGAAAAACCTTAAGATTATAGAGGATGTTTGCTAAAAATTAATTCCCGCTTTTGCGGGATGATATCTTAATTAGTTCTGTCGTCTTAAATAACGAACGAATTAATTCAAAATGAAAACCTACACATCATTGTTTGGAAAGTAAAACAACTATTTATTCTTATCCTTTTTCATTTTTGTTTCGGTTCATATCTCACCGGATGTATTTTTTTTGTAGATTTTAAAAAAACTGTTGTACACGGAAACACCAATCGCAGAAGCAGATGCACTTCGCGGAATCGCATGTCAGGCTCTCAACGGCTTGGCACGTTCCGAAAGTGTTCGTCAGATTCTTGAAGTAATGCCGCTTATTGCAAACAGCGAGCTTTGCGGTATCGTTTCAGTTGCAGTCTTTTTTCCTCCATCAATCCAAGTCACTTTTTTTAGATGGAGCTTTTAATATATTATTGCGTTTTTTTCTCCAATATCTTCTATCTCGATTTCAGGTTTGATGCGTGAGCCTGTTCTGCAAGAACGACGTGCTGAACACGCTAAATTTTGTGAGCAAGCTCATTTGCTGTTTGAAAAAGTCACCAAAAAGCGGATCCATGATTTTCCGAAAGATCTGACGAAAGTATATGTTCTACTCATATTTTTTTTAATATGATGATGTCTAATGAGATAAACTTATTATTCACACGAGAATCACATATAATTGCTATAAGCGTATTTTGTGAATATTACAGGAAAAGCTTTGGAAATGGCATATTGTTGCTCATACTAAAGTTGTTTACAATGACAAAGAATTATTGCAACTGATACATCAACATCTGATTAAAAAGGGTCTGCTCAAAACAGCGGATAATTTAAAAGTTGAAGCCAGTTTACCTGATATACCTGCAAGTCGTGTTTCCACTCGTCTGCGTTCTATCGGTGCATTGGTAATTTCCTTTTTTTCGACATTAAACACGAATGATTCTGAGGGTTCCATAATTTATAGAAGGGAGTCTTTCAGCCGAAACGTTTTGAAAATACGTTTTCTGATGTCAACAGCGATATTGTATCAGGAAAAACTTTAATTTTGAGCACTTTTGGTGGTAGCAGTCGACGTCGAAAAAGTGAACAATCAGTAGTATCTTCCATTGCGTAAGATTTCAAGTTAACATGTCATATTTTAAAAGAATATATTTTGAATTGCTATTAGTAAAAAAGCCTTATCTTCAAATTGCATATTATTACCATATTTTATCAAATAATAGGTAAAAGTAAGTGCCTTGTCTAAAGTTTTGCAAACAGACTTTCGTGGAATCGGTGTTCGTTTTTCTTTTTCGGCAGGGAACCTTATATTCTTTAAACAGTTGATTGCATTTAAAGTGCTGTGTTCATTCATGCAGATTTTTCTTGTTAAAGGACAGATCATACACCAGTTAACGAACAGCGAGACCAAATAAGTTCCTCAACCTCAATATCTATACCAAAATCAACAAAGATGTTGAGCATTACTGGTACATGAATTTTTTTTTTTTTGTTTTGGGAAGATAGGGGATTTTAGGAAATAATGTGTACTTATCACGCTCAAAGCTGCTGTATGGGAGTAATAAGCAACTATTGCATATCTTTTCAGTGCATATTCTTTCAAACTAATAAATTCTTCATGATTTCAAAAAAAAATCATTGCTATCGTCATTTTTCTTCATTTTCTATTATTTATTTATTTTTTTCCTTTTTGTATGCTTGTTTTCTTAGGTCGTCATTTTGATGGGAGTTCGCCAGGAGCATCCGTTGCAAGTAGCTGTTCAAACCTTAGAAAAATAGAAGTCACCAGCAGCGGTGAAAGTGTCATAAGTCCTCAATTGCCATCGGTGATGCCAGTTCCTCCGAAAGATCTGGACGAAATTATCATTGATTTTTTCAGGTATCATTTCAACTTGATTTATTTTGAAGTGAAACAAAGATGGAGCTTTGCAGTAAATCCTAACATTTGAATTATTTTTCAGGAAGCAGCATTCGTCGTGTTGTAATCCGGTATCCACGTGTCCTCCCTTCTCACTTTACTAGTATGTTGCAGTGAAATGTTCATGTAATTTCCCAGAACAGTCCATTAAGTTAAAATTTTTTTAGAAAACGATTTTTTTAGTCAAATAATTTCGAGAAGACAAACCCGTAATGTTTTCATTGCAGTCCACATCACTGTCCGGAACCGCAGCGTAAACGTTTTGCTCCAAAAAATATTGCCAATCGATTTTTAAGACGTCCGGTAAGTTATTTCATTTAAATTATCAGAAGATGAAACGTAACTCGTTTGTTTTAAGCTATATTTGTTAGTCGTTTTTTAATCGGTTTGCAAAACAAGTCATATTGGAAATTGAAAAAAATAATGATTTCTTAATTTCAGTTAATTTCGGTTGCTTGGAATCGAGAAAGATTCAGAGAGGATATTCATTTTGCTTTCAGTCGTTTTCGTCCAGTACGGTCATTTACGGAAAGCGAAGAGACATTTACTTGCTGTAGTTTTTCGGTAATTTTTCAAACTGCATAGAAATAGATTTCATTTCCTTATTTCTTACTTTCAAATAGGGAACCGTACTTTTCTTGTGGTTCTTGATAGATTTTTGTCTGTTTTTTTCAGATTGATGATGAACACATACTGTTAGGTTCCTATGCTGGGACTTTGAACTGGTTTAATATACATACCGGTGCAGAAGAATCGAATACCGAATGCCATCATAGTGCAATCACTGGTATCGAACAATCAAAAGTAAATCATTTTGTTTTTCCTTTCAGTTTGCTTTATACACTTGGTATTTAAATAGGAATTAATTTTAATTTTTAATTTTTCACTGTTATTACCGAATTCTTTGAGGATGGCTCGCTGTTGCTTACTTCATCGGCTTTTGTGAAGCCGCTTTCTTCACTCTGGCGTATCGGCGAAACTCAAGAACATATGATCAATTTCCCGGACGAATATTTTGTTGAGTTTAATAAAACAGTTCAAGATCGTATCATTGGAACTCAAGGGAGTAAAGCAACGGTATTTTTTTGGTTTAGTGTTTTTGTTTACCTTAAAAAGGGTAATCTTTCATACTAATAATTATTAACAAATGAGAAACTGGCTGCAATCGTTTCAAAGTTAGTATAATTCACTGACACTGTGTAACCAAAACTCCAGATTTATGATACGGAAACTGGTCGAGCTGTGGTTCGTCTTTTTGATGACACTTTGGCAAATAATTATACACGCAACAAGTTAGTTCATTATTTACATTTTTTTGCAAAAAGATGGGCATCAGTGTCATGTTTTATCAAAATGTTGATTATTAGGTTAGAGCTTTCTTACGCTATTTATAGCCGAAACTAATCTGTTGCTACTTTACAATTGCGTGGATATTTGCTGGATATAAGTAATTTTTGTATACTGAAGGTAGGCGAGCCAACAATTTATGTACATTATACTTGTTTGATATTCTATTTTAACTTTTCAAGTAAATGTTATTATTACAACACGACGTGATGTTTAAATTAAATATTCCCTGACAGTATGGAAATCCATTAGAAAATTAGTATAATTCATTGATAAGACATGGAACATACAGTTGCATCTGTTCTTAAATAGTTTATTGCTAAATCAGGGCAACATTTGATCCGAGAGATGAATTAGTATTGAATGACGGTATATTGTGGGATCCGAGATTGGGAGTGAAAATGGTGCACAAATTTGACAAAATGAATACTGTGAATTGTGGTATATTCCATCCACGTGGAAATGAAGTTATCATTAATTCGGAAGTGGTTCGTTTGTTTTTCATTTTCGTCTTAGAATTAATAGATTATGTTCAGCAGCGTTATAATGGGTTTTTTTAAATCGCTATTACTCTTGTTTTGCATTGATTCGTTATATTTGAATATAATCAAATGGACGGTTTTCCCTGGACTTACAATCTTTTAATTTTGGAGCTAGCTACTTTGCGATTCTTTCTTGTCAGATGTTATATGTAATCTGCCTTCAAAATTTTCCAAAAGCTCTCCTATGTGCAGAGGTTTTGTACTAATTCTGATTTTTAAATTCGGAAGACTTTGCATATTGATCATATGAAATCCAAGACGATATAAAGCCTTTTTTTAGTCTCTATAAAATAAAATTTCACTAATTTAATGATGGAATTTCCAGTGGGATGTGCGTAACTTCAAATTGCTGCATAGTGTCAGTGCACTCGACCAATGTAAAATTGTATTTAGCGGTGGTACAGATGCCATTTATGGATGTATGTTCTTCTCTTCTGCTGAAAATTCTAATTTTAGCCTTGGGTAAAGGGTAACAATTATTCCGATGACCGCAAGCAACTGAATCTTTATATGTTAATATGATCTAAACTGATCTGGCAGATGTTAGCACAGTTCCTCGAATAATTATGAAAAATTTCAGCAGTTTATTTGGATGTCGAAGAAATAGATGATCGTTTTCGTCAAACATTTGCTTGTTCATTTCGAACTTTCGACTCCACAACCTACAAAGTATAATTTAAAAATATAAATAGTAGGCTGTGTGTGCTACTCAATATGTATGCTCCAGTCTCATTCCTTGGAATGAGCTGAAGTGATGTAAAGTAGACTTGCCTCTCCTTTCCTTATTTGTTTATTTTATAGCTATATGAAGTAGTTTTACCTTTCAGAAGGAATGTTGTAGCAGTAATTTTTTTATAGATAATTACAACAGTGGACGCAAAACGAGCTTTATTTGATTTTTGTGCTGATCATAATGATCAGCATATGGCTTTGATTGAAGCTCATGGGAATGCAGACGATTTGTTAGAATTGCGAGAAAATGTTTGTCGTCTCTACGAAGTTGGGAAACGCCGTGAAGCAGATGAATGTGATGATGAGCAAGTACATTTTTTGTGCATTACAATGAAAGATAAAATTATAAATTTTTTCATGAATCTATACTTTCCTTATATTTCAACATGTTCAAGAAATATTCAATTGAATTTTATTGGGTGGTTACGTTACCGAGTAGCATGTAGTTATCTTTTAGTTCTTGTTAAAAGTTTAGAAATGTTAATAAGAATTGTTTGAAGGAAGAAACAGGTGACGATAATGAAGATGATGTGGGTTCATCAAGTGAAATGGATACATCGCTTGGAGATACGACTGCTACGGATTCATCCGAAGAGAATTCTGATGACGAAACTGATGGATCCTTATATGAATCGACACATAGTTTTAATGGCAGTATAAATGATGAGGATGAACAGGTTCGTTCTTTGGACTTAGTTTAGGTAATTAATAACCAATAACTAGTTCGATAATATGTTTTGAAATTTGCACAATAATTAGCATACTGAAGGCTTAGAAATTAACCAATTTAATTTTTCAAATAAGCTTGAAGTGTTAGTTCCAGTATAACGGGAACTGAGAAATTTTCAAACTTATTTAGTGGGCAAATGATAACGATCACGTTTCGGAAAATGGCGAAAATTTGGAACGAAATAATGGCGTTCTTTTACGAATCGGTGACCGTGAGGCTCTAAACATTGTTTTTGATCCAGGCACGAATCGACGTGATATTCGCCTACGTACGTTCTCATTGTATAATTTGGAAATCATAAAAAATGTGCTGGTGGAAACTCGATTTCCAATCAGCTGAGTTTTTCGCACATAAATTAAACGGAAGAAAGTTTTGATACTTTATTCGTAATCCAATATAAATTAAATTTCTTTATTTTTTTCAAACCTGATTTTAAAAAGTTCGAAATATTTACAATGAGCTCGAGAGATAAATTTTTTCAAGTTCAAGCGCTAGCAGTGGAATCGGATAGCGATACGGAAGTAGATGTTAGCTACAATCCTGACGAAGATTCAGCAAATTCAGATATGCATCCGGGTTCAAGTTCAATAGTTTTAAATCCAGTACTTCGAAGGCAGCGAAGAGCTGAGCGAGAATAATAAATCATCACCCATGTAGTAATTAAAGGGTTTCCTTTATCTCTGTGTTATAAAATATTTGTGCTATTCATGCATTGTCTTTACTCATTATCTATCTGTATTCGAATTTTTTTGCAAACCAAACATTGCACTTGAATTTTTAAAACGGTTGGGTCTAATTTTGTGCATGCACGTATTGTATATTATATGTTGCATATGTTTTTTCGTGAAATATGCCTGCTAGTTTTTCTGGACAAGACTACCTCTGGTCCCAGGCTTTTGTATCATATCATTACTTACTACTGCTGCATTGCACGTGGATACGCGGACTTATTATACTTCACTCCGGGTTATTAATTTCAATCCCGGTGAATTTGCACTTTTCTTCCACTCGATGGATTGTTTATTAATGGTAATTTAGGAATTAGTATCTCAAGACCAAAGCACATCTTCCTGTTACGCTTTACTCATTTTTTTATTTGAAAATAGACTAGATGCATTCATCACATTAATGTTTCACCTCCTCTAACCATCATCTGTTGAGAATGCATCGAACTACTTCGAGCCGTTGAAAGTATGATTTTTCAGCAATGTTAGATGTGTCAGCAACAATCTTTTAACATGTGGTTATGTACCTGTCTGTTGATTAAACCTGATAAAAATTTTGAGTACTAAATGTTATACGCGAAACGCGTAAGAACAGATAGTTTATTTGGTATGAAATTAGAGTAGAGAGAACAACCTCCATCAAATCAGGCACTTTTTCAAATTTGATAAGGTCAAGGAACTACAATCACAATTAGAAACAACTTCCGTGGGAACATGCTCAAGAAGGATTTGAGCACTAGTAACTTTGGGAGCTGTAAAGGATTTATGAAGGAGGAATTTCCTACGGTAAGTACCATTCTTGGAGTGAAATTATTTTAAATTGGTTTCAATTTAAGCAGTAGAACTCAGTGAAGTTTTGTGACACAAGGAGGGAAAAGGACTGGTATATCTTTATACTTCTCCGTTTAAGCCAAATGAATTGTAAACAGAAATGGCCGTGATCACATTGGCATCGTTTGATGCTTTGAAGAGCTAAGGAAAACGATAAGAACTTAACAAACTTTGGTCGTGTGTTAAGCATAGTGCAGGCTGCTTATTGGAAAAGAAATCAAAGAATAAAGAATAATTCTAGTGCAGCAAAAGTTATCCAAATCCTATCACGTATTCACATCGTGTGCCAAATGATTCTTAGCACCATCGAAAAGTGCCATCAAAGAAAAGGCATCTGCTGTTAATTCACATATCTGTTGATCTCCCCAGCTATGAGTCGGAAGATTTTGCAATAGTAACATTATTCCCTGCAATATACAATTCAATTCATTAACACATAAATTCACCAATTTAAAGATAAGTAAAACTTTATAGAAACCTGAAAATCCTTTTCTGCTTGCAATTGCTTAGACCACATTCGAAGAAAAGCTGCACATACATAACCATGAAACTGCGAAAAACCGTTTTTTTCACTCTGAAATGACCTAAATAACCTAAACATATAAGCAAAAATTCTCAAACTTCGCAAGCTAAGAAAAATGACGGATTGAAATTAAAATAAATGCTTTCATTACTCAAAAAACTGAGACTCTCTCACGCTATCTTGTAAGAATGTGAAGTTTTCTTAAATAAAATTAAGAAATTTAGGTAATCCCGGTAAGACTTTTGCTCAAGAAACAGTTATATATTTACATACCATATAATTATTTGCAAGCTAAGACTTTCATAGTTCCTTCTAATACAGCATTAGTTGATCAAAAAAAATCCACAGAAAAAACATGCATGTGTAAGGAGCTTATACACAATTTCGCGAAACTCACTGAGTACATCGTCTACTCACCGATAAATTTTTTTCAAGAAGCTTTTAGGAAACACGTATAGTATAGTCAACATATCACTACAATTTAGAATTAACCAGAAAGTTGGTCACGATTAATAGTCAACCTACCAAAAAAGTATCCCAAAGGCGAATTGTGGCTCGCAAAGGGATTTCTCTCATAAGAACATTATTCATCCAGCGGAACGCAAATTGCAAGTACTCAACACCATGGGCTTCCAAATGACGATGAAGCTGCTCTAAAAGTAAAAGAGAATATAATATTTGACTCGAAAATATTACTTTTGAAATTTGAATGACTAGCATTCCATAATTATCTCAATGATAATTCGGAAAATGAACATATTCTGTTCAAATGAACTTACTGTCAACACGACTCATCAGGTGTCGCAACTGCGATACTTTACGCTGAATACCTGGTTGTGCAAATGTATAGTTATCCTGGATTGTATCTAACAATGCTGTGACGCACCAAAAACTATCCGCTTCAACGATTTCAATTTGCTCTCGTGGTAATTGACTCACATCATATGTGCCAACTTCCGTATCTAAAACTAGTTTTCTTGTTTTTAATCATCTGATCCATAAGATATTTCATTTCTCAATAGTATTCAGTGAATTAAAGAATAAATTAACCATCAGATATGAATTCTGAGAGGAACACAACAAAAAAAGGTGTGACAAGATCGTTGATACCCTGAACATAACCACTTGCTGGATGACGAATAGCCCAGATATACAAAATATGTTCAAAGATCTGCAAGCAATAAACACAATCAGTTAACGAAAAAGAAAAAATATTCAAAATTTAGGACATTCATAGCATACCTCCTGCACTATTTTTTGTTGGAAAAGCGGTATCAGGGGACACATACGCGGAATATCAATATGTATCTGTAAATAAATTCTTTTTACATCTTCCTACTAATATTTTTAATGGAAGTGCAGGATACAATGAATTGGTTCAATTCGCAAAACCTGTCTAAAAGTATCCTGATGCTGCTCATCATATCGAGTATGAAAATATTGTTCCACATAATGCCAATACTCTTCCCTTTTCCTTGCAAGTGTTATTTCACGACGCTCGAAATTTGTTGGAAGATAACCCTAATTTACAGAAAAAGCATTAAATAGAATACATTAAAAAATTGAATATTAAAAATAAAAGCTATGCTCTTCGTAATATTCCGAATAATAATGTCAAAAGTTTTTGAATGAAACTATGAAGATACAAAAATAAATAAAAAGTAGATAAAAATAAAAATGAGGGAACGAAGCAAAATAGAGCACCAGTTTACCAGTAATATTCTCCAAATCATCGGTCGTAATTTATGAGGTATACCCATCCAACAGTCCTTACGCAACTGCTCTAAATCGATATCTATGGTTTTCAAAGACTGTGTACCATTCTTCGGACTTAAAGATGGACCTGTGTGAACACCAAGCTGGGAGCGTAACCGATCAAAGCGAGCATGGTCACGTCGAAGAACTGTAAGAAATCCATAAATTTTGGAAATAAGCAACTGTTCTGCTATAATGACAGTCATACCCACCGTATAACCAGATCAGAACTGCTGAAGCAATAAGTATACATGAAACAATATATCAATCATTTTATTATCTTACTCTAGAATTATGAATAAAATTACAGGAACAGTGACCTAAGGTATGTCCTCGAGTCGTCGATGAATCATATGTTATTATCGAACCACCTATCATTGAACTTGATGGTGTTCTTCCATATTCAACCGATATCTGCAGTTTTCGAAAAACGAAAGATTTGGTCTTCATTATTTTAATCTTACTCTAAGACCAATTCTAATTTGATAACTAAATCGATTCATTTTTATTTACTCAAGTACCGATGCTGACAACTAAAGCCTATTCCTCCTACGTTTTGCATAAATATTGTGATAAATCTCAAAAAATCCAATACTCTATGTTTTTTAGACGTCGTAATTAAATATTCAAAAAGTAAAAATACTCACTTCTGGTAGCCGTGGATATAAATTTATAGATAGATGCACTCCACTGCTTCCTGTCGGTACTGCCGTTCCAGGTATTGGTTCTCAAATAACAACCATGATTATTATCTTCTCTATTAAAAGAATGAGATGGTATAACATGAAAAAAAAAAATAAATCGTCTACCTTTTTGGATAGCCAAACGTTGCATAGCCTGTATTTTGCTGTTTCTTGAAGGAATTGGATTAACTGGTGGCATTATTAAGTCACGTGCTACTAGGTTGGCATGTCGTTCGAGGACTTTTGCAGCACTTGTGCAAGCAGCCCGTTCATCTAGTGTTACAGATACGTCCCAAGCATCCGACACGCTGAAAAGCCTGTTCGCTTTACCTAGTTCGTATTCATTTGCTGAAACCTAACAAAGATATTTATTTTTTTACATGTTGTTATTTAGAGAAAGTAGTCCTAGCAGAAACATCTTTGTTTAAATGTTAATATTTAGGAGTTTTCCGTCTATAAAAAGTAATACAATACTATGAATTCAGTTGAATAACATTACAAACTCATAATTGAAACCAATAAGGACTTCCTTCTTCAAAATTAATAAGAATTATTTTAACCGTCGTTATATCAGAGATTCATAAACCGAAACTAGTAGACTGTGAGGTTTACTACAAGACAGTTCATTTATTCGATTCGATGATTCGCAGTGAAATTGCGAATCCAATTGTTCACGACAAAAGGTGGAACACCATATTGCTGGGAAAACAGTCAGACGTTCAGTCGTGGCTCGTTAATATAAGAAATATCTTCAATTGTTTGAAGCAACTGGACATACTCTATGCCATATTAGCAATACAAGGTTGTTCCTAGTCCAACCATACCACATATCTTCAAAATGAGATCTCTTATAAAGAGGGATTATTTTCATTGAAAACTGTGTAAAAATAGACGAACCTGTCCACATAATTTTGGAACTTTGCTCCAGAATTTAAATGTTGATTGTCGGTACTGTCAGTTCGGCTAACATCATTAGCAAAATCCTCGTACTCCGTTAATGGAGGGTACTGAGCACCATAAACAGGCCTAACACTAAAATGATCAAATTTGAAAATTACTACTGAAATGAACATTAATTACATTGCTTTGATAATGTAAATCAAAGGAAGTGAGATGCTGATCAAACCTTCCAGGTATTGCCGACTGTTGAATCCAATTGTGGCTCATTTCTCCGGGTCTTAATTCACTTCCATCTCATAAGATCATACATTTCTTTGTACCACAGCAGCATTTAAAAGTTAAAGAGAAAAAAGATTACCCCGAAATAAGGCAAGGCAAGTCAGGAAAAGCACCCCATACAAGCACGACTACCGACTAACGATTCCCGCTACTCTTACAGTTCGTCAAATAGAAAAACACAACGGCCCGTTAAATTTGAGTGCTTTTAAATCCACCCAAAGGAAGAAATAGCATGGCGAGACACAGGAAGGGACGGTAATAAGTTTGTAGGGTGCTCAGTTCTGTAATCACTTTTCCTTTTTCTGGAGTAGTATAATATACTAAGAGATGAACTCGTAAGAAAATGCTTAATGATTGCTGACATTTGCTTTTCTTTCCCCTGCTTATGGCAGAAAGACAAATATGGGCACAATATGTAGATTTAATAATTTGTATACCGCGTATGATTTGGGATTTAAATATATGATAAATTCGACTTAGCTATTCAAACAGAGTTCACATAGCGCAAAAAATTATGAATCTGGTGGGAAGAATTGTTTCAGAGAACTTGTGCAAGACTTGTTGTTAAAAAATAAAGAATATTTTCTTTTGAAAGTTGTTAGCTAGTTCTATCCAAATAAGTATTGGCGATCCTATTTTAAGAACATATTGAAAATTGTGCTGCGCCAAGTGATCGGGTGGCGATAATGATTTCTTTAATTGAAATTACTTTGAAATGAGTAATATCAAGTGGAGGCTAAACAAAGTAAATGAATAAAATCTTTTTCATATAAAATATGAATGCTTTAGAGAAATCTTCATTATTATCTAGGTAGAGAAACCAACTCTTGATTTCGGATACGCCGGACAAAACATACTATGAAGCACTCTTTAAACAGAACTCTCTGCAATGTTGACCAGCATGAAGTAATATGCCACACACCGCATTTTAATTTTCTGAGAATATATAAAGTTTTTTCTACCTAAAGGCATTCTGTAAAGTTTCCACTATTAGATTAATGAAATCGGTAAGTTCTCGCAGATATATTATGCAGGTTCTGCTACTTTTTTAATCATATTTTTAAACGAGGGAAGCAATGCAGATCGATTTAATTTCTTTATTCTTTCTCATATTAATAAGTCATTTGCGGTGCTGAACACTCGGAATCTTGAATTTTAAATGCATTTATGCTATGTGACCTGATCAATGAAAGTTTTGTTAAAAAAGTAGAGTAATAATGTAGAAAGAGAAACTGAAAATGATCTAACATTATTTAACCAGACAATGATTGATCAGAATACAATTAGATATAAAAGCTTTTCAGCATATATAGAAGGAATGCGAGGGAGACATACATTCGTTTCCAATTCCAACAACTTCCTCATCAAATTTTGTATATTATCAAAAATTTTCGCTGCCGAAAACTTCTCTGTCAATATATTTTGCCTATATTACGATTCCTATTAATGAGCTCTTTGCCGGATTTTCTTTTCATCCTTTGAAATTGATGTTGTTTACGTTGTTTGTCTAAGGCGAATTTGTCCTTCCTGTTATACTTTCCTCTTTAAATTGGGCAGTCGAAAAAAATGTATTTACGATTAAATATTTTCTGTTTCAACATTTCTGTATAATATTATTATATGCAGTGGCCTGCCAAGAAATGCGTTAGGAAAATGACAAACTTTTCAACGTTTGTTTCACTTCAGGTAAAATTTCTCACCAGTCTGACCGTTTATTCAGTTAAGTCCAAAAACAACACTTCTGAATTCAGCATCGAACAATTTTGGTAAATAAACTACAAGCCATAAGAAATGATTCGGATAGAAACTAAGAATTAATGATCTAATGATCTTTTGATATTTTTTGGGCAATGATATTGTAAAATTAAAAAATACAAATTACCTTTGATTACCTTTGTGAATGATAAGCACAATATTTTTTGAATCCACGAATAAGTTCTTCGCTTTCATTCCATCTTTCGAAACCGAATCCCGAGCTTCCACCGTAGTCTATAAGTACTCACAAAAAGCACGAATACGCATTTGATATGATGCGTCGGGTAATAAAGTGCAAGTGGCACTTCCTTATATTGCTGGATGCTCTGTAAGTAAGGTACGGACGGGTTTGTAAGTTGCGAAGTACTCATTTAAATTTGAAGATATACGTAGTACAGGTATGATTTGTGGATTTAGTTTGTTGGAAGGCACTGTAATATACTTTTTAACATATTATGTCTACTTCCTGCATCACTTCCTAATGCATTTAATCGTTAGATGTTGAATATATTTATTAAGGGACCATTAAATTTATGATATATTTTATAGTGCTGGTTGTTTCTCTTAATATTATGATTATTTATCAAAGGGAAGGAATATGCTTCCATCGTACATCAAAAATGCAGTTCATTTCATATTTTTATAAATAATGTAGTTTTGGGAACCGAAACTCCGTCAAATGCGTATATAAAACATCACAATGAAATAGTTTTGCGTATGAGTAGATACACATACACATATATACGAACAAAATATTATTCGAAAATTTTATTGCGATATTTATGGGACTTTCAAATTTTGCATACAATCCCTATTCCAGTTCATTTCGATATGAATTTACAATTAAGACTTCATAATCAGTTTTACGCACATTAGTGACGAAAATTTATAAATCGTAGAGCAACAAACAACTGACAACCGAATAAATTCTGCTATGGTTTCAAGTTCTATCTTAATTTTTGAATTGGTTCTTTAGATAATTAGTCACCATAGATTGTCTATAATTTTGGTATCATATGGTCGTAAAAATTTCATAACCGCCATTGAACACCAATGCACTCGATCCATCAATTATCATATGTCAATAATTTGGATAACTTCGTAATTTTGTTCCAGAAGTTGGAAGGATATTAACAATGATTTTGTCATGATGAAATCATCATAAAAATTGTAAAGAGTATTAACCAGCCTTATGTATCTTTTATAGACTATTACCGCTCGTAACTGTACTGCTAACCTGTATTGACTTCATCTGATGCTGAACCAACATGGTTAAAAGCATGTTGTGGTGCTATTTGAGAAAAGTAACGATATTTTTTCTCCTGTCAAACTAAAATTTTTAAAGTAACAGAGCTAACGAATATGAAGAATTCTCAAAGTAAGTCGCAAGATTTTTAGAGCTACTACAACTATATTATATGCGCCTATTCGTGTTATCAAAAGTACCGGCGTTTGTACATAGCCTCTTTTTACAGTTTACTGCTTGATACATTGTTGATACCCATAGCAGTTTAATGATGAAGCTGCATTTTGATTAAATATTCTCTTGATTGCATTTTGAATTTTCAGCTGCTCAACATATGATATATTATATGTATCTATCTATCATTTTTACCAAATGGACATAAAATAAAGAATTAGTGTGCTTGAAATGCAATCAAAAGCTAAACAAGTTTATTGTTAATGTGAAATGATTGTGAAAAGCAAAAATAAGCTTCTATTTCGCTCTTTCAGCGCTATTGACAAATCATAAAAACTTTATTGTACTAATAAAAAGGCGGTTGTTTGATGTCCGTATGAAGTGGTGCCGATGTATAATTTGTCTACACCACTGTATCAGCAGCAGGTATAATGCGTCTATGCGTATGTCTGCACCACGGTACTGCTGGTACACGTCTGTCTACCCGCTTTGCCGTCATTTATGTTTCCCTGTTATATGAACAATTATTTTCATTACTACTTTTTTATCGTCAGCATTTTGCGCCCTTTTATTTAATAATTTAAATTTTATGCTCGCAGCAATCAATATTTTATACACTCTTTCTGAAAATTTCTTCAAATAGCGTAGACTTGCTTTTTTCAAAATTATATTCCTAGAGTAATAACAATCAAAGATGTGTGATTGAACTGCCGATCTGGTTATTTAGTAAATGTTTAAATTTCAGAAAGGAATGTAAAACTTTTACGTAAGTATGACTTTAATTCAAAGAAAAGTTGGGGACGTGAGAAAACTTACTGCGCATAAATTTGTCGATATGAACGTCCTAATAATTATGTTTTCATTGATTGATGTCTTTTATATAATATGCTTAATCATTGCAGTTAATTTAAAGCATTTAGAAGTGATTTCAACTTTTGTGCTGCTCCGGTCACCCTAGTGTAGTTACGCGCTACTTTGAATGAACGTTAAGACCACTATTCGAGAATCACTAGCGCAAGTTGTAGTTGTTAATTTATGACCATATTGATTTCTATTGATCTCTTGACTTACACATGGCGCTGTAGTGAATAACAATTTCCTCCTTCCTATTCTCTCCCATTGTTGATTCAAGATTTTTTAACAGAAATTATGAAGGTACCTATGCTTAAGAATATCGAATAATGTCGATTTTGTTTTCCACTTTCAATTTACTGTCTTCAACATTATAAACATTACCGGATCTCCATAGTGTCAAGATTAACTGAGTTACAGAAAATACCAGTAGATCGTAAATTTGTATCTTTGGTTACAAAAAGACTTCATGGTATAACTTTATTTTATTTTTGTCTCTATCTCGTTTGCAGTCGGCTAATACCCCAAATCATCGTGATTCAAACCATCGTCAGGATTGCGGTTGCTATCATGAGTTTATCAGAATTGAGAGATAAACAGGAAAGGAAGAAAGTAAGGTGTTACAATTTAGATGGATGCAGCAAATTACTAATACTGGTCAGCAGAAATATATTTAACTTTTTTAAAAGAAATCTCTTTCATCACTATTACTGTTATTATCACCATTACGCTATCATCGGAAAAAATGCCACAAATACTGATACCATTTCAGGATATTTTGTCAGTATTTCCATGTAAAGTGTGATAGATAAAAGAAAGCTGCCGCCGAGTTAGTTGTTTAATTCCCCCACCGACTCTTATCTGCTTACTTGCGCCCTTGTCAAGCAGCACTAAGAACAGTTTCAATTATCACAGATGAAAACCGGCTTCAGGTGTGTTGGGCCAGTTGAATAATGCTTTCCTAAAAAATTCATAAATTCTACGTAACTTGCGTAAGTATGATTCTACGTAATTCTTGGTAAGTATGAAATTATTACCAGAGCAAAAAAAAATGATTTTGTTCGAGGAGCTAATTTCTTCAAAACCTTCGTACCATACATAAGAGAAATTAAAAGAAACATTTGCTAAGACTTTGAATCTTTCAGCAAAGCGGCACATTCTACTTTATTAAAGTAGAATAAAAAAATGAATTTCTTGATTAGTTCTTTCTGCATAAAATGTAAACATTTTGGAAAGCAGACTGCAAATCGAATGGCAAAACATTACGCTACACTTGTTTGTATTGCTCTCATCGATATGATTGCTAATATGAATAGATTATGAACTAATGCGATTACTGTCAGTTGCTTTTTTTCCTCCCATTAACACATCCGGCTTGTAATTGATCGACATGATCGTAAATTACAATAAGGTTCGTAAGTGAGAAAATCATGGCTTCCATGGATTTATCAAATGATATTCTTGAATTCACTTGATTCTCAATTATTCTTTAGCCTGTAAATATCCCTATATTCGTCTCATTGATGGCTTCTTAGCTTCCATCTTTAAAAGACTCTCTGACCTTATCCAATCTCATTTTTTTTGTCTAGCCTTAAAATCTTCAAACACAATTATTTAGCTACCTCTTTGAGATGCTAAATGTCAAGGTTTTATAAGGGATATATCAAAAAAGGGAGATAGTGGAAGACAAGTTCCCAAAGAAAAGCGCTTGACCTTCGAAGAATGATAATGGTATTGAAGGAATACCACTGCCAACGCTTCCCTGACCATTCCTAATACCCATTTGATTTATTGGCTTCTTTTACGACCAATTCACTTTTTCGAATAATAAAAACGTTAAGAGAGTGGATGGATGATATGCGCCCTTCCTGCACTCACCCTACCTTAGGGATATGAAAGCGAATTAATGGCCATCCATTTATCACATTTGGTTCCCACCCACTGATATATTAGACATTAAATTTTTGGACAATAAAATATAGCTTTGGGTACATACATATCTTCCATTTCTCTTTAACCTCGTCTTCTACTAATTGTCGATAGGATTGAGCCTCGATCGCACAGTGAGGTAAATGTAGAATGCTAAATCCAATTTTATAAAACTATTCTTAAATCATGCTGTTCTTTACTCATCTGGTTTTCCTTGTCCATATTGTTCAAATTATCACCTAAGATAGATGACAGGAGTACTTCAATTAAATCTAAAGAAAAACCGAAACTCTTCCTTCACGTTGCATGTTAACGCTTCGGGCAAAACATCTCTTCCGCTGTT
This sequence comes from Cruorifilaria tuberocauda, assembly GCA_013365365.1. NCBI lineage: Eukaryota > Metazoa > Nematoda > Chromadorea > Rhabditida > Onchocercidae > Cruorifilaria > Cruorifilaria tuberocauda. Next base: position 35,624 of record JABVXU010000162.1, on the reverse strand, counting down.
TATTTAGGGACTTTCATGTTTAACAAAATTTAGTGATAGAATAAAAAACTATTGCCATCAATGCTTTTCTCGAATAACAAAAGTGTTTACGCTAATAATTCTTTTCCAAATATTAAGCACTGATAAAAATATTTGTCGAGAAATTTCTCGAAACTAAATTTTGATTATAAGTATTTTTGAATCATTATTTGTAAAATGTAAAATATTTTCATTGGCACTCAAACCGATTATCCTCATTATAGAAATTGTTCTAATTTTTCATCTATCCATTTTCATTTTCTCTCAGATAATTCGTATTTCCATGTTTATTCCAGCCGATTATCTTTGTTTCAAATAATAATGCTTATCATATCCAAATATTCCAATCTTGGAAAATTCCCCTACAATATAATGATGCTTATCATGTCAAAACATCCCAATCCTTGTAAATTTCCTCACAATATAATAATATTAATTAAGTTCAAAACATCTCCATCTTTGTAATTCTCCACCTAATCTTTGTAAATTTTCTCACAGCATAGTAATGCTTAACGTATCAAAACACCCCAATCGTTATAAATCTCCTTACAACATAATAATGCTTATCAAATTCAAAACATCCCCATCTTTGCAATTCTCCACCCATAAAAATTATATCTATAAAAGATCATGATGGCAGTGGTAGAACAGAGTTTCCACAAAATTCAATTACAATCGCTGCTTTGTTATTTCATTGCTGTTTTCCAAAATAAAACTGTTATTCCGTTTCATTTGCGCTACAATCACACAAATCCAGTACGAATTCGTCCACAAGAAAATCTCCCACCAAATCCAACCTTCACTAAACGAACCCCAATTCAATCTAATTTAACAATCCACAAAAATATTTTCTTTCGAAAATATTTCTCAGAAATGCCAGTTTGAAATCGGATAAATAACGTTTCGCATTCTTCCAAGTATCAAAAGGTAAATCAGTTTTCATAGAAGCGTTACATGGAAAAAATAAATTGAAAATTGATTAACACAAAAAAAATTCATGCTCGAACTCATGTAAACAAAAATTTACTGAAAGTTGCTATAACCGAATCATAGGAATGCCTTAACCTTTTTTAAATAAATGGAAATTGTTTTTATGGTTTTTAGAAATTCAAGAAGTTAGGGGAATACAAATTTGATGATTGGCTGTTGTGCTACAAATTTACAATCCAAATCAGATTTGACGAACTTACATTTGATTTTTTTTTTCTATTTTCGTTTTCTTTTGAAACAATAAATTTTCTAAGAACTTATAATCGGTGACCTTCCTTTCATTTCTTTGATTCATAACCTTAATTTGATTCAACAGGAAATTTCACTACTCCGGAAGGGAAAAGCTTTCAGCTCATCTTTCCCTATCATTTATCTAGGCGATGTAATCTAAGGATGAGTTTCTCTGACCAATGTTGTGCCACCGAAATTGTCTTATTTATGTCTTAAAAGCAGTAGTAGTTTTTGCCTAATATAACTGTATGTAGTATGCGTGGCGATCGTTAACGTTGCTGTGTATTAGGGCATTTTGCAGCCTCTAAAAAAAAAAAAACTATTCGTAATTTGATAATGAATTGTTAATGCATGCAACAGGTGAATTATTAGTTTGATTTTATCGTCGTATTTTTCTTCTTTTCTCTCTTCAGATAAAGAGATATAGCTGCAGTAAAGTGAGATTATACGATTGAGATTTTTCAGTTATGCATATAATTAAGCAGCTTAAAGTTCTAAATTATTTAATGACTCAGATTCCACTTTTCGTCTTATGATCATGTGCAGAGTAAGGGATTGACAGCTGCGTCACAGCGCTTCAAATTACGGTATATATATATATATATATATATTGCGGACGGAATTGAACTACTGATGGAACTTTTTAAACTAAGATATTTAATTTTTGTTTTGTGTCACTCTGATGCATATATTGCTATAAGCTTTAATTTAATTCAATGTAATTGAAATAAAGTTGCATCTAGTTAAAATGAAAAAAATTGAACCTATCGAAACAGATTATACTTCGATAGCGGAGTGGTTTTGTATGGTTGCATTAGTTTATAACACATGGTAATTATTGCCAGAAGATGAGAGGGAAAGAGAAAGCAGAAGTGAGATTGGGAAGTTTGAATATATTAATTTAATCGTAAATCAGCAACCCAATGATAATTTTAACTTAATCAAATGAGCTATCTTCCTGTCATTTCTAATAAGCATCGACTAATTGACGATTTAGTTTGCGGCAAGAGAAGCCACCTCAACACTATCCAAGCGCCCATCTGTTAAGCTTACTCTTCATTTTAAAACAGTTCGAATACATAATTTTACAATAGTCTCACATCCATCAACAAACTCGTTTCATTCCTCTCCCTCCCTTTGCAGCAAAAGTCCTATCGCAGTTGAAAATTATTTTAATTGCAGTTAATGGAAAACAATGATTAAACTATATCAATATATCATTGATCATTAATATCATTGAACTAATTTATAGAAAATTTATATAATCTATTTATATTTATAAAATTTATATAATCTATTTATGTTTATAGAAATTTATATAATCTAATTTATAGAAAATTTATATAAGCACAGTGAATAAATGATAACTAGCCTTGATTTACGCATACATAATTATTTCAGCTTCGGAATTCGTTTCTCACTGAAAATCAAAGTTTTTACAAGAAAGATTTGTTATAGAGGAAAGAAAGAAGAAGCATTCATTAAATGCAGTTGTCACAATTTTTCAAAATTTATTGCTGCTATCTCGATAAGTGTTGTGTTGATTTTACTTCCGAAATTAAATCCAAAATGAAGGCTTTTTCATTTGTTTATGTCATTAGTAAGGTGCATAATTGTCAAGGAATTTGAATTAAAAGCATCAAATTACTTTAACTTCCAATACCTCATTCATTCTTTTTAACTAAATTGTCGATCGGATAGAGATGTGTCATCCTTCTTTTTTTAATAAGCTTTATCTTTAGGGAAAAGCATGGTAGCAACATTTTTCGGAAATCGTGAAGTAATCATAAAGCACAATTGGCTGTAATTAGAGTATGGCAAATTTCATTTCCAGTCAGTTTGAAAATTAAATTATGTAACACCTTTTGTCTAATCTTCTTTGAAACGCACAATTCTGAGAGATTATTTGATTTTGAAAGTTTTGATTCATGGAATTTTACAATGGATTTATTTCACTTTTGTAAAAAACTTGAAAGAGAATTGAATTTGAAAACTGTCGATCTGTTCATAAATTGAACCGAAATTCATCATTAATAAGCGATTAATATAGTCTTATTATTCCGAAAAAGTTGTTATAAGTGAATTTAAACTGTTTACGGACCAATAGGAAAGACAACCTGCACTTGTTCAGTTTGATAAACTTGACGAATAATTTATAGTGAGTGGAAGAAGGAAGTGAATTCCATCATTATAGAGATGAAATAAATAGCTTATATGTGTCCATAGATCTATTCATTGAGAAAACTGTTTCAATAGAGAAAGTTTATGCGATTTCGAAACTGGGTCCAATGAGAATGCTTATAATTTTGCATTTGTAACGGAGTGCAGAGAGGTGAATTCAATGAATTCTTAGCAAAATAATGAGAAGACTGTGCCATTGTCCTTTCACTCATGTATTATTGGCTCGCAATTACTGTTAAAGTAATTGGGTAAAAATGCTGGAATACATTTAACTTGTGATGTGTGTGTGTGTGATATTGTAAGGTTTGTCTTGCGTTCCTTGTCCTTTTTGATGTAATGAAGTGAAATTGTACATGTTGCGTTGTGTACGTACGCATGTAGCTCTTCAGCCATATTCCGTTTTCTCATTGCTACTTCTGAATTGAGAAATGAAGGAAGAAAGGAAGGTGAAGGTAAGAAGTTGTATAGCGAGGATCAAAAATAGCTGAAGGACTGGCTCTGAGAAGGAAACAGACGTGAGGGGCAGCGGCCCTGCAATATACATAATCTATCTGATATATCATAAAAAGAAACATTAACGTTAAAAAAGGGTTTGGTTGGACAATTTACGAGCCCTTTCTCCTGATGCAATATCAAAGAGCGGCCGCTACGCTTACAGCGATGGCCTCTCTCTCTTCCGAATACCTACCTATACGCCATAAATACTTGTGCTGTTGAATCTGTTGGCAACTGCAAAATGCAATATACATCTGCGAACTTTATGACCCAGTGCTTCATCCCCTCCCTTCCCTGTTCCACCTGCACTCCTCACCTCCTACTTGTCAATGATGTTGAGTTATGCTTTTCACACTTATGATTCTCTGTTACGATGCACAACCTTATCTTCTGATGAACTTCAGTTTTCATGTCGCATCTTACAAGTTACTCCGAGTAATTTTTGAACTCCTCTCTGCGATTCCACCTTAATAATCAAAATAACTTTTGCTGATTTTCCGCTTTTACTTTTAACTACAGCTAGAATATTTGTTCTGTTTTACATCATAATTCTTAAGATTAATTGAGTCATTTGTAGACTCCTCCGTGCCATTTTAATACGATTAATTTATGCAAAGATTGATGATCTATCTCATCATAGAAAATCCTTTAAATTTACTTGAATTTAATTTAAATTTAGATCAAAATTCCGAAGTTGTGAATTCTGTATAAAATTTTAGAAAATTTCTGGTATACAGCAATAAATATTTGTGAAAATTGAAAAAAAAGGATTTACTGCAAATATTCGCAGTTCTACTGATAGCAGTATTCCACTTTGCAGCATTTTCATTGTTACTCATTCTTCCTTCTTTCTGTTAGTCAGCGAACGACCTCGTCTTCAGCACAGAGGAACCTTAATTTACAATAAGAAAAATTACTGAGCCTAAATATTTAAGTTCATGTAAAACGCCAATTCACTTTTCTTCTAATTTATGCTTCTCATGCATTCATTTTCGAAAATGCCATTTCCTTTTGTTGAAAATCTGTGCCCGATTTTTGAAGATATAAAAATACTAATGTAATCTACGGAAATCTCCGAATAATTTTCATCTTTAAATAAATTAAATTAAATTTCCCAAAATCCATCATTACAAAATAATACACTGGTTTTCGTAAATTTAAATTATATTTTGGACATAAAAGTAATTGATTAGGTACTAACATTATAAATGTCACATCGGTTCATTTTCTAAGACGATCGTCCCTCTTTCCTGCCTTTTCATTTTTGCCACTTTAAGTGAAATTTCATGAGTTTAATTTTTTGGACAATTTAAATGCTATTAAGGAAATCAGCTAATTTAAAAAAGGAAATATTGGTATGAATATTACTAGAGGCATTGAATATAGCATAAAATAGTTCAATATTGGAAACAATTCGGCAGTCTCACCAAACAAACTGCCCTGTTTCTTGCAACTTTAAGCTTAACTCATACAATTTAATCATACATTATTATGTATTGAAAAAGTGATGTAATCGAATGCCTACTAATAGCACTTATGTTAAGAAGCTGTTAAAAGGAATAGTAAAAGATGATGAAAAGACTCTCAGAAGCGGAATGGAAATTAAGGATCCTCTTTCGCGATGAAAGGAGCCTGAAGATAACAAGAAGTGCTAACTTGTGTGGTTATTCTGTGGGTTATTCTTATCCTCCACTCTTAGCCTTCTCTACCTCGGAGAACTGCTCAAAACAACGCGCTGAAGCAGACCTTCTTTAAGTGCTTCGCATATATCAATTAATATACACGAAAACCTTCGGTCAAAATTATCGAATACCATCTTTTTCTTCTTAAGATGAACACTTCCTTTAATTTTATGTAAAATTCTTGGGATCAATTAATTCAAAGCAGATCAAAATTTCATTTAAATCAGGTTTCTCGATATTTCTCTTTGCAATTTTTTCGAATCTTTATGAAAAAAGCATCTCATGAATTCGAATTATTTAAGTCGAAATAATAATCAAAACTACCTTAACAAGATTTTGAAATTATCGAAAAAGATAAACCTTTTTGCTTCTAAGCAACAATAAATAATTCTAAGCAATAAATAAGCAGCAGGTTCAAATTCTGAATTACTCGTTCCCCCTTCCTTCCCTTTCATTCGGCATTTACGCGATGATTTCAATTGTCTTTTCTGAAACAGCGCACACATCAGCTTATCCAGAATAGCTAATCGCCTTATGAACTCTGTGTTTTAGAAAAGCCGCTGGTCGGCTTAGCCATCATAATAGTACTATGCTTAGTCGTTTCCAATCCATCCAATCCATCTACACTTCCCGAATTAATCCCTGCCAATCATCTACAAATAACACATTTGTCATCGCAACTCACATCATCACTACAATCACTCATCCTCTGCCATCTCAGATGTCCACCGTTGTGCAATGTTATCTGTCCTCTTTACGACTTGTCGCATGCAGCATTTTTGAACTTTATCTTAGTCACCAGTTCATTTGTCAGTTCACTGATCTCTACAACCTTTTTCTCTATCTTCTCTCTCTCATTCCTTCTTCCATACACTATTTACTTCCGACAGTGGATAGTGATGTATAGTTTTAAGTGCTCCTCACCTGGAAATTTCAGCAAGCCTTTCGAAAATAAGAATTGTCTGGAAAGAGTATGAGATAAATGATCTGTGACATTTGTAAGTTTTTATCAAATAAATTAAATTACTCAATATTTTGTCAATTACCTGGGCATAATAAAAAACAAAGTAGAATGCAAGCCATTCATACAGAAAGCCCTCACTTACAATGACTACCTAGTCAGTAATATATATTTAAACATTCCTCAAAACTTTGCAGCAATAAACCTTATTACTTTTATCTCTGGCCAATCCAGAAATTACTTGATTTTACAATTATCATTTGCATTTCTGGTATAACTTAATAGAGCTCCAGCTATTTCAAGAAAGGATCTAATTCTGTTCAGGAATTCCCAAAATCTCGAAGAAATACGGAAATTCAGAGACGATCGGCTGGAATGGCAGATTGAGGATGTAATTCCGAAAGGTAATTATAAAAAAATCGTTTATATCGGAAGAAAAGAATTGTTTGATGGGGAAATAAAATTGAACAAATTGTTGAAAGACATGAAACTGAAAGGTTGTATATTTATATGAATGCGATCCATATTACAGTGTATATATTATATTGATAATAGTCAATATGATATGAAAGAGAGAAAGAGCAAAGTTTAATAGAATAGGAATGTAAGGTAAATAAGAGATAGAAACAGAACTGAAGAATTGAGCGTCTTGAGGACATTAAAAAAGGGACGTAGTACAAGAAAATATATTTGAATATGATTGATGACAAGTGATTATCATGATCACTTTGATGATGATCGATGAGACTCGTTATCACCATTACTGCACTCGCAAAATAGTTACTACGCTTCTGCAGTGCTCATTTCACATGCGCTATTTTTATAAGTATACATTTTTCAACCCTTTCAAGTCCCAATCAATGAATATTGGTTTTTCTGCCGGCTGATTTCATCAAAAGTAGGCTTCAGATTGGTGAAGAAGTGAAACAAACTATCTTTAAATTTCCATCCTTTGAAAAATTTTTATAATTTTATAATCTCCAGTCATGATGTTATGATGTCTGTTTGCATGCTAGCAAAAAGGTTTACGACATCGCTGCCCTTTTACAGCAGTTCAGCATTTCAAATAAAGGAACAACATCTTGATTCTCTTAATAACATATCGGAACGATTCATTATGTTTATTTTAGTGATAGCATGATTACAAGCGCAACATAGCTTGTTTCCCTTCCAAAATCATACTACCATCAGATCGTTCTCTGTTAATCTAATATCTTAAATTTTAATTCATTGAAATGTGGTGATTTTCTCTGAGCTTACTGTTAATTGTCTTATGGAAATACTTTTTGCTGTTTTTGCTTTCGCGTTGCCTAGCAGTTCCTATACGAGATGAACGTGAGCAGATGAGATTTTGTGGGAGCTCTGTATAAAATGATTAAATTCAACATTTCAATGAATTCTTTTTGTTGGAGTCTAAGATTAATTAATCATTGTGTTGATCTGCAGGATGAAATCTAGCGGGAATTTGGTAGGTATTTAGCTGTATACACAGCAGAAACCACGAATCCTCTAACGATTTGCTATAATTATACAAAACTTAACGTGCAACATTCCATAGCATTTTGGATTAATAAGTAAACGGTGTGAAGTTTCACTCAAAACATATATAAATGAATGTAGTCAATGCCATCGTGCTTAAAACACTTTTTATGACTATTTTAAGCTATTTTATGACTATCATCAGCAAACAAGTCCTTAATAAAATTGTACATGATAAGGGCGAAACAATGGGGGGCAACTATTTTGCATCTGCAAATGATTAGATTTGTTTTGTTTTTCATCGCTTTTTCCGAGGGATTAAAACTCATGCCAGAAAATATTTCCAAATATTTTATAGAACTTATAGTAATAATAGCTTTAATTCAACTAAATTCGAATATAGCTTTAATTCAATCCCAGAACTTTTCAATTGATCATAGCCTTGCTGGTCAGCAGTCTCATTACTGAACTTACCTTAAATCATTCAGTAGGAGAGGATCGATTTTTTTTGTAGTTTTCAAAAATTTTTCTAATGAAGATTTGGAAAAATGTCTCGATGTTCACTGATATTTTCAGTGACTCTAATTTCAAAAGCTCTAATTTTAATAATATTCAAGAGAGGAAGATTCGACCAGAAGTAACAGTGATTTTATAGTTAAGGAATTCGCCACGCTTCAGGTGAATAAAAAAATTTGGAAAGAAATGTCCAAATTAAGCAAGCTATCGTTTTCCTGCACAAATAAGTCTAAAATTAATGAGCAAGAAAATCAATGATGTAAGATTGCAGATCTTCTCAACAGCAGATGTGACCTCTTAATTGCTAATTGAACAAGTGGTCGGCGTCATCTTGTAATCTGCCACTCATGTCATATTAAATTATTATCCTATTTGATAGATATATGAGCAAAATGCCATGAGGTGAAAATTATGGACGTTAGTTCCTCGATTACTTCCCAAATAACACTCTATTAACAATACATCGTTAAAGAAAAGTTCTCTTATCTTATCCGTAATTTCCAATTCCTTTGTTTTTGCAAATCTTTTTTTGACATTTATATTCTTATTTACATTCTAACTTTGCAAATTTTGCAGCTTTCAAATAATTTAAACCGCAGTCTCAGAGTTCATTAGCTTTTATGCGTGCTTATAATGATCATATTATCCAGACAATTTTCTGTGCCTTCTTACACTTGAAATTTCAATCATTGATGCATAAAAGGTGGATAATACATTGTAGTAAGTGAAATAAAGAAAAATAAAAACTATTGGTCGAAGGTAAGAAGGTAAAGCTAATGTGAGCGATTGGATATTTATATTTGCATACATAGTTAATATTTCAGGTGGAATTGTAAAGGTAAAAAAATAAATAGTCACAAGCGTTCATACCTATAAAACAATATGTTTTGCATAGGAACTTTTTCGTCCTCTTTTTTGAAAAATGATTTCAGTTAGTGGTAAGAAGCAGTAGCGCAGGCGCGCTTTTTGGATTTCAGTTAAGATCGAAATTCGTCGGGCTTGTGCTGTTTCTATTCAACGTGCTACCAGCAACTATTCTACTGTCAAGCAGTTTAAATTTGCTCGATCCTCATGTGAATCGAGATGACTCTCGATGATTAGAAGTTGCCAAAGAAGACAAGAAGAGTGGTTGGTAGAACGGGAAGAGGTTAAAGGGAAAAGATAGGGCATAAAGTGGAAAGGCAATAATTCAGGATGCGCTTGATGAATGGTTCCATTCTGTCGGCTTACAAACAACTTCCAACAAGCAGCAGCGTCAATCCTCGTTCCCCCTTCCTGCCCAATATATTTTGCCCGTGAAAAGGGGAGGGGTTGACGCCCGTTTATCATTTTTTCTTCTCCGTAGAGCTCTTGTTTTTGAAAAATGAACAGCTCTCAATCAAATGCTCTCTTCGAATCAATCATACCAACTGCTTTGTCTCTCTCTTATGTCTCGGCGTTGTTTCGCTTTCATAACAGATGAGATTTATCTACTTTTTCATTTTAAACCTCTTCATCAATTCAAACCCCAAAATCCAGAAACCATAGCTGTTTCTTATTTCCCTTTCCTTGAAATCCCGGAATTAGCCAAGATCCAGTGGTCCTCGAACCAAGTTAGCTTCAGTATCAAAATATGGATTTTGGAGTGTATTCCTCCCCCGTCCCTCCTTTTATCCTCCAATTCATCAAATTGCCCAATTTTTCTACTCCTCAAGCCATCCTTCCCATCCCCCCTTCGTCATCTTCCCACTGCTTCCCCTCCCCTTACGCTCGCTTTCTCCCGCTCATCACTCCTTCACTTACCCAACATAGCAGCAGCCTTTTTCCGATTAAACCAAAAGCACTGAATGATAGATATCGGCTCTTCGATATTTCTGATCCTAGTATAAACCAAAGTGTTGTTCCAACAATTTTTATGTTGCCCACTACATTAATAAAACAGAACTAAGCACCCATACCAATGTTTCACTGCTAGGTAACATTGGGATGAATAAGCAGAGCCAAGTTGAAATGGAATTTTTTTTTTTAGAGATGGAGGAGATGGAGAAGATGATCGAATCATCTTTTTAACTGCATTCACTCACTTCCCGGAAAGATGGCAAGGTGGCAAGGTGGCAAGGTGGCTGGGTCACTGACTGCTCCCGTTCTTTCAGCAAATTTACTGTCTAATGTAAAAGCTATGAAGATGAATTGATTTTAATTAAAAGTGCGGTAAATAGCGACAGAAAGTATAAAATAAAATTGGAATGGAAGGGGGAGGGGGTGATATAGTGGAGGGGAGGTGACATAGTATATAATATGGATATGGTCTAATCCCCCCTCACCTCTTTCTTGTCGCTCTATCATCAACAGTACAAGATAATGATGATTGGTGTCGGCTCCTTCTTAAGGGTTTTTCTCTTTTTCGTCTTCGAGAATTCGGGTTTGATGTGCGAGTGATTGGTTGGGATGGGACCCTGTCAAAAGACTTATATATATCACTTGTCATTGCGTTTATGTCACCCCTTCACTTCATCTAAACATCCTCCTCCCCTATCCTTTAATTATTATATACACCTCCTCCCACTTCTCTTCTCCAAATATCCGCCGCCAATATGCTGCTCCTGTTACTGCTATTGCTACTGCTGTTGCTGCTACTGCTACATTCATTTGTTGCATGTTACATTGATGTTCCCGAATCAACTCCACACTTTTATATTTCATCTCTTTCCTGCGTCATTTCCAATTCTCTCCTTATCATAATACTTCACTTCCGAGACTTTCAAGTGAAGTTGGAATAAGAAATTTAAACGAATATCAGCTTAATAGTTTCTCAAGTTGGATTAATTTGATTTGGCTTGCTTGGAAAGTTTGAAGATTACTTTGACTTTATGTACCGACCTAGAAAAAAATTTTGTTTTTTACTTAGCTTCATTCATTGTTTACTTTAATCATTTTGAATTCATCTCAACATGTCGAGTCTCACTTTACTACTAATCAATTGCATTTCATCGGCTTTTCTTCTTTCATCTGATACTGCGCTGCAATTACAATATTTTCTTCATGCCGAGGCTTCCTGTTACTATAACTGTATGAATTCTGTTCGTTACCAAAACTTAACATGTTCACACTTTCTTGTCCTTAAGAAAATAAATAAATAAAAGTAAGCTAAAGATGGAAAGAAAATGAACGAAGCAATCCTTATTGACCTGAAACTCCTCACACTGCCATTCTGTCTTGGAATTTTATGAGGCAACCGCTGAGGGAATAGGAATGGACTGTAATGTCGTCAGATCGATAGATTAAGCCATCGATGAGATAGGCATAAGTAGTAAATTAGAATATTTTACATGTGAAAGTATATTTAAGCATCTATCGATCTGTGATCAGTAATTAGCTCCATAGCTTGCAGCAAGTTTTACAGAAAGCGCATGAATCTTTTTCATTAAATTTAGTTTCGATCGTTTTTAGTAGTTGATTGTAATGATGTGAACCGTCAAGCATGATTTATTTTACTGTTTCACTCCCTTTTTAATGAAAAATTGCAAAAGTAAACAACAAAACAAGAAAATATTGAGAAAAAAAAAGCAAAGTGATAAAAAGATACAGCTTGCTGATAAAAAAGAACAGGCCGTGATCAATGAAAAAATGAAATGAGGATTTTGATGAGTGGTGGAATAATATGGAACACGTGGTTCCGTTTCTAGCAAATTCAATGTTTCATTTCAGTATTTTTCACGGTGTTAAATTAGATAGCGCTAGGATTAATTTATGCCATTCGTTCAATTACTTTTAAATTGTTTATAGGCAAGGAATTAGTAAGTTATTCCGACGTTCAAGTACTGACCCACAAAGATGCACATTTCTTAGGGCTGAAATAAGATGTACGAATCAATCCCAACATTTAAATTAGTTCGATTTTATCTACGAATCAAGAAGATTGTTGTTAAGATTAAGAAAATAATACTTATGGAAAGGTCAGTGGTAAATTCTTTTTTCACGGGGTCTTTTATAGCGATAAATAATTTATTAGTTATGTGTGTGTGTGTTTTTTTTTGAAAAAATTGATATGACAACTGGCGGACAGACAGGTTGCCAAAAAGGCCGATAGGCAAACAAATCCTGGTTGTCAACCAATTGCTGTCAAAGTAATGTTGCTAATATAAAATATTGCTTTTCCTTCTAATTTATACAATAGTCCATTGCACTGTATTACTTGATAATCTTTAAATATAATGATCTCCTTTAAAACTTCTGGAATTTCTTGGCTTTTCTTATCAGTTATGCTTTTGAGTTCTGATTTTGTTTTATCTTTACTCTGAAATTCATCGATGATAATTTGCCCTAGAAATTGCAGAAGAACTGAATGACATAAGCAATATAAAATTCTCGGTGAGGCTACCGTTTCGATCCTCGAACCATGTAAATGAAATGAATTACCGTAACGTGTTGTACTGTTGCTGCAAAGTGTAACATTTTGTAGCACTGTTGTTCATAATGGCGATGATGATGATGATGAATGTGTAGAATGGTCGGATAATGGATTGCTTAGCGAGTAGTGACCTAAATGTCGGTATGGCAAGTAGCAGTAGCAGTTTCTATTTAACTGTTAAGCATCAGCACTAGCATCAGCACTAGCATCAGCACCAGCACCAGCACCAGCACCAGCACCAGCACCAGCACCAGCACCAGCACCAGCACCAGCACCAGCACCAGCACCAGCACCAGCACCAACACCAGCACTAGTACTAGCACTATCAGCGACATCGGAATCGGCAAAAGCATGAAAGCAATGCAAATTTCTGTGAATGGATGTAGAAGCACCTCCCATACGTGCCCGTTCATTGGTGCGGTGGTAGAATGAGGCGGTAAGGGATGGAAGAGGGTATATTTCACAGCACGCCTCCCTCCCCTCCCTCTTCAACTTGCAGCACCACTGCGCGGCACTTCTCTTTGAAGTTCCTCGCTGACAACGGGTTTCAGCTGGTGGGTCCGCCTTGATCTCGTCCCCACCCATATAACACAGTTCTTATTTGTAGCAGGTGCCCGAAGCGGTTTGCTCTGCTGGCTGGCTGTGTCCTCCAGCTGGTTACGTCTGTCCGCGTCCGCGTTTTTCTTTATTATTCAGTGTTCTATATATATATATTGTACATATTGATATATCCTTCAGACTAATCGTTATCCAGTTTACAAGCGATTTCCTGACAGAATTCCTCTATTATATTATCTCTACACTTGCCAATTCATTCTACGGCAGTATTTTACTTTAGAAAAAAGTGTATCCACTTACTGTGCAAGGATGGTTTCTACACATTCACAATACCTGACGGACTATAATTCACCTGTTATGCCAGCGGTTAGTCCCTCATGTCATAATGATATTTCGAGGCTCAAATTTGTTGTTACATTATTACATAAGCAGTGGGTTCATTGATGACTGTTTTAAATTAGGTCAGCAAAATTTTGCACACTGTGGTTTCTTCATCTCTCTGCGTTTCAGAAAATTCATTCTCCTTCGTTTATTATATACAAAGTTTGCCTCAAACCTTTTTATTCATATTTCTATACATTTTTTCCGTGATTTAATTACGAAAAATAATTTTTTCATATTTATTCCATCCACCTTTAGGAAGCGATACTTGCTTACTGAAATGGTACATATCTAAATTAAAAACTTATGATTTCTGAATTTCATTTATCTCGAAAAATCTCCTGCTACTCGTAAATTTAATTCGTATAAAATGCTTTGTCATTAAAAAGGAAGAGTGAAGAACAGCAGAGATGAAAGAAGTTCATGAGAACTTAGATTTTTCTGGGCATTCGTGAATCGAGAAATTACCTATTTATCAGGAGCAGTATCGAATAAGAGAGATAGACGGATTGATGAATGGATGGATGGATAGCTGTCATTTGTGATTAAACTAATCTCGTCGTTGATCTAAATTTTCTATTTGTCGGAAATTTCTATGCATATGTGTGCGCATATGTCTGTTTATATACGTGCGTCGGTCTGTTTTCATTTAACCGTTGCATACACTGTCACATGCATGTTTTCTGGGAATCATTATCATAGACCTCGTTTGTCAGGAATGGGTGTCAGACCACGAAATGTTTTCATACAGTGAGATGCTATTACGCATTAGTAAAATATAATTTAAATATAGAGGTTTCTCTTGTGGGTTTATGACAGACCATGGCATTATTTGAAATAGACGTTACTTTCGTTTGTTTCACTTATCTTCAGTTATCGGGAAGCTGTCTTTCTAGTCAAATATGAAATGATTTCTTTTCCTAATGCCTCTTGATAGGGTCACTCAATATATTTGACCGAGTTTAAATGGTTCGATCAGTCCATAACAGGAGTTTTGTCATTTAACATCTGAGGGCAAATATTTCAGGCATAGTTTTGAGACGGAACAGTTCTTAATTTTGAAATAAGTAGTATTCCAAAGTAGTATTAAGAGCATGTTAGTGGTCAAATCATAAAATGATGAGAATTGATGTTGGCTATTGAATTGCATGAAGGATGCAGAAATGCAGTTTCTGCAAGCAAGACCTAACAAATCATTTGTGGATGGGCTCTCTGCGGACTTTTTCTCGACTATCACTCACTGACATATAGACATTAGCAACTTAAATGCCCTTTCAATGAAATATGCATGAATTTTTGAATGGATGAACCAATGAAGCAACATGATGAGTTGCTGCTCTGTGATACAGCTACAGCTGCTGTTGCTGCTGCTTCTTGTTGACTCGCAACCCGAGAGATATCGTTTATCCTCAAGGACTTTTTTCCTTTCGGGGCTTGTTTTTGAAAATCTTCTAACGTTGCAATGGGGTGAGATGAAAGGAGGTGGCCGGTCGAAAATTGCGAATTCTCTGTCGCTATGCTGGCAGCTGCTAAATGCTTTCTTCTTCTTACTCGTTTTTTCGTGCCTCCAATTTTTAATTGATAAGTGCTGGTTTGAATGATATGGGAAATGATTTGACATTTGTCATCTTTGTTATCATTTCAAATTACCTTTTGATTTCTTTCCTCCACATTCCTTTGAATTTTCCTCTCACTCTATCTCTCTTCATCTTTACTCCTTCCATACACGCTCTTGCTCCTGCTATCATTTTGAATTCTGGTCAAACTGTCAGTTTCGTTTCGCTTCTTACAACCATCAAACCTTCATTTATCACATAAATTCTTGGAAAGGCAAAATAAAATTGACCCTGCTGTTTCTTTATTCTTTTCTACGCGTGTTTCATTTATTTATTTCAATCAATTTCAAAAACTCATGTGAAATTTGTAGGCTGATATAACTTGTTTCTTTTGTTATCTGAGCTGTTGAAAATGATGAAATCACATCGCCGGAAATGTGATACTTTTGGAAATATTTTTCAGAAAAGAGTTCCCATCCTGTTTTGTTTATTTTAACGATATTAATTTGGAGCTGAAATCGTGCGTTTTCAATATTTATGAATGATAAAGCAATAATAGCCTGCAAAATGGGAAGATAATACAGTAATTTTGAAGGGGTAGATATTTTCGAAAAAAAAATTAAAATATTTTACACATTGCTTATTTGAAATTATTACGATTGGAGAAAGTTAAGTCTTTTAAATGATTCGTGTTCTGTTTGAGATAGGGCGGCGTTTAATGGATTAGTAGTAGTAAAGGAGAAACGGAAAAGGATTGCAATAAGAAGTACTGGTACTGCTTCCCAAATCGTAGTACAGAAATAAGTCCAATAACGATAAGCTAGATAGTTCTGTGTTGCCTTCATTGTTGCCGAAGTCAAAATCTTTGCACTTTGATTGAGTCAACTTCGATAGTAGAAAGGAAGAATTTGAATTTATTATTCTTTTTTTGAGATCATTAGTTGTGTTATGTTTCTTTCGGATGATCATTCTCAAATAACTGTAATTTCTTTAGCAGGTAATGACTATTTGTTGCAGAGAAAGAAATTTATGATTTAAAATTCAGATTGCTCATAATTATCCCAATTTCTACACATCCATTTGTTTCTCGAAATTTCCTTTCTATTTCACAATCAAAAATCTTATCAGATGAGTATGAACTGATGCATCGTTTGATTAAAAAAAGCCTGTTCTATCAAAAATGTATATAGGTTCTTTTCCATTCCATCGCTGTCATAGATTATTCTTTCGAATCTATTCATTAGATCTTTTGCACTCCTTATATTAATCACATAATTTGTACGTACATCGAATCCAAAAATTTATTTTGTAATTTAACCTTAATTGAAAGCCAAATTCAATTGAAATATTTAGATGTCGCTCGTCACTCTTAAATTGTAATTGGAATATGAATTTCATATGTATTAAACTTCATAAAATTATGTAAAAATGTTCTTGATTATAGATGGATTCTGGCAAATCGCCTCTTGCGATGCTTGCGAAAACTTGCGAAACAATCGGCCTTCCCGATACATCGAATCGGAAATCTAATAAGGACAGTGATAAATCTAGAGATCGCACAAGTCCAAGTAGTAGTACATCTGGTGAAACGAAAAAGGAGGAACCTAGTCCAATGGCAAAAAATAAAAAGGAAGGATCCAAAAGTCCCCGTCATATAGCGCATAGCCCGTCGGTTGGCAAGAAGAGTCCGATAAGTTCTGAGCCATCTACCAGTGCCGCTGCTTCTTTACCTGCAAATTTGATGCTTAGTGCACGAGGCTGTTTCCCCATGAACTTCTCACCTCTTGCAACGAGCTTTCCGGCCTTCCCTTATCCACCTCTCATGCCTGGATTTCCAGCAGTCCCCACTTTTGCTGCTGCTGGAGCGTTTCCAGCTGGATCATCGAATCCATTCCTACGATGTCCAGATCCGTTAACTTGCAAGGGTCCGTTTTTGATTCGAAAAGAAAAAGTGAACTAAATGGATCAGCTCTATTGTATATTCTGATTTTTGAATAAGTGGTAGTTCACCTATGGGCTGTTGTTAGATGGTTATTTTGAATTTAAAAAAGAAAAATTTACTTATTCATCATCGTGATTTGTGAATCTTTTAAGCTAGTTCCGTGTTGAAAGTATTTTTATATTTATTTATAGGATGTCCAGCAACTATGATGACAAGGCCATGTGTAACTCCAGGTTGTACAAGTTGTACAATGCATAGTGCTGCTGCCGCAGCTGCTGCTAGTACCACACCTGCCGATTTGATGATGACTTTCCCTCCATCCTTTTTTGCTGCTGCTTATAGTCCACTTCTGTCCGGAACATTACCACCAACATCAAGGCAAAAGTTTTTCTAAAAATCAGTATTTTAACAATATTCTCCGAAAATGAAAAGTGAAAAAAAATTTGGAAATGATCATATTATCGCTTCAAATTTTTTTTGAAGAAATTTAATACTAATATTTGTAAATAAGAATCTTGCTCAGACTTCTTGAATTTATTAATTTCTCAAAAATTTTGAGTATTTTTCGGAAAATATTGATGAAAGCCGCAAAATCAACCACTCTTGTAATTTTCAGTTCAGCAGCGCAAATCGCTTATCAAAATTTGATGGCTGCAGCTTCTGGACAAACAACCAAGCATATCTGTAATTGGATCGAGGCATCAAATAATGTTTGTGGTAAATCGTTTCCAACTGCCGATGAACTTGCTGCACATATGAAGGTATACATTTTGCTGAATGTACAAGATTTATGCATTTGTCTGGGATTTTAAAATTAAAACAGTTAGTTTGAGAATGACAGTGTTGATGAAGATTAATTCTTGAAGTGATGAAGAAGAAGAATGGTAACAAGGATTCGATTGAACTACTGGGAATAAAACGATTGGAAATTTCAGGCAGCTCATGCTCCATCAACAACAAGTTCAAGCAGTACCAATGATCTAAAAACGAGCAGTTCACCACGTTCAACCACTACAGCATCATTAATTAATCATGCTGCATCGGCCGCTTCCCTTCGTTATCATCCGTATATGAAACCAAGTGGTTTGATGCCAACTGTACCGAATCCGCTCGGAATACCTCCATTCCCAACAATGACAGGCTTTCCTTCAGCAGCTGCTTTGCAGGCCATGTACACCCAACGTCTTATGGCTACCATGCCTCATCCGTAGAATTCATTTATGTCCTTAGCAGGTTCTTTTATGCTCATCGTATTACCAACTGAAATAATTATGAATGTCATGACACATTGTCTTCTCCGCTTAGTTGAAATCTCTGGAAAAATGCTGTGTCGCTTTTTGCACTTCCGTTCTATCAGACGAATTTGAAAATAACAGGCCTTAAGTGTGACACAGTGTTCTTTCAAATAAATTTTATAAATCAATGAATTTCATCTCAAAAAGTTTCAATAGTCCATAGCATTTCTCTTTTGTGGGGTTGGTAGGGAGTACTTATTGATTATCAATTATCAGAGCCATAAGCTGTTCCATTTCTCAGCAGTTATTTATTGCGGGTATTTATTCAGCAAACTGTGTTAACTAACTCATTTTTGTACGGTGTTCTATTCTTTTGCTATACTTCATTTGCTTCTGAATTTAGGTTCATGGTTTATACAAGTTTTAAATCTATCGTTATACTTCGTTGTTTTGTGCTTCATGTTTTTTTTTAAACAGCGCATACTTCAAATTTTCTGAAATCTCAAGAAAGAACTTTTTCCAAACGAAAATTAATGCATAAAATGGAACGTGAAAATCTAGTTAACAGTTAGATTGAGGAAAAAAAACTTATTTAGTTTCCAAATACTAGTAAAAAAATATTTTTCAAGTGCATTTTCTTAATTTTTTATAAAACCAGTTACTTATTTTATTTCTTCTTTATACCTTCAATCCTATTAGTTGGCAAACAGCAACAGTTCATGTTGATCCTGGAAATTCTAATAAGCTTCACTGTTTTTTGCATCGTCATTTGAACGAATGTTTTTCCTTCACCGTATTTGTTATCAAAGGATTGTACGAGAAAATGTCTCTCTTATTTTCCATTTTCTTTGCTTCTTTTCAATAATTTTGAGCAGTTATTAAAGCAAACAAAAAAAGGGATTATTTTTCTCTATGTAGCAAAAATTCATTTGTGCACACAATAAAATTTTGTAACAATTTATTGGTTACAGTGTTTTAAAGTTTCATTAAAATACGCAAGAAAAATTGTTATTTATTTTAATTTGGTAGAAATTTTCAGTCTGTAAACATTTATTATCCCCACATATAGTTCCTCGTTCATCCTCTACAAAGTTTTGCGAAATTGATGAGTACGCCAGAAGAACTTCTGAAAAAAGTAAATTGTATTCTCACAAAGTCTTCGGAAAACAAGATAAGTAACGATTATCCAAGAATTTTTGGATATGAGCTATTTCGTTCCATAAAAATGGATTTTTACTAATTTGAAATTGCACAATTTTCGGATAAATCAGATGAAATGAAGAGGATAGAAAATTGACAAATTCTGGAGAAATAAGAAGCATTGAAGAGAGGGGATGGGTTGTACTGAAAGGAAAAGAAGTAATAAGGAAGGAGAAGAAAGAGAGAGGGAGAGGGGGAGAGGAAAGAGATAGGAAGCCATTAAAATCAACATTTAATAAATGTTGATGGATGAGACAAAAAATGCTCATTAATCTTCCTTTCGTACCGTAACGATGATCGATTGACGGCTGAAATGATGCATTAGGACAGTTCGGCGAAACATAAAGGGTTATCTGATACTCTGCTATGCGTTATACTGCCAGCAATTTTTCAAATTTGGCAAACCGGAAAAATTGGTTTGACGTTGCTGAAAAGGCGAAACTGGCACTATTTGGCTGGGGGTTCACAGTGTCACAGTCTACAGTTTATTTGATTAATGATATGAGTTGGAGAATGGAAATGACTATGTGATTTGGAAGCTGCGATGGTCAAATATTTTTTTGGAAGCAACATTATTGGATTAGTGGAAGTTGTTACAATTGAGCACTTGATATAGTCTAGACATTATCAAGTTAAAGTTGATTTCTTGACCATCTTTCATCTTTCCTGTTCTGATATATATGCAGAATATGAAGTAGTGAAAGTATTCTTCCTCAGTTCTGCTTCGTCTACTAACTTGGAATTATACTGTGAAGAGAACTTTAAAGAAAATATCATTGGTCAAGGTTCTCATTGACAGTAACTTCGAACAATAGCTTATTCATGTTGGTCTTAATTACTGAACTTAACTGAGTGCGAAATTGTATACGAGAAGAATACGATACTGAGACAGTTTTCATCACCATATCAGGTTGTCCATTAAATTTTATAAAGTTTCAATCCGATTGCTTTGCTGATATCAAGTACTTATCAATTTTTTTTTGCAATGATTTCAAAAAGCATCGAACGAACTCTTCGGTACTCTATACAATAGAAAATGATATTGAAATGTTTCTTAGTGCTTTATGAATGCGTGAAACAATTTTTTTCAATTCCTTGCGTTCAGAAAAAATTTGAATAAATTTGATGAGATAACGCATTAAAAATGTATAAATGCTGTGGAATCATAGCTGGTTATCATAGCAAAATTACTACAATCCAAGGTGGTCGGGTCTGTTTTAAAAATGGCTACTGAAGATTCGACGGTTTCGCACGCTTCCAATCCAAATTCTTCGAGCGGAGATTTTTTATTGACAGGAACTGCCGCCCCTGTCTGTGTCAACGTTCGTGAGTCCAACGGAGAGGAAGCGAAAAATTCAGAAAAAGACTCCGAAAGTCTTCTTGTGGGAGAAACTAACCCGGCAGAGGGACAGAATAGTGATGGAGCCGAGAATCACAACACAGAAGTAAAAACACCTTTTCGCTGATATAAAATTTTTGGTAGATGTCGGTTATTTATTATTTCAAATGTATTTTTATTACTTTCAAAATTGTGTTGTTTAAAGCGTGAAAATTATTCAAGGCGCCCAGTGAAAGGATCAAGCAATAAAATTTTTTTTCAGTGCAACCAGATCGCTCAGAATGATGCTTCGAAAACTGATATACCACCACGTGGTCGTAGCTTGAAGAGAGAGATTCCTACAGGCCCTCGCAATCGTGGGAGTTCGCCACTGTCACTTACGGGAAGTGCAAAATTGATTGCGCTGCGCAAAGGTCTCACAGCTCATCGCCGTCATCCCACTCCGTATCCGTCCAAAAATCATCACAACGATGTTAAGGAATGAAAGACGTGAGAGACGACATGATTTCTGCACTTGCCATAATTATTATTGCGCTAATTATAAAATAATTATAATGTATGACGATTATATTTATGAATAAAAAGAATTAAAGTTTTACACCTGTGAAAAGAAAGCATTCATATGTCAAGTGTACTGTGTACGTCGTTTCACTAAAATAAATTAAACGGAAATCAGCAGCACATCAGCATAACTTGGAGATGTTGAGTGAAATACTATGCAATAACCACGTATCGTGAAAGGACCAGAAAAATATTTAAAAACACTTTGAACTCATGAGATAGAAACGTTAGCAACAGTAAGGCTCAGAAATCAAAATTTTATTGTTTCTTTACTCCGACTTCACTTCATTTTCCGTTGGACATGTTTCTTATATTTTTATTACTAAAAACTGATACACTTCTATTAAACAAATTGTAAGCGTAATTGAGCGATAACAATTGATGTGGAGAAGATGCTGATTGAAACCATGTACTTTCCAGTAAAATGACGATTAGAAATTCAAGCAAGTCAGTTGGTGCATTTATACTTTTTTCTACGAAGTTCGAAAAGTGTTATTGTAATTTCGATTTTCGAAGATACTCGCATCTTGAATTTCGATTTTCATGCTATTTAGAGAAGCTGCACGAATAAAAAGTGAATCGCGGAATAAATTAAGGAAATCGTAGCTGATGAATGGACACGATGAAGGTAAAACAAATTTGAAAGCGATATTACTAGCAGTGTTCATATCGCGAAAATGAATCATAAGTTTGATGAATTTTATTTTAAATGTGATTGCACAGATGAATTAAAACAGCCATGTTCGGTAATGGATTTGAAAATCATATATTCAATTGGATTGATCAGGTCAAAAAGTTTTATGCAAAAATAAAATAATCTTTAACTCATCGTTATAGCAAGGAAAGTCTATACTTAATTCATGAAATGCTAACTTGCTTAATTTTTATAATTCAATATCTCTCTTTCTTAGCATTAATTTTCCTAGCTCTTTGGGCGTATCATTTGTAATGAAGGAGTAAGGTGATGTTATATGGCATAAATCAAATAACGTCTTCTGGAAATACCTTCGTTTACTTATGTCGTGTGGTGCTTCTCACGCTAATCATAAGTAGTTTAATTTTAGATAGCTGTATGCATTTTCAACCAATTTTAATAGTATATAAATTAAGCTTTGTATTTATTTGTTTAAACGGTGAACAAAAATGAGCAGAAAATATAAGTTTAGAATGATATAAGGAGGCGGTAAATGGTAAATGGGTTAAGGAAGTCGAGAGTGGGGTGGTATCCAAGTGAAGCGTTTTAGAGGAAAGGCCGAGATGATTGATTGATGGTAGGTTTTGAGGTGGTAGTGCTGAGGCACTCATTGATCAATCATTCTTCTTTTAGAAGGTGATTCCTGTTGTTCGCTCGTCTGTCCCTTGTGTCTTCAGAAGGAGTTTCGTTGAAGTTGAAAGAGATAAGGGAAAGAATTTGAAGGATGAAGCAGAAGCATTTCAACGGAATTCTTTCAAAACTGTCTCATTTATCTCATTTGGAGGAGAAGCCTATCAATCTACTATTCCCCCCAACTTCTCCCTTCTGGAGACCTGCCGCTATTCATTGCTCGTAGTTTCAACAAAACTTATCGCACTGACGACTGACTATTGGTAGTGTTAAATGGATCATTTTGCCGCTGCAACAAGCACATTTCATATATATTGGTAAAAGCGAAAGAGTTCGATGCTCCCGAGAATGATTGATGTGTTAACAATCGGTGCAAACCAGCAAATTCGTCTTTCCTCTTCCCTTTGTTTCCATTTCTGTGCTCTCACTGCAATTTCAGATACCAAATTGCATTCCTTTACAAAATTCTTCCTTGTTTTCCCTCCAAATTTGATACTTCTTTGATTGATAGGCTTCGAAACGATCGATTGAAACTTGACAACTGTCGTATTGACAACAAGCACATATAGAAATATATTTACTTACAGAAAATACTTTATAACAACTGTATGCTACTATAATGTACAAACTTTAGTTGAGATGAATAGCGGCGTTTCACTCTCATAATAACAAGCTATCAGAACCATTTTTTTCAGTTCAATACTATAGGCTTCTCCATTTCAGATAATTACCATTTTGATACAATAAACCCCCACACTCAATTTCAATAGAGTGATTCACTACAGTGCTCCAGTGCATAAAGCATGTTTAACCGGGTATCACCGGAAGTAGTATTGTCGAAAAAGCGTTACATAGAGGAAGTTGTCATTTCCCTTATTTTCACATCTAAAAAAGACAAGTTTCATGTTTGTTGTGAAATTTCGCAAATTATATCAAAGAATGAAAGTTGAAAGGAATGAATAGAGTGCAGTGCAGCAGCTGTCAATCACGTCGTCGCCATTGCTTCGATATACGGTAATAAGAATGATGTTAACATCACCATTTCCACTCTACCTACCATATCCTCTGATAGATAGCATTATCAGGATCAAAATACATTCAAGCTCTGACATCGAGCAAATAAATCTGCTCCTTTCATTCTTCCAATCTCTTCTTATTTCACAATTATAATAGTAATTTAAGTTAATTTTTCCACTTCATAATTTCACTCAAAATCCCATCTAATAATTATCTCGGATTGAACTACATAAATGATATAAGTTGTTCAGTTCGAAAAGTAATTGTATTTACTTCAAAAAAAAAAATTATGTGTATATAAAATACATTCGAAGATGAGTCTCAATAGCATCGGTAATAATAAAGTTCATTTCTGTTGAACAAAAAAAAATTTTATAGATATAATTTCGGCTTGGATAATAAATCAAAATATCCCATTGAGTGGGCTGTAAGCTGTTTTTGCTGCTATTATTGCTGCATTCTCATGGTGCTTTTAAAATGTACTGGAATCTCCGAAAGCGAAAAAACCTTAAAAATAAACTTATGTGCACAGCTATTTGAATTGTTTTTTTTTCCTTTTATTGTTATAGGACGTGTGTTGAGATAAGACAAAGTTTGGAATTCGATTACGAGGGTTTGAACTTACTCTGTCAGCAGTTTTGTTTTGACATGTAAGTTTAAAATGTGTACTTCGCCTGCATACTACGAAGCCGAACAGTTCCAATCGTTAATGTTGCATCGATGAAATCATTTGGCTGATTGATTCAAACAATCAAGAGCGCCAACCGGATTGCTTGCTACGCCCTTCTTCAACAGAAGCTCAATTTACAGAACTATTGTTTTTGCTATTACTTGGCAAAGTAGAACAAGTCTAAAAATTTTGAATTTAAGCTAAATCTACTAAAAAATCCATTACTGATAATATTATTTTAAAACAACATGAAAGCATGATTAAATTCTCGAAGTGAAATTTTCTTTTTTTTTGAAGGAATTCAATAAAGCTCGAGCATTATCAGATGACATTATAATGTCATATTATCTCGCACTATGTCTCGCACTATTTTCCAAAAGGAATAATTTTTCAGTAATAAAGAATTTTTTCACAAAAAATAGATGAAAACTGTCGATTGATGACCATTAATTCTTTTAGTAATGAACTGAGGGAAAACTACAAATGGAAATTTAGTGTTCTAGCGATACGACCGATCTGAACCAGAAAAAATTTAATTATTCTTTTCACTTTGATTTACTGGGTTCAAAATTCCCATTCATTTATTAAAGTGACACTTTTCCATCCAACACCATGAATCCGTACTCTGCTATGGATGAACTATACTATTCGCAATATCTTATATGTTTTTATTGTAATCCGTATAGATGCAAAAACAACTTCGTCATGTTTAAAATACAAATCGAGAAGACTTTTGATAAAGCTGTCACTCAATGACTCATTAATGTTCGAACTGACTCCATGCAAATATTCTTTATTTCTCTTCTTTTTGTGTATATTGAAAAATTATTGACATTTAAATAGCATTTTCATGAGGATTAAGCAGTTTAGGAGAAAAACGCCGATCAAATATTTTTGTGGGAAAATACGTTGGAAACGATGCGCGTATCTCTTTTAGAAGCAAGCTAATTCAGTTTAAAAGACTAAGTTTTGGTCTTCTGCTTCACTCAATGGTTAGGGTTTCTTATCAACAAGTTTCATCTAATGCAACTTCATAGATCAGTTAATATTTTAGACAACTGTTCGCTGCAAAAGTGGTTCAAAACAGTTCCATCTCCTGTTCACAATCGGTTTTTTTTTATTTTTGCTAAAGCAGTAATAGGGAAGAAATGGATTACTTGGAAAAGGATTATTGATTTATAATAGGTGGCCTGCTGATACATCATTTCCAATTTGATGATTTATGAGGTTTCTGCATCGGTGGCACAAACATTAACTGCTCATCACGATTTTCCAGTTCCCTAGTGTGTTACATAAAATTTAAAAAAGAACGAATAAATTCAGAACTCGTTTCCAGACCTTTTTTGTACTCTTTTAAAATGTTAGAGGTCGACAAATGTTGACTATCTTTCGCCATTGTCATGCAAAAGATTGTTTCGAAACGTGGTGCATTACTAAACCTACTCTTTTTCTGAAATTTAAAGAACAGAAATTCGCGCCATCATGGATAATAATAATTTCACAATAATGCCCCGATAATCATTCTCCAATATTCATAAGCTCATTTGCTTCGTAATATCATTGAATCATGAGACATTGGTAATCATTCATTGTCCAGCTAAAAGAGATATAGATGCTGCAATTATAATGCAAACGAAGGACAGATGTTTAGATGTGGCGCAATCTGCAATTTTCTCGGTGTATGTCGCTTCCTCATGATAATAAACGTAACAACGAACACACAATGTATTTGTTTGCATTAATTAGCACAGCTCTTCACCACAGTTCTTAATAGTTGGTATTTTTCATGAACTGGGAAATATCCTCGTTCAATTTAGGCAATGATTTCAACAAACACCATCAATATTATTGTTAGCATGATTGTATTGTTGTGAAATTGCTAATTTAGTATCGTAAACTTTTATTCATATTCACAAGTTATGGCATAAGTTAACTAGCAGTATTTGCTAGTTGTTAAATACCTGCTTTATCTCCCTTTGTGTCATATTCATACAGATCATCCATTTTTCAAGAAATATGGTAAGAGTGCGAAAGTACTTGACAGTATCCCTGGGGAAAGCGGGGAAAAAAATTTTTTTTAACCAGAAACAAATTTGTGGAGCGAAGGATGCAATAAATCACGAGATGTATGATATCTGTCATTTTCAACAGTATCCTGCAATTTCTTCCAGTTCCATTTCCATGCCTTCCATCATTCTCAATAGATCTTTCTAACCAACAGTTGCATTCTACTTTCGAATGAGAAGAGAAGTTTATCCGAATGCTTGAAATGGAAGCAAATTTGAATTAGATAATATGTTTAAATTTAGGGCCTATTTCTGAGACACAATGCTCATTATGTTTCAAAGATATGAAAGTTTGTTTCGTGATGAACTGATGTAAAGTCAATATTTTCTGAGAGGCTCAAACTGAATAAAAAGAATTATCAGAACTTTTCGATGTGCCATTCATTCCATCTACCGCTAATGAAGAATCCGGGCTATCAATTGTCAATCGTCCGTTTTCTTTAATTCCTTTGTTGTTCATATGCGAGTGTCTTATTTATAAAGAGTGAAACAAGAAGGTGATCTCGAAGTTTATCGCGAAGAAGGAAACGACGCCTCCCACCTCGTCCTCTTCTGCATGTCCGTTGAAAGTGAAACGCACCATAAAGGTATGGATGAATGATTGGCCGTAATCAGAAGGAATTGAATCAGTTCTCGCTTCACAGCACTACTCAATTCCTCTCACCGGAGATGGAGATTCAGGAGAGAACGA
The DNA here is from genome assembly GCA_013365365.1 of Cruorifilaria tuberocauda. NCBI lineage: Eukaryota > Metazoa > Nematoda > Chromadorea > Rhabditida > Onchocercidae > Cruorifilaria > Cruorifilaria tuberocauda. The sequence continues at coordinate 8,141 of JABVXU010000162.1, read as the reverse complement.
AGTTACCTGCCAATGAACATTCATTCATTCCTGTTCCCTTTGAACTCGCTTCAAACAAGCAGCAATGACGACAGATGGATTGACGGATAGATGCAGAGACAACTGCACACACCCACAACATTCCATTGACAGAAGAGAGGGGAAGACGGAAAAACGAATGTGATGGATTGTAGGCGAGACTGCGCAGCACACTCACATCAACAATGCGGAAAGGATCAATCAAACCGACATTATCCATATGCACATCGCCTGCAGCACACTCTGCACACACACACACACACATCCAGATGAGGACGATAATGACAGTTACTGTATGCGCAGTGATTGAGAGGAGGGAGGGGAGGGTGCGAGTTGCGGCACACTTCAAAAGAGCCCTCCTCGTCGGCCGACACGTCCAATCCATCACTGTGCTGTCAACAAACAGACAATGAAGCCATTGTGCGAGCACTTCCTCTCCGCCCTTCCGTCTGGTGTCACCTCACCTCACCTCACCTCACCTCACCTCACTCTGCCACTGCTTCCAGCAAACTTATTGACGTGAAAATTGATGTTTCACTAATTGATGATTGATGGGAAAGGAGTGTGGCAGAGATGAAGTTTGATCAACATTAGTTGCTTATTTCCAGGTAACGAGTTTCCTCTATAGAATGGGTAGGATGAAGAAGCACTCGCTCTTACATCAAAATTGTTTACATCTACTAACCGGATCCTTCCTAATTCCATATCTCATTTTCGTCATGAATTATTTCCATCTAAACTCGATCACTTACTCTACCGATAGTTCCCGTTCCATAAGGTATTTCATTCAATGCTTTTTTAAATAAAGGTTAATTTATTTGGCAGGGACGGCTCAAGCCACAAAGAATAGACGTGGAAACACTTTTTGTCTCTCTTGAACGAAAATATTTCTAAAAGATGTTAAATGAAATTGACTTTGAAAAGTTTTAATTTCGCCAAGTAAATTAATTTTTCGAGTGAGTCGAAGTGAGAAAGTTAACAAATTTTAAATAGCAAAGCGAACGTTATTCATGTTGTTAGATTTTTAATCAACTATTCATGGATCTAGATGGCTACATTTTTGCGCTAATTCTCGAAAAACTGGCAGCAGCAGAATCGACAAACTTCACTGCTAAGTAGTTTTGAAAATTTCACCTTGTTGATCTATATCATAATCTTATAAAAATCAAATCTTTGAAATGTTTTAATAATATTAAAACAAACTGTAAAATGAAGAGCAGGAACAGGAAAAGAAAAGCCGGAGAGGAGAGTGGTTTATTTCTCTTGTGTATTCTTAACAACATTTATCACACTCATTGTAACTGCTACAGTCAGGAAATAATTACTCTTTGTCAGTTGCCTCATGTGCATAGCTAATAATTCATGGTTATCTCAGTACCATACATATTACCTCCATAATATGAACAAATTAAATTCTATAACACTCGAAAACTACGTCCAAATTGAATGATTTCAGTCTGATAAAATGGTTGTTCGTAAATGATAATAACGTTGAGTAATTTACGAATCACTTGTAACTGGCCAAACAATTTCAACTTATTATCAATGAAATTCGCAAGCTAATTTTAGTATGCAAAATTCATTTTACTACTTTTTTATTTAAGTGAACATTTGTTAAAATGATTTTACATCGTTTTTCATTCATCATGAAATCTGAAATTTCGAGGAATCATTTTTCATAATGAGAGCAGAAACACTCCCTAATCATTCATGTTTTGTTTTCAGTAACACTCACTGAAGATGCAGTGTTCTAGTAATAACACATCAATAAAAGATTTGAAAAGTTAAAGGTATTTGTTATGTTTGGCTCAATAAAGTTGGCGATAATTTCCAGCATTTTGGTGGGAATATTTCATTATTTATTAATAAGCAATTTAATGTCAGGAACCAAAGAAAAGTCATGCTCAGCTAACAGAAAGAATATGCTGCAATAAATTCTTTCGAATTAAATTTTTATAATAATTACCGCTGTGAGAAATAGTAACCAAGTGATCATCCATATTAACGAAGTGGATTTGAAAACGTTCACTCAATACAGTAAAAATTTCTAACAACTTTTGTCTCTCAACATTCTCTTAATCTCACAATCCACATCGATCTATAATCTAAATGATTGGTTTTGTAGTTTGAATTGCCTTAGATAGTGTTATCTGAAAGTTCACTTTCATTTTCATTTGCATGCAGAAGAGCATATGAATGATTAGTCATTTACTCAGCCGCAAAGAGCAATCAGTTCAAGCTTTGTGATTGATGTTGTTTGCACACATTGTTATAAAAGCATCTTTCTTGTTCTCTCAAACCAATAAATTAGGTCCCTGCAACAGACAACAGTTTTCTCCGGTAATATATGCATTATCTTTCACCTGGCTTTCGCTGTATGAAAGAAAAGTGGCAAGCGCAAAAGAGCTATCAATTTGAATCGAACTATTCATCCATCTGTTTCAAAAACACCAAATAGCTACATATTATATTGCATCGAAGTGCCACCACAGCTATTATTATTATTACTTTAGTTGCTGTTGCACATATAATGCTTCTTCATTCTTTATTATTTTCCTCCTTTAAGCTCCTAAATTTATGAGAATTCTTTTGTCTAGAAATTTTTCTCGTATTCTAGATGTTTTTGCCACTTTCTCCCTTTTATTTATTCTATAATCATCACATTTTTTTCAGCTTTTCAAATCGTCGTATTTCCATAAATTAATTTTGCAAGTTTTTATGATTGAAAAGCTTATGTGCTTCCGTATGTTTCATCTTAACTACATTAGGATATAACGATTTTAATATAATTTGTTATTGCTCCGGACGATAATATCTCAAAAAAATCCTTTACAGTACCGTTTCCATAATCAGTCTTTTAAGAGAAACAAATGTAAATATGAAGAACATAGATACATGAAATACTTGATTATTTTCGGCGAAACATTTATCACTCTTTTATTGAATAAAGAATAAACTTGATGATAATCCGTGCATTTCACAATTGGAGAAAATCAATCAATAATCAAAAAATAAGTACAATGCTCTGAAAAAGACAATAAGAGTAAAATATTAACATGAAATTATATCATTATTTACTCACTGTGCCTATTAATAAATTTATACTGATAAATTTGATGAGGAATGAGAAATGGTCGGAAAAAAACAATAATGCTCAAGTGTGCACTTTACGTTTAATCTAAGACTAAAGCAATTAGTAATGTCTGAAGTGAATATTGAATGGTGCACATATTTTTCATTCTCCTTTTTAATTTGAAAAATGAATGAAATTTAACTGTGGCATTTTTTCTGCCATTAGATTCTCCGGCCCAGTGTTGCTCATGTGAATCGTAATCACAATTACTTCTCTTTATCATTCTAAATGTCAATAGCATCAATCTACTGAGTAATGAATTTGTTGCGGATATCATTTCAAGATAAATGATGGAACAAAATATTCCAAGAATCGATTTCAAATAAAGTCTCGTGAAAGCTTTCAGTGATACAATCTGCTATACAGATCAACAGTTTTCTACTTGAAATATTCTACTAATGAGCACAAATGAACAACGCGAATTCCTAACTGATAATTTTGAACCTACATATTCTGATCTTATTTCACCATATCTGCTAGAAATAAAACAAAAAGGTTGAAGGAATATAATGTTCCTTTTGAATTTAAGACAAATTTCTCATGTTTACAGAAGAGATTAACATGGGACATCAACATTTAGATATATACTATATTAACTAAATTATTTATGTAACTCTATTCATCATAATGCCCCAAGTGATCGATTTCTTATGATTTTGAAAATTCATGATAGATTCAAGTTCAACTTAACATATAAATATTATTACGCAAACGGAGCAACAATTTCGAACCATGGTGTGCCATCCGTCTGCGCAGTTGTCAAAAATGAGTGTTTCTGTTAAAGTTTTTTTTTAGCGAGAGTGTTAATAACACCAAATTGGTGATGTACTGTTTCAAAACGTAACTTGTTTTTTAGAATTAGGAGAGCTAAAGCCCTCGCAATAAAAAAGTAAATAGGTCGAATTTTGTGAAGAAGTTCATGGCATTTGGTCATTATTTCTGCATTAAGAAACTCGTGTGATCGCGTGTTGTAAGTATTTAAATCATGTTAATGCTATCTCTAACAACATGTAAAAATTTTTGAAGCTTGAACTATTGCTTGCATTACAATTCATCGGTGTCGTATGGATGACCAGTAACAACAAAACTGAAATAAGATTAATCACTCATAAATTTTTTTGTTACTTCCCGTATTTTGTTAATATCTCTAGATCTGAGGAAAGCTTCCGCTCTGAATCTTTAGATTTTTTATCATATATCATGTTGTTAGAGGAAAGATGAATTAGAATTAATTGACGATGTGTAGAAGTTTTTCGATGACATACATCTAACAATCTGTTCATTTCCGTCAGTTGTGAATATTGATGAATTGCTTTTGATTTGTATTTACAATAACTTTTTTTCTTTTCGTTATTTCTTTCTTCTGCCTATCCTACTTTTAAAGCTTGTTCCTTGCCAGGTTATTGCATAAACTGTGTTCTCTTAACCATCTAACATCGTGATCAATGAAAATATTCCACTCCACTTCATAAGGAAGGATTATCTCAGTCGAATACATCAAAATTACGTGAGGGGGCATCAATTTTAAGTTATGGCATATTCTAGACTGCTTTTCACAATTTTATATAAATTTGAAATTTATGCTTTCACTTGAAACTGTTAAACACCCATGTGGAGTATACAAAAATTTCGGAATGAAATTCTAAAATACTTAATTTAATTTGAGTATATTTCACTTCAACATTAATCTTAAAATAAGTTAATTATAGGAATTTCGATGATTAACGACCAACTAGATTAAATGTGAGTATTGATTTGTTATCCTTTAAAATGACATTGTTTTCGGTGAATTATAATCGCAATACTTTCATCTTATATGCTTGCAGTTAGAAGAGGCTCAATTATTTTGAGACGTTAAATAATCTGACAGCAATTTATTTTTCACTTTCATGTTTTCCAGTTTCTAGAAGGATGTCTTCTGTTTCCTTTGGACTGTTGCAGTAATATTAGCAAATTAATTCTTATAAATCGTATTGTGTAATTCTCGGTAATATCCTCCATGCTATAAAATGCTTAAGATTTTCGTCTCCATTTAAATTGCTGTATTTCAAATAAAAATTGTATATTATTTGTGTTGGAAGGACTTACTTTAACCCATTTTATCTCATCTGCTCCATTCAAATCAAAGGTCATTCTTCCAACGAAATGTTCAAATTGTTCAATATATATTGTTTCGTGAGCATAATTAAAATTTTCTAAAAGATTTTAGCATTTTTATGTACTTGATTTTTTTAATATTAACTATAAGGTTGATCCTTTTATTCTGTCATTAACTATTTAATTTAGTAAGAATTGTATTTGTTTTAGGATAGCCTTGATAAATCGAAGACTTTGAGTTCAAGAAAACCGAGACATTAAAATTTTCAGCTGCTGCATTGCAAGATTCAAGACTTATTAGATTTTTTTCCAGATTTCATTGTCGAACTGATTGCTATTTATTTTCAAAGAATTACGTTAATATTAAAATTTATGAAAGTTGTTCTGCACAGGCATTTGAGTGCAGATTAAAATGGTCCAGCAGTACCACTATTGAAAGGCTCCAATCTGCTGTCTCAACTGTCTAAAAATCGTGAAGATAAGTACAAAAATAAAATTTTGTGAATTTCACAATTTAAAGGTGAAGTAGCAAACTTTTCAGTCCAATGAAACTAAAGTTACAGTGAGTTTGCAATTCAATCTCAGAAAACTTTGAAGGTTACAAATTTTTTGTTAAAACATGTTTGTCAAGCGTCATATACAAGCAAGTTTAAACAGACACAACAAACTGAGAAAATTCCTACACCTTGGTCTTCAGCTCCTTTGCTAATACAGAGAGTATTGTTTGCTTATCTTTCATCTTCCGAAATTGTTTGATGGAATGTTGTGCTGGCTGATTACCATAACAAAAGCAGCACCGTTCTTTTTTTTTTCATTTTTCAGTTCAAACGCTTTTTGTCGATTTCAAGTGGTCATTTTCCGCTTTCTGTGATTACAATCCATTAGTTATTCCAACTAATTATCCGTTAAACATTAGTGATAGAAATAACTATAATGGTATTGGTGAGCATAAGTGAGCATATTAATCGCACAACGGTCTTCAGCCGCATTAGATGAAGGATACAAATTAAATAGAGCAATACAATTATATTTTTGGTTGTACAAAAGAGATATCCCTTTTACTAAAGTAATGAAATTTACTCCTTTTTAATGCTTATTGCTTTCAATGAGCTGCACAATTAATTGTCAACCTGTTGATATTTTTCACAACTTATTACTTTATCTTGTTCAATATAAAATAACTCATCGGTTGAAATGAATAAATATGGGCATTAAAAGCTTTTTTTGCTTTTGTTGAAATGAGGCTTCGAAATATCATACGTAATATCAGCTTAAATTCGAAATATTAACTTAACTTTCCTACCTGTATTGTGATATAAAAATTCTCACTGCTTGTCATCCAATTATCCAGTATATTTGATTTCTACTTCATTTATCATTTTCAGCTCCAATATCATTGGCATCTCTTTGATACTAAAGACGAAATTTTTTGCAAGGTTCACAACTGTTATAAAAGATAAGTCAAGTGCAGTAGTTCATGTTTTTGATATACTCCAAAAAGTGATTAAGGCTTGCAAGGAATGGCCACTAGTTTGGGTATTCAATCTCTAATTGATACTAGTGTGAGGAGTTTACAGAAATCATAATATTAAAACTGACGAGTTCCAAAAATCGGAGCGCAAAATCAAAGCATCTGCAAGGCAAAACTATATCAAATATAAGCATGAAAAAAGCGAATTTGGTCAGCACGTCCAAAATTGAAAATTTAACAAAACCAAAATTCAATGAAATCTCCTGAGAATTTGAGTGTTGTTTTAGAGATATAATTGGTTGGTATCAGAAGATTTGTAAATGGTGGTGTTGCGTGGGGAAAAGTGAAAGGTTTTGAAATGATTTACATTAATTTTGAATCAAGAGGCAAAGGCTAATTTATGACTCTCATTTCCAATATCAACTATTAATAGATTAGATAGGTTATGGGTAAAAACTTCAGTGAAGTTGTTGAATTAGCTGGAAAGTTGTCATCGCAAGCTCATAAACTAATTTCCCTTCACTTTTTTCATAATAGAAGTGGATAAGTAAGTGGAAATTTTCTTATTTTTTTTAACATATATTTAATGAAATCATGAATGCTTCCGTAAAATTTTTTGCTAATATTTGTTAAAATTTTAAATGATTTACCACGATTAAAATCCTAAGATTTAAAATAGTAAGCAATGCTTAAACTAAAATGTATTTCCTTTCATTGATGAATATTAAAAAGTTTCTTCCAATCACAGGTAAGATGAAAATAAACGGAATCGGCATGCCAAAAATTTTCAAAAATGAGTAATGAAGCACTACATAGTAGCCTACAGAATAGTTAAATTTTTTTGTCACTTAAAGCTGCATTAGATCTCAAGCTGCCTTAGATGGTGTTTCTCCCTCAGTTTTCTCTTTCTCTTGTTCGAAGAATACATTTCGAACGATAGAGTGCTACCTAATGCAAATCATTGGAATTTTCATAAATTCATCCACAATACTTCCTGATGTTTCTAATTGTTTCTAATCCATCTTTATGTAATACATAGGATAGCGGAGTATTTTACTACATTTTGGATGGAGAAGATGTTATCAAGCCGTAGAATTTTGCATCCCTTGTATTTGTGTCCACATTTTGATGATGCAGTATTAAATTTCCAGTAAGGATAGTGAAATGTTCCATTATAATAACTCGATATGATTAAGATTGTTAAGAGTTTCAAGGCCTGTTCTGACAAATGAGAAAGATCGGAAATTACGAAAGGAATGAGTTTGATCGAAATGATAAACAGCATTCCGAATACGAAGTATTGCCCAGTAATAAATCTTACTTTGATTTCTAATATATCATCTAAACAAATGTCAAGTTTTAAATTCGGCAATAGACAGAGAGACAGAAATACACACACACACACACACACACACACACACA
>JABVXU010000161.1:0-110449 GCA_013365365.1 Cruorifilaria tuberocauda | reverse complement strand
AAATAAAAAACAAAATAAATAAAAAACAAAATAAATAAAAAGAAACAAACAACAAACATAAATGAAAAAACCAAGAAACAAAGAAAAAAGACGGAAAACGGAAATCTCAAAAAAAAAGACCAAAAATGAAATTGTCAAAATAAATAAAAACTAGGAACTTATAAACAAAACAAGAATAATGATCTTGAAAGGAACAATGGTAAGATAGCTTACGCTGTAGAAGTCAAAAAGATTTTATAGTTTTCCAGCTTCGAATTTGCAAATTGCAGTTACCAAAATGAATGAGAATTTTTATTTTCTGATTTTGATAAAAACACCTTCAAATTTGGAATGGCTTTTTAATTCATATGAGAAATGATAATTTTGGATAAATTGATCATCAAAGAATGAAAATTTTTGATTACATTCAATGGTAAAAGTGATCATATTCATTAATAAAGATAGAATAACTGGACATCAATGCATACATAATCTTAGATAGTACTGTCTCAAATCCGATAATTTTACTATTGTTGTCATGGAGTACTGAAATGTGAAGATAAGAAGCCTTTCTCCTCACTTTTCTCTCCAATGCATTCAAAACTTCCCATCCAATTTTCAAAAATACAGGTTATAAGATCAGATATAAGAATATTGTCATCAATTTGCACTCATCTGCAAGAATTATCAGATTAAAGGAAGATACATGATGAATCGCTTTTCCAAATACAGTACGTCAGATGTGCATGGATGTTAAATCCTAGTTTCTTATTGGTCTTGACAACTTGCTTAATTCAGTGTATCGTTCTTGCTTGTGCTTTCCTTTTTTTTATTTTCCAAAGGTCAACTAACAGCGTTCCATTTTTCAATGCTGTATATCGAAAAATACTTTGCAACCACGAGAGGTGCGACAGTGAAAAGAGGGAATAGAATAAAATGTTAAGCTAGGGATGTCGTCTGTTGCGAAATGAATGGCAGTATCTCGCCATAAGTAGCAATGGGATATTTGCCCAGGTCGGAATTGTAGTGTCTAACTTCAACTATAGTGTATACTTCAGAAGGAATGGAAGAGGAGCAGACGACGTATCGTATGACTACTCGTGGAATTACGAGGCACTACGTGGATTCACCTGTTTCGGGACGCGTAGATAGTACTCCCAACTCAATGACCTTGTCACACATCTCCTCGTAAGTCATTTTTTAGAGTCACAGTTGTGTTATACCAGAGTTATGTTATTTACGATTTACGCAACACTTCATCACAATCCGAATGATGCTGTTTTTATTGACTTATATAATCTCCATAACATGGATGTGAAAATCGCGTTCTGTGATGTATCACAGAAAAAAGTACCAGATTATACAAGAGCTAGTCTGACTTCAATATGCGAATTAACTTTTAGCTTAACATTCTGATAAAAAATTCATTCACGTTTCCTCCTATTTATTGATTTATTCGTCTATTTCAACATGAAGTAGGTATCGCAATGCCCTTTTTCTTTGTACGCAGGTGAGGACTTGTTTACCAAAACAAAAACGTATTTCTTTGTTATAAAAAAACAGGTCCTCCCAATTAAAAAGCTTGAGAAGCAATTGTTTGTTGGAGTTTTTTTTACCGTATTTTAGAGAAGATGAGCAGCAACATTCCGAATTTCATATGGAGTCGTCAACAGAATCGCTATTTCGAACACCAACATTAAGCACCCGTGGTCGGAAACGTCGATCTTATGAGGAGGGTGTCGCTGTATCAGTTGAATCGCCAAATACTGTTGGCCTTCTATTTTACATTGTAAAACTGTTTTTTAATAAGCATTTGTATGAACAAATATTTTTTAATACTTTTAGAGTAGACGAGGACGTCCGCGAGGGAGTTCACGGGCTCGTGGTGTTGGTCGTCGCGCGAGCGGCACGTACTCTCAGGAAGATGCGGATGAAAGCAGTCTGCTTAGTATGGTCAAAAGTGGCAAAAATTTGCACGTAATAATTGTTACCAATAAATATTAAAAAGTTTTTTTATATATGAATATATGAACTGTTTAAATGTGACCAATTACTTCTTTCCCATGGTATATAAGCAATATAATTTCTGTCAAGACAAAATTTAACTCGGCAATTGATTATTCTAGAGAGAAATTTCAGACAGTTATTGATAACTGGATCGAAGAATATGAAAGACATCCGGATAATGCTCTTGTACAGTTGCAACAATTTTTCATTTCATGTTCTGGATGCAAGGGAATCATTTCATCTGTTATGCTACAAACTATGGAATATAGGTGATTCTGTGGTGTTTTCTTCTTTTGATTTAATAAATAATAAATTTATAGGAATTATGATTTTTCTTTAGTGTACATCGTTCTTTAGTCTTTAGTTACACATCGTTTAATAAAGTGAAATCATTGTCCGAGCTTAATAGAAATTATAACTCTTCCAAACTGTTTTTATTTTTAATATCAACTATTTTGAATTATAGTGAAATAATTCGCCAGATGACCGATCAGTTTGATGAAGATACTGGTGACTATCCTTTGGTTATGCCAGGACCTCTATGGAAGAGATTCAAGCAAACGCTTGCTGATTTTGTTCTGGTATTTGTTGCCTTCAGGCATCTTTCAAACGTTTATTCACATTTCTTAGTGCTGATTTTGAAGTTATGAAAGAAATTATTCCATTCAACTACTCACAGATTTAGCTCGCGTACATTTACATCAATAGCTTTCTTCAGAGAACACTCAACTTGGTATTTGCTTGGTCAGTTTTTCGCTAAATGGATGAAACATTGTCTATAGTTTCGTTAATTGCATTTAAATTTATAGCTTTTGATTAATAAATGCAAATCAAGTTATGTATTCGATCAACGGCTGATGGATGGTGTTATCCAGCTACTCACTGGTTTGGCTGACAGTCAGGTGCGAGCGTTTCGACATACATCCACTTTTATAGGTTTGCATTAAATAAGAACTTTATTTTAGAACATGAAACATTGACTGTAGATTTGTTAATACTAGAATCCTTTCTGTTTTTTTTTTGCTGTAACTTAAGTTTATCTGAATGATCGCAGTTGTATCCTCTGAAATTTCAAGCGATTTTAATATAGATTAAATATTTGTTATTTAAAAGTTACTTAAAAATTTCAAAATTTAGAGTATGTAATCTTTAGATCAACTAACTAGTTAACTAAATATATATTTCAGCGATGAAATTATCATCCGCACTTGTAGATGTCGCTTTGGAGTTAGTGGATCTTAAAGCGAAGAATATAAAACAGGTACACCTTTGGATAATCAATTTACTTTTTTTTACTTTTATTCCCTTTATTGCTTTTATTTTGTAGGTTGAAACTGAAAAAGCGAAGTTAAGAGCCGAAGGACCAAATAGCCGTCTTGATGTGTTAATTAATAAAAAGGCCGAGGTAAGTTCCCAATTAATTTTCAAATCTTTCTCAGAAGTACAAGGTCTTTTATTTAGCTCTAAATTTTATATATTATAAGTATTTGTCTTTCTTTAAAGTTGACTTCTATGCTTTGTTTATCTAAAATTTTCTGAATGTCTTTTGTAATCGAGGATTGGTGCTTATTATTATTGTTAATCGGAGAAGCAGTTTTCTCTCTTGTTTTCTGTAGATCGATGATAAAACTGAGGATATCAGGCAGATGCTAACTTATATTTTCAAAAGCGTCTTTGTACATCGCTACCGGTACGTGAAATCTGTTTATTACTCTGTTTTACCAAGTTTTAGCTCTCAATTTACTTAGTAACAGCTTTAACTGTGTTTAGACTTGAATTACTTTTGATCTTGGGAGATCATTCTCATATACGTTGAAGCATTAGAATAAAGTTTTAGCGTTATGTTTATTTTTTGCCGTAAAAAAAGTAATCAAACTTCCTTATTTGTTCTTCTACAAGTTAACAGATATATTTTAGTGATGTTGTACCAGATATTCGAAGTATCTGCATAAACGAACTTGGTCAATGGATGTCGATTTATCCGGACCATTTCCTTGAAGATTCATATCTTAAATATATCGGCTGGTCTTTATATGATAAGGTCAGAGTTTTGTAATTATATATTGGGAGATATGTGTTATCTCCTTTTATGATTTCCTTATTCAGATTAGCGATGTGCGTTTGAAATGCATTTTGGCACTTCTTCCGTTGTACAGCCAGCCGCATATGGCCCAGAAATTGGAACTGTTTACTAACAAGTTCAAAGATCGTCTTGTTACTATGGTCATGGATAAGGATAGTGATGTTGCAGTACGTGCATGTCAGTTACTGACAGAAATCTATCGGATTTATCCATCGGCTTTAACATTAAAAGACTGTGTACCCATTTATGAGATGGTCTACTGTAATCATCGTGGTCTTGCACAGGCCGCTGGAGAGTTCTTAAATACAAAAGTGAGTTATAAAAGTTTGTATGTTGTTTGCTGAATGAATTCTTTTTTGTCAGTTTTGGTGTTCAATGTATATAGTTTTAAAGATTAAAAATAAGGGTGTAGAATGCTACATATAAATTAAGATTATAAGATCAAAATTTCCATCTAATATGGTCAATCTCTGCGTATGTGTAATATGTAACGTACCTTGGCTATTTTCAGGTATTTCAAAATCTACAAGTGTTTGCGCCAGAAAAAAGTCGTTCTAACGATAATGCAAAGCAGTTAATTATCGATCTTGTTCAGTTCTTTGTGGAAGGGGATGTTAGTATCTTAGTGCTTTTTTCTCTTTAATTTATTTAATGCTTGAATTTTTTTCTTGCTGCACTCTGTTCATTCTAGTGCCATGATCATGCGGCTTATCTTGTTGATGCTCTTATCGACACCAACCCGATGATCAAAAACTGGAAAGCAATGGCAGATTTGTTACTTTCTGGCGAAGGTTGGTAATGATTTTTTTTTATCCATTTAAAAATGATTTGTTCAAAAAAAGTACTTTTTTGTGAAAAAGAGAAGAGACGAAAAATTGACAAAGAATCTCGCTGTTGACTTTCGTTTTATGGTCTTCATTTGTAGGATGGTTGATTCATTTTTGAAAACACTAAAGTTGTTTTTATCGCAGTGTTATATTATTTTAGCCGATGGTTTTGAAAGCGAACTAATTGAAGTGTTGGTGTGTTCTGTAAAACAAGCAGCATCTGGTGAAAGTCCAGTTGGTCGAGCTCATATATCCAGGAAAGGATCGATTGTCAATAAAGATGTTCGCTTGTTACAAGAAGACAGAGCTCGACTTTCAGAAGTGCTGATTCCCCAATTACCACAACTTCTTCAACGCGTAAGTATTTGGAATATATATCAGGACTCTCACTGACCAGTGTATTTATAGGTATGTTTCTCTTGTTTCATCTCTGCCATTCCTAAACCTGTAGAACCATGTTTGTTTCGATGTTGCTTATTTGATTCCCTTATATATTTGCATTATCAAACATTTTTTTTTAAGTTTATAGCGGATCGCGATAAAGTGGCAAACCTAATCACTATACCACTGCATTTTCAACTCGATATGTATATGGCTAGTAGGCTGGAAAAGGTAAATTTTGTATGTTATCATCTTTACTTCATGCTGGTGAATTTTTTTATTTTAGATGCAAAGTTCGCTTTTTAGTTTTCTGTTTTTCTTTTAGCATCTGGATGAATTAATGAGTATTTTGGAAAGCATCGTTGAAAAACATGCGGATGATGAAATTCTTCAGTGTGTTGCAGAAGTAATGTCTTACTTCACAACAAATGTTGCTGTAAGTCTTTTTCGCAAACCATTTTTGCCCACACAGTTACAAGTCAGAGATAATTAATTCCTGATAAGTTCTAATTTTTATGTATTGTAGGTGGCACAACATACAGAAACACATCATTTGAAAATGTTGGATGGTTTGGCTTTACAGCTTCGGCATTCCATACAGCATTTTCATAGAGAACAAACAGTGGATGAAGAAGATGATGCTACCATGCTTGCAGCATTTCGTAAAATTACAGCTTTTGCAATGCATGTTTCCGATGCTTAATCTTTGCAAATCTTTTTTATTTGCGGAGAAGTTCTAGCTGGAGAAGGGATCAACCAGCATCTGTTCTTTTTCTAGGTTTGAAGATTTGAAAAAATGGCAGCTATGGGATGTCGCATTCAGTGTGCTAACAAATGCAGAAGATAAACAAGTTTCACGTGATGTCGGCGAAAAAGCTGTTGTTCTACTATTTACCACTCTAAGTTGGGATATAAATCGTTTGGTTACTGAACAGGAACCAAATAAAGCAGTTAGCTGTTTTAGATTTATCTGATCACTTTAGTATTTTGAGGTATTTTGACTGTAATAAAGCTAAAGAAGTAAACTGTTGTTGAATTATCATTTATGTAATTAGCTCTTAATTTAATGTAATCTTGGTCGTTATTTTATTGGATACACTGAATTTTCATTTGTTTGTTTATTTTATGAATTTTTTTAGATGTGATTGAGAATATGAATAACTAAAATATGGTTCTGAGAATATGATGTGCTGTACATTTCAACTGTTAATTTTCAGGAGGCAGTAAAGAAACTGCGGAAACATAGGGATCAGTTCACTACGTTAGTTACATCAATAATGATGAGTGGTGCATCGGGTGTTGAAAATGTCAGTGATTTTATTTTGCTTAATGTTGGTTATTTGACATAGCAATGTTAGCTATTTGACGTCTGACAATTGCAGGCATTCTTGTGTTTTGTGGATGCTTTAATGATGTTTAATGGATTATCCGACAAAAGTTTGTCAATTGAATTGAATAAGGATATTACGCGGGCACTTTCAATGTTTGTGGAAGATAACGTTTTTGTGGAGGAGAATGATGCAGGTAAAGTATTTTGGTCATAACATGATATATAATAAGTTTATACTTCGATATAGTAGGTTTTAAGAAACAGATTTAATTGTCGTTTAAATGTTTATGTTGAGAAATTGAAGACACGTTGGCAGAACTTGGCTGTGAAATTTGTTATATTTCCTGAAGTATTCATTATGGTTTAAAATATATTTATTCTAACGCTTTTCGACCTGTACTTCTTAATAATACTACTGATACAGAACGATCCTTGGATCAGCAGACGCAGGTAGAATTGATGCACAGACGACGCAAAATACTAGTTCAGTTTTGTAAACTGATACTGCATGGTATCCTTCCAATTTATGAAGCCTGCGTAGTATTACAATTTTATACGAAGGTAATATTTGTTGAGTCTTTCCGTCAGTTATTTCTTTTCATTTCACATTTAAATTCACTTACTTACAGTTCTACACCGACTTTGGTGATATTTTAAAAACTTTACTCACAAAATGTCGCGACATGGATCGATTGAGTTGCGCAAGAGCGGTGGCAACGGCGCTGTGCCATCATTATGAGGAAATTAAGGTATGATGCTCTTAATCCAGATGGTTTCACTTTTTCTGCTTCATTTTGTGCCGTTTTAAAGTGTTAAATAATCAGTTATAAAAATTTCTATTCCTTTTTTTGGCTTCAGATAATATGATAGTTTGTGTTTTGCTCTGAATCTTTTTTTTAGCGCGCTTCGGAAGGTAACTGTATTGATCCAAATTCGGATGATTTTATTTCAATTCGTGATCTCGCAAAACGTTTTTCCAGTTTGTTTGGTTCTGACCCAATTAAAAATCGTGAAGCCTTAGCAATTATTCATAAGTGAGATATTTGTGCGGTATTTGTTCGTTGGCTATATTAGCAACATTGAATCATTGGTGTAAGTACAATAAGTGTAGCAATTAAGTTTTCAGAGATGGTATTGTGTTTGCCCTCAGGAACGATGAAGGCATAAGTCGAGCTATTCAGCATACAAATCTAAGCTTTCTCGAGATTTTGTGCGAATTTAGTAACCGATTGCTACGGCAGGACAAAATTTCTGTGTATTTCTTTGTAATTATCACGAATAAGAAGTGCTATAGAAAAAAAATGTTCACTGAAGGAAGATATAGATTTATGAACTAAATTGAATTTGATTGATGCTATTTTCAGTGCACTGCAACCATGCGTATTAATAAAGTCCTTAAATTAATTAAAGGAAAAAGAAACTCTTGTTTCCAGATTTCTAGATTAATTTTTGTCTGCCTTTAGTCTTCGATATTTGGAAAAACACGGCGAAACATTTGCTAAGGAGGAGCCCTACATGATTTACAAAGCCTCTTTACAGGTTAAATTTCATTATTTTAAGTACTTTCCTGTACTTTCTTTTTCTAGATCTCTAGAGGAATAAAATTGATGGCGGCAACAGTTAGAATTCCTGCTATTAGTTCCACTTATTTTGACTGTGCACAAATTGAAATATTCAACTGTATAGTGGGCGAGTATGTCAATCGATCAGTTCGTTAAATGGATAAATTATTTTGCAAAACTAAATTGATAATAACATCATCTTGATGTTTTACACAGATGTAAGAATCAGTCATGGAAATGTGAATGATGTCTTGTCAAAGGAACGAGTTTTTAGGAGCGTAATGATGATGTGTCAACTGTCCGTAGTTTCACTGTACGTGGACGAAGCCGGGGTCGCGGACGGGGAAAAGGTACACCAACATATACACCAGCAGCGTCTATATATGGAGGCGACGATTAATTTTATGGTCAGCAGAAATTTAACAAGAAGACCATTCCTCATTTATTAAGAAGTTTTTCACGGAATTATTTCAAATTAATGTTAGAGCATTTATTATCAAGTGGGCAAAATGTTACTTTGCTTACTGTTTGGTTAGTGTTATTGCAGCGCTTAATTCAAGTATCAGCACTCGCAATTCATTCTGAAATTCCAGTAGATATATATGCCATAAGTTATTTGTCGCGCAATTTGATGGTTCTCCAGTAATTCAGTCGCATCATATTTGCTCTAGTACTGCAGTACTTTTTTATCTTAAAGTTTAGTACAAGGACTGAAGTCTAGTTTTGCATAAATTGCTGTTCTGCAGGAAGTGATTGCAAATAATTTATCATTATGATATTTTTCTTGTAATTGTTAAAAATGTATTAAAAGTGCATGGTGTGCATGATACTTTCGTACAAAAGAAACTTTCCCTGCCTCTCCGTTTTTCATTTAAATGCTATTTCTGGGAAATTTTGGTTTAGAATGTACATTTTGTTAAGTTTGATTCATTTAGTTGGGCTCTTGCGATAATAATGGTTTTATTTATATTATTTAAAAGATGTTAACAAATCTCCATCCTAGCGGAGTGTTAATGATGTGATTTGCGTTTTCTGTTGATTATGCTGCAGAATATATCATTGATAGAATTTCTGTCTAATATATATTTTATTATCTAGACAAGAGAATTTCATCTTCATCATGTGCTTGAGAACTATACTTTGGTGTACTTACGGATTTCATTGAAAATTTACAATTCCGGAGTATTGGAAAAAATTTTGGTTTAATCTCATTAAAGTTGATTTTAAAACTTACATATTTTTTCTGTGACATTGTTGTGCTTCTGGTTATTTATGAAACAGATGTCCTTAATATTAATAGGGGTGACCCGTAATGCAGTATGAACCGAGTTGATTGCCAACTTCCCACTATTGCTCTATTAAATCGGGGTTCTTCATATACTTACTGTACTGTTTACGCAGCTTATAGTTTTCTTATTTTATCGCTTGTGACAAAAAATACCGCGTGTGTGTATTAATATGTTTGTAACACACAGTATGCCGAGAGCATACTGTGTAAAGGAACGTGCATATTAAATAGAGTGCGACTGAGAACAATGAATGAGTAAGGGAGAGGCAGTTTATCATTTGACGCAGTCTCCGTGTCATTCTTCGTTCATTCTATTCAGTCTTTTTGCAATTAACTACATCTCTTGAAGAGATGAAAGAATATAAGTAAATGATAGTCTAATTTCCCGATTTCCTTTTGCTCTGAAAGTATTTCTGCCAAAATAATGTTTTCGTTCATAGCAACTTTACCATCTCCATTACGATTAAGCTTGTAATCACCACAAGTGTGTTAATGCTAATCACTGACATTAAGTAACGAAGAAGTATTTTCTCGACAAGTGTTATCAAATTGTCCTTACCAGAAATACGTATGGAATGTCTCTCTTGCGCCCTATCTTTCGAAGAATTAGGATTTAAAACTAAAATAATGATAGGATCCCTTGACGAAGAATTGCTTTTATATTAATAGGGTCGTTATCAATAAATCAAACTCGTCTTTTGATAAGTTAAAGTGAATATTCTGCATAATCCTAAAATGACCAGATCTATGCATTTGTACTTTTTGTCTTATATGTTATGGTATTTGCCTATCATCATTCGTTTTCCTTCTTTCTCATATATTTTTGTATTTTTGCGAATTACAAATTTGATCACAATTTTTGATTATTTAAATTAATTTTTCAATCTTTTGAACTTTTGAAGTAATTTTTAGCATAAAAATAAAATTTTTTGGTTGCAAAATAATGTATGCAACTTCTCAGCATTTCAAACATCAATTTGATGTTACTGCTCAGACAAATTTTTCCTTTCTTGATTTCAATTTCCATTGCCGTGTGCTGTAGATTGAAGTAATGGATTGTAACTGCTCTAGCAAACTGTATATTGTTTCTAGTATTTCCGTAAATTATTCTCGATATGACCTTTAAATAGTTATTATTCTCATCAGCTTATCTTGTATTCGTGTGCTATATTTATGGTTTCAACTAGGGAAATGTTGAAATTTTGAAGATTTCAGAAAATGATATGGACTTGTTGATTTTTGAACGCAAACGCCAAGTTGTAGGGAGTTGTAAAAGGCCAGCAAGTGTTCCGATTGATAAATATTTTGGGATATTGGAAGGTGAGCAGGTTTTAGTATCAGATCTGAAGGCTGCTGATGATTTGAATACATTTGGATGTTATGGTGAATTTTTACAACGACGTGAGCCTCGTGTATCATTGGAATGTTTTGGGAAAGCTGTTCATCAGCAACACCAACAGGAAAGGTGTCGTTTTAAGATTTTACATATTGATTCTAATTATAATAAGCTTATGGGAGAGTAGTGCTTAGTCAAATTTATCTGACAGTCAAAAAGATTGAGTCCCTATCTTTTCTTTTTTATTGAAACTTGGGTATTTATTAACGGCACAAGGCATATTGCTATTATAGTCTCGGAAAAATTTATTTTAATTTTTTTGTCCTTACCTTCTTCAATTCTGTCATATTTTGAAAATTTTTTAGAACTTTAACGTTATTTCAGATAATTGTAGTTTTCCAGTTTAATACAGGACATTTTTAAATAGCCTTTTTCATTTATCAATTACTTTAAGTATGCCGGAAGTGACCCACGTTATTTCCTGCTCCCGTTCCATTGGGCTTAAAAATTTTGCCTTTTTAGTTAAATTATTTATCGTGGTTTTTAATTGCATTTCTTCAAGAAGGAATTGTTTACTATTGTAAATTTATGTTAACTATTCCATTACTGATCTCAGTTAGTTTTCAGCACAAATAAACAATTGTGTTTTACTTATTTCTCTGAAAAAAGTAGGATAGATGTTCAAGTGTGGGACACTGGGATAAATCATTAAGCATTTGAAATTTAAAGAGAAATTTCTCATTAATGTGTCAGATTTCTTTGCTTTTAGTCTCAATTCTTCATTGGCCAAATTATATTTCACCTGTCATAAAATTCTTTCAAATACTATATTATTGGACATTACCTCCCAATTATTCAACCAAACATTTCTGACTATTCTATGGCAGAAAAAGTTTGTTGAATACTAAATCTCTATTGCAGTTTTTTTTCATTCTAATTTAAAAGTTTTCACGTATTATAATAGATATTGACCGTTTGATGTTTACATGATTATTTTGTCACACGAAAAATGATTGTTGTCTTTAAAAGTTATTATAATAATTGAACGATTAACTAAACCTGTAAAGGAAGGACTAATAAGAATGTTGACTTTCACCTTTGGATCGCAGTGTTCTCTTGCTCGAGGAAGGACTTATGGAAAGTATTTCTTCTGCAGTTGTTTGAAAGGGGTATTGTAGCGCTTTTTACTGTCATTTATCATTGAAATAAATAACCTATAAACGTAACAGATTACATAGGAACAACTTTCTCTTCTCAAGTTCTCATCAAAACAGATACTATATAAGTGTCATATTCTTAATTTTTAAATATGGATTCAGTTGTTTCTATTCATTATTAGTTAAAATGACTTTAGCTCTTATTATGGCAGTTTCTCTTGAAGATTTCTTAATATCAAAGGTTTTTCAGACGGAGTAATATGGAAAAAGATCATGGAAAATATTGCTAATTTAAATATCTCTATTTCCAAATCTGACGAGGACAATTATAAATGTTTTTTTTGGAGATTTTTCTATTACTATAATTTTATTAAAACACTAAAACTCCGCATTTTTATGACTTCATATTTCAACATTTGCGCTTCTGAATGCATTATCATACGTGCTCTTCAACTGCGTATCCTCTTCATATGAATTGTAATTTGGAGTTGCACTCGGTTTCGATATTTTGCTATTTGTTTATGGCGTATGTTTTTCCTTCACTCTTATTTTTCATTTAGATTAATTCCAACGCGTTAATACCAAGCTGATTACTTGTTTTTAAACTGAAAATCGCTTTCCAATTCATACATTTGTAACGACATTTCAAATTCCATCTATCTGTCCGAAATTACATCAGAAGCCGCTGGTTTTTTTTCTTGGTTTTTTTTAAATTTATAACAGATTAATATTATTGTTTAATAAACCATCATCATCATCATCATCATCGATTATTTCTTTTGATCTACATATCAGTGACACATTTAGATTTTTTTCTCTCTTTCTTCCAATGTGAATTTATTGATGATGGAGGAATGGAGTTGGGTTCAGAAATACACTTATATATTGTGCTTCTGTTTAGAAATGCATGATAATTCACTCTTTTGGTCAGCAAAGGACTTAATTGATGAATTAGTTTTCACATAATTTTTTATCAGAATTTAATTGTAAAAAAAGGGGTAAATTTTAGTGTGGAATCCGAATCTACAACTTTTTGCAGTGCAATTTGCTGTTAATTCATGTATATTTATTTGTCCTGTGTGCTGCAAATAAAACTGTAAGTTTATAAGAATAGATACTGTAATAAGAAATAAGAGTGGAAATGCGCTCTTGACATCACTTATCATCTTGATAGCATCGTTGTACAGTTGCATTTGCTTGTTTACTTCTAATTTCCCCTTTGTTCGCTTGCGATTAATTTTATTTTAGTTTTATTTATTTCATATTCATTGTTTAATTGACATTATTTCTCTGTGAATGGATTTTTGTATTACTTATAAACAAATTAAATTTGGGATTTTTTGGGAAATTTGGGAAATTTGAGATTTAGTCGAGGAATGAAATAATTTAGGAAGCATATTTAACTAGCTCTTTATTCATTTCAAAATTAGACTGCAATGCCCCCTAAAGAAAATTTAAAATGTTGATAATGCTGTGACTGATGGTAATTGTTTATCGAAATAATAAATTTATTTAAGGCATTGGGACACTCTTTTGAGCATCTTATTTTTTTATTTTTTTAGACTTAAATATTAGAGACTAATCTAGTTCAGTTTACTTTCTTTTGATGAATTTTATCATTAGCTGCGTGTCTCTTCCAATTGTAAAATTTATGATGCTATGTTATTAAATAATTCTCTTTTATGTAATTGTTTTATTTATGTGGTTTTATTTCATTTCCACCTTTCATCTTTGTTCTGTGATTGATGGTGCGATTTCATGTCTACAAAAAGCAATAGAAGTTGTTAATTGACGGCGTTTTGGTTACAAAGTGATTAATGGTATATTAGGAATAAGACTATCTCATTCATTCTCATTCGAAATTATTGTACATTATTTATTTCATATTTCTCGACATTATTCATGAACTTCTTTTGAGTAATGTATGTTAACAAGAAGAGATTTCTCTTCTGCAATGTATAGATTTTCCTAGCATTCATACCCAATTCTTTTTACATATGATAGTTCTCGCAAATAATGTAGAAGAACATTATTTGAAGTCTTTCAATTTTTCTATATATATCATTGTCGATCCATTCCCGTTTTGAAATCCAAGAAACTTCTAGTTACTAAACATGTTTTAGTAAGTATCATTTTTGTTTATATCTGATACCTGCTTCAGTAAGTTTCAGTTTCGGTAGTAATCTATAGTAGTGTAATCATTGTGGCTATTGTCAGAAATTAAAGCTTTTTTGACAAAGGAAAGATTCCTAATAGCTATTTAATATTCATATGATTGCAGTTACTGATTCAATTATTTATAGCATTATCAGTACTTCGTTTAAAATTTATTGACTATTGTCGATGAGACCATAACTTGAAATTTTGAGGCCATCTGTCTATTTGATACCAGATTCCAATCAACTCAGTTGTCTAACTTCATACTATGTTTTCCGGACCTTGACATAGAATGGAAATAATCACTCTGTTCTCAATTCGTTTTCGTGTAGATCAAAAAAAAATCATTAATTTTTAGTAGCCGGCAAAATGATGCCATTCTTTTTGATTTAGATAGTTTTGTGCGCTTTAAAGTTTTTATCAAATGGCCTTCAATGGATAGAATACAATTTAAAAATTTATCTATTCGTTTGTATGGGTCATTTCATTCACTCTTTACGTAAATGCAGATTTAGAAACAGCTATAATGCACTTTCTCAGTCTCAAAAATATTTAGATGTAAAATTAACTTCCATTCTCGATTATGATCGACCTTGAGAGAACACTTATAAGAAGATTTAGTGTAGTTGGCTTTTATATGTTCAAATCATACAAGTCTTCTTAATATTTTTCGAACAATTGGAGATTTTTTGAAAAACTGAAAAATCCGTACAAAATCTTTCTCAACTTCCTTATCCTCTTTTTCTATGGTTGTTTTCACAGCTGCTCAAATATATTATTGTAAAAAATATTTTTTCAACGTGTACTTTCTTGATTGGAAAGGTTTTTTACAATATATATTGTCTGGGTATTTAGATGCTATAATTATATTGTTTTAGATCAGCTAAATCTTGGAAAAAATTATGGCCAACGGACAAATCACTTCGTTTGGGTATGGAAGAAGCAATATACCTCAGCTCAGAAATCGCAGTTTTGCACATATTTACTGATATGGGGAAAGAATGTGAACCGGATTTTGTCTGGAAAGCATTCTATAATCGTTATGGAATTCGATTTGTACGACGTTACGCAACTTATCGGTATTTCCGATGTCAGGGGTGGATTGTGCGACCTGGCCTTCACTGTGGGGTGGATTTCATGCTTTATCGTGATGGTCCTGAATACTATCACAGTAGTGCAGCAGTACGAATTGTTTGTACAGAAAATAAACGCAATGTGCCATCCTTTATCGCGCTCAACAGAGAATTGAATAATGTAAAAAAGGCATTGATAGAAGTGACTGTTGTTATTCCTGAAGACTGTAATGTTCAGAGCATCGATTCTATCCACTGCATTTCTGTCATACATACCACTTCCTTCACTTGGAAAACATCTGATGATCGTTGATTCGCTTTCTCTTTAATTAACTTTCAAATTCCTCAAAAATTACAATTTTTTACAGTACTCTATCTTATTGAATAAAGTGGCTCTTTGATAAACTACAAAAAAATTTCATAATAGTTAAATTTATTAATGTTTTATTTTTTTACCACCAATAACTTTATCATCATTATTGCTCTGTGGTTGAAGCTTGTTAATTTCACTTATTGTTCAATTCTTATCAAAGCTTCTTTGAGCTTCTCTGTTTTTAGGAATGGACAAATATACTTTCTTTTCAGCAAATGCCGATAAGTCCTTAAGTTAAAGTTACCTGATTTTATTTGAGGAACTTAAAGTTTCATCTTAAAATAGTTGAAACTATTTTAAGATTTTGTTAAAAAACCCTTTTAGATGATCCCATTTCTTATTTCTCAATAATACTATTTCTGATGACATTTCTATTTGTTGATTAATGCGTATCAAATCAATAAAAAAGTAGAAGCGATGTTTTATAGAGTATAATATGTTAAAGCGGTTTTGCATCTTCAAACACTGTTTGTTCTCGATCTTCTCATTCAGCCTTAATATGTTGAGAGGACTGTGTCGCACGGATACAACTGTGCATCGTACTGTATTCTTAACGCAGTTACCCCTTGCTTTACCCAGATTATCTGTCACATCTATTAGATATAGTATTATATATATCATATATGTTTGCTTTAGAAGCATAATTTTCTGTTATATATTTGGCCTACTCCATTGTCTACAACAGGAAACAGTGATTATCCTAAAGATAGACGTAATGCGCAAATGTTAGCAATTTTGGGTAATGAAAAAAAGAAAGTGGCTACTGATGCTATTTTATCTAACACTTCAGCACAATTAAGTAGGCTACTAAAATTGGAAAACTTGGTTTTATGATTGCTCAAGGTAAAATTATTGATGCTATTCTTGAAACTGCAATAGATTCTGACCTGCAAGGTATGTTGTGTGCTGTGATTAGTAGTTGATTGATCATAAAACCATTTATCTAATTTTTGTTGGTTGACTTCCGTTTGGCTTTATGATCCCTCGAATTCGTTTTTTTTTATTATTTGAATTGCCATCAAGATACCTAATCGTATTTCCAAATTTAAACCCTATTTTCCACAATACTTTTGAGATAAGACAATTTGCATTTTCGCCTATTGAATTTTTGCTATTATTTTTAGAAATAATTTTATTGATTGCCAGATGTCGAATATTTCGAACCGTACACTAGTCGTTGGTTATAAAAATTCATGGAAATAGTTTCCATCTCAGTACAAAGAGAAGCGTGCGCGGATATAAGAGTGAATTACGCTTCAATTAGAAATATTTCAAAATAGAAGAGATATTTAAAAGCTAGATTTGGCTGCTCTTAACTGTCATTTTTTGGACTTTCTTCAGTGATTAGAACAATCATTGGCAGAGGATCGTTAAGATGAGCAAAAGAGTCATCGTCGGGCCGCGTTAAATTGGTTATAGTTTTTGTAATTGAATGGTGTTGCGGTATTGTGTGAAGATGCTTAATTTGCATAACGTTTATTTGGTAGTCGAAGGTGAGAGATAGGAGGAACGTGAGGAATGAGTTTTTTGTGAAAGAATTGAAGTAGAGGAAGTGAGTTAATTCTTCATTCGATTAGGGGAACGGTCATTCCTGAACCCTTTTTTATTTACTTATATGTCGAGAAATAATCTGTTGCACACATTTGATATATAATAAAATTCAAGTTGTTTTAAATAAAGATCTTTCATAAATTATTGCTTACGTATATGGGATGAAACTGAATTCTCATTATAAGCTGCTATATTTCCAATGCGTTTTTTCAAATTCTTTTACAAATCAAAATGTGATTCACTTTAAAGATTGGTAAAGGATAATTGTACAAGATGCCTCTGATTGATATGGCAGAAGCTCTAAGCCGTGGTGACATTATTGTCGACGAAGTAGATGCTCTGAATGCTGTGAATTCCGGGAAATTAAGTGAGATTGAAACTGCTCGATTTAGTCCATTGGTTATTGAACATTCTCGACGACAGAGTGGCGGAAATGGCTTTGCAGTTAACCACACAGGTTATTTTTTTTTCAAATTGAAGGGTCTTGTAAGTAGATTTCTCACTCGTTAATGACAGCATTATTTTATTAGTGTATCACCTACACACATTTGTCATTGAAAGTGACTGGATATTAGATAGTGAGCAGACACTCATGATCTGCATCTCGGTACGGATTGTCTGTATCCAGTATATTTGATTGTTATTAACACAATATTTAGATTGACTTTTTCAGACCCACTACCAAATTTAGATGGCATCGAGCTAGGGGATGCAAGTGGAGCTGCAGGAAGCGATGATGAGCATTCATGGAATAACGTGTTAGTGGATGAAGTTGATTTTGTTCATGCTGTTGAACGAGGTCGTATGAATAGGAATGATTTACGATGCCGAACCAGTGGTTAGGTTTGGAAAAAAGATTGTCACTGACATAGTTTTGATTAGTCGTTTAGAACTTTTTTTCATAATCAATTTGAATATCAATGGTTTAAATATGCTAAAGTGTGGGATTTAACCATTTTCGGTAATTATGTTTATATTTTTTCATCATACATTTATCTTATTTGGAAACTGAATCAAGTCCAAACGTTAGAAATTGTATTTTATTTTGATATTCACAGGCGATACTTGGATTCCTCAACGTGTCGTAAGTGATGTCGAAGAATTCGGTGATATTTCGCACGATGAGAACGGTTGGAATAGAGTTTTGGTTGATGAAGTTGACATTCTTCATGCTGTTGAACAAGGGTCCAGAATTATCAACCGTAGTGAATGTCGTCTGACTTATATGCATCAAGGTATGCTTCTATATCTCAGTTTGGTATCAGTCGAGATGACCAAAGATGACACTTTGTTGTTTTGGACAGTTTTTGAAAAAAATATGAACTTAAAAATTTAAGAATTTTCGTAATACCAAGGTAATGTGAACAAGTTCTTTTGGAATTCATACATATAATGTTCTCACTTCTAGCTGACACTTATCTTTATTACTTGATTGCTTTTTGATTGATCCTTTAAATATTCTAATTAGTCGTCACTGACAGATTTTTGTTTTTTATTTTTTAAAGAAAATGGAACTAGGAGACTTGAAAGGAATAGCGATATCGTTCAAAGATCGGAATCAACAGTAAGTGAGGAATCATCGTTTGGAATAGATAGGACAGTTGCTACTGGCTGTCCAAGTAAAAGCAAGCAATAATTTATCAAGTGCCTTATTTTTCTCATACCTTTTTTCTACAATTAGATTTGTTGTTCGCTTAATCTGTTGTTATTCATATTTTCTCATGAACATTAACCATACTTTAGGATTTTCACGATATTTGACTATTTCAAATTCTGCTTATTTTTCTTGAGAGAGTGAAAGCCCACTTTTAGCTTTTGTTTCAAGTGTAATGTCATCACGTGGGAGGTTGACATTCTGTTTTATCCAGTTTAAAGCTCATTGTATGTTTATCCGGTTGCTGCTCCTTCGCTTCATTCTAAAGTTTATAAATCTTGCAAGCAATCTTTCGCTTCAGATTTTATTCATCTATCTGATCTTTTTAGAGTGTTGTTTGAGCATTTTAGGACAACATTTGGTTGCTGGAGAGTTCTGCTTCCACTTAATTACTTTCGGCTGCATGATATTTTGCGTATGGGTACCAAACAACCATTTGAATTGACGATCAAGGCAAAAAAAGGTGTGGACATAGTTGTCATTAAGAAACTTATCATTGAATAGTGAGTTGAAAAGTTATAGCGGCATAAATGAATCATCAAATACAAATGGTGTTCCTGTTTCCCAAGCATGTTGTAAATCTTCATATAGTTAATAAGTAAATCGATACACTGGAAGTGCTAGATAGCTGTAGTGAAGAATTGAAGCAGCATCCATCTAATCTATATAATTGATTAGCATTTTTGAACATAAATTGGCATGGCTCAAAATGGCTTAATCGTCTGTCCAATCGTTATCAAATGTGATAATTGTTTTCGCCCCAACAAAAAAGTCTTTCAGCTCAATTGCTGCATCATTCAGGTTAATTGCCTGAATTTTCCCTAACTTTCATAACTTACTATCTTCCAGTTCATTCGCTTTATAATTGTTACTGTTCTCAATAGTTTTTCTTAGGCCAAATTTTCAACTGAAATCGTGCCGGAGAAATCTCTTTCTCTATTGCCAATATTCTTAAGGCATCTAAAAAATCTTTTCTTAAAAAGGTCTTATCAGGTGGATTGTAGGATTTATTTATTTTTGCTTGTTTGTTTGTAAAAAAAAAATAACTTGAGATTTCAATTTTCTGGCATGAACTGTATGTGGAGGACTTTCCATCGTTTTTTATTGAAATCTCTTTTCGAAATTTATCTTGTTAAAGAATCGTTTGTCCTTGATACATCATAATGGCCATGCCGTTGAATATTAAATTATGTACTTATCCATTTTTTAATCATTGAAGGTTTTGCATAACTTTGGATGAGTATTCAAGCTTCTTTATTTGTATTTTGCTTACAACAACTGATTGTGGGGGAATTCATCTCGGGATTGTATAGATTGTTTTGCTTTTGCAAGTCTTGCATATATAAAGGGCATAACGTACTAATAAGTTGTTGTGCTCTAAAGCGGTCAGTAAATTTATCAATTACATTGACGTTTGTTGTTGCTGTGTCTTTTTTACTTCTCTGCACTCACTAATCATTTATGTCTTTGGAAGCATGTATGATTAATTCTAGGCAAAGAAGACTAAATAACAGAAGATGCACTCCATTAGAATCAGTGATGCTCTGATTATCTCCAGACGCTTAATTTATAGATTTATTTTTGTAGAAATTTCTACTCCAAAATAAAATTGAATTTGAATTACCGTAATACGTATTTCAGATAAATAATCTTGTTGTTTCCTAAATTAAGCGGGCGAAATATGAAAATGGTGATTGAATGCAAATTCGCAATTTCCTAAAACATCACCATTTTGCAATATAGGGGTCTAAAAAAATTGAGAACTGTATTGACACGATCTTTTCAAACGTTGATAATACTGTTTCTCTGTAAATGTTTGGTACGAAATATGCTTGGATTGCTTAATTCAGAGTTTTCAAGTATTCATGGATATTACAATTTTGCATTTCGCTCATTAAATGAGGATATCAATGGATGATGATTCATCGGACATTTTCCCATCATCGGTCAGGTTATCATCGTGAAAGCTTATTTTCGCCTCTTCAATATCGCCCGACGAGTCTTCGAGGATTTCTGCAATTGTTCGTCTCGGGATTATTCTTGAACATCTATTATTATGTTTCGCTTTATTACGTTGCTGCCAACCGTTAGATTTTAAAAGGATTTGCGAAGCAAGAAGCCCTATTTCGCTCACTGTTAATTTGACAGTTGAAAAAGGGATTTAAAAGGTTCTGATAAATTGTGCAGCGGTTACCCACCTTTATTAATAGATGCTACATGACAGTCATTTTTGCTAATTCGTCCAGTCTTAAGTGCTTCAATGAAGTCCACTTCATCCACTAATACATCATCCCATTTGGTCAATTTAGATGACGCATCTCGTGCCGATTCCAAATATTCCTCATGCGAGTCCGATGATTCTATTTATGATGTTTGGACTTAGTTTTCTCAAAAATTACATTTCGAAATTTTCTAAATTGCTTCAAGTATATCGGTAAGCCAAGAAATTGTTTTTTCGTGAAAATTTCCAATATTTTTCAGAATGGTAGCTAATATTCGATAGATTTCAATTGAAACAATTTTATTTCCATAAATAAAATTTCAGGACAAGGAATAAATCAACGGACTTGTTGCGTCAATATCCAGTAGAAGACATTTGTCAAATATCTTAACTAATGAGTAAAATTCCGCATTATAGATTTTTTCCAAGAGATTTCTTGAAGTTATAAAAAATACGTGTCGGAGCAGTTTTGGTATTCTAATTAATAATGATGAAATGATAGAATATTCAATAACAAATGAAAGTTGTCGAATAATGGTTAAGAAAATCAATTTTAGGCTTGAATAACTTAAACTTTAGTAAGTCCTGAAATGAGATAATTAGAAAGATATAAATTTATACTTCTGTGTAGTTTGGAATACTCTTCCAAAATAGCACTAAATCGAGCCCCATCAGTCGCACTAAGTCGTCCTTTCTCAACTGCTTCAATCACATCAATCTCATCAACCAATATGTCACCTCGGACCACCGCTTCTGCCAAGTCTGCCATCGAGCCCTGAGTTATCGTTTTATTAATCATCTGTAGCATACAAAAAAGAACTGAGTTAATCATTAATTTTTTTCTTAATTTTCAAGAGTGATCTACCGACTCTGACAAATTTAAGACAGTGAAATGAGAAATTTCCGCTTTTCCTCTTTCTTTTATAATAGAATTTTACATCGATATGAAAGATTTTCAAGCAATTTGCATACTTAAAATGAAATAAAATTCATAATTTGAAAGGCATTTAGGCAATCATTGAAAAGGATAAATCGCATTAGTCGAAAAATCCTGCGAGTGAGTAAACTAACCGAGTAAACGAATGAGTGAAGTCATTATTTTGAGAATGACTAAATTAGGAAAATATAAATTGAAAATTAACTTCCAATTTAAAATTCTTTACTTATCCAATGTAATAAACGCTGAATGATTGAAAATTTTAAATTCTGAATATTGCAGTTTGAATTCATGAGCTCAAAAATGCATGTTATCCTTAAATCATATAAGAATTCAGATTTTTTTTCATATTGTCAAAACAGTCATTGTAATTGAATTTTTTATTTTTGTATAAATTTTTTGAAGATCTTCTCTTGAGTACAATTCGGATTCGACTTGTAGTTCGCTCAACACGCTCTTACTGAGATCGATACTTTCTGTTTCAATTATTAACTTGGAATCAAATTAAGCATTACAAGAATCTGCATGATGATATTCATTTTTTGTAATTTTCTCAATTATATTATTCGACCCATTTTATTTGTATTATAATTTTACTATTATCTAAAAGTGAAGATGTCTTTTTAAGTAATAGCAAAATTATAATTCGAAAGCTAACTTGCTTCAGTTACTTTTATATAAAATTTTCAGCTAACATAAATCTTCAATGGGATCAGATATCAAGCTTAACACCTACAAATCATTTTCTAACGTAATGTTGATTGTCTGTTTCTCCCTCTCTCATTCTTTTCATCCCACTCTGGTATCCAAGGTAACGGAATAATTTGCTAAATGTTGCACAGTTCATTACTCATAATTTCCTCATGTCATATTTCTTTGTCTTTTTTAAATATTTTCCCTTTTAGCAAAATATTATTAATTTGTTGTTTGCAAATGCAACATATAACAGCTACGATTCAAGATTCTTTTATAGTGGTGATATAAGGGAATGGAGGTGAATTCGCGATATGAATAATAATAATCAACGTTCTCGAATAGACTCTTCCACACCGAAATCATTCTATTGCAGTCCTAAAAGTGAGTTGTCAAAATAATTTAATATTTTGTTGTCTCGAAAGTTACTTGCAAATTATTGTAGTTAAAATTGTAACACACAAAGTTTCCATCTCTTCTGAATTGAAAATTGAATTGAAATGAATTGAAAATATGTATGTTTTAGGTTCTCACTATGTGCCATTCGCCAAAAGATCTCACTCAATGGACTTAAAAAAAAAAACTGGCGATAAGGTGAATTTTACTACATAGTTTCTAAAATTTTCTCCTCTTACGCTTATAAATTCAAAGTATCCATTATTTTTTATTAAAGTAGAAATTCGGTATAAAAAATTTGAAATCTAAATTGATTTAATAAGAATCGATCTGTTATTTTCAAATACTTCGCTTGCAACTTTTCAGCGATAATATAATTTTAAAAACTGGAGAACTTTAAGGCAGATTTTTAAATTGATGTGGTGAAACAGCTTAATCCCAGCTGAATAAGTGAAGCTCAGAGTTATCAAAATCGACAATGGAGCAAAGTTTCGGAGCAAAGCCATTCTGATTTATTTACAAAGCATGGTACAAACAGTAAAGATTCAACCGCATCTTCATCAAGTTTTAAGACAACACTTGCAAACACTAATCGATCTGGTCGATCAGTACCTGTGCAATCCAGCAACAGTAAATTGCAATTATGGGGTCAACAGCAATGCAAAGTTTGCTTCCTGAAATTTTTATTATTTTGCTTCGTTTAATTCTGGTTAGATTATTCACGTCGTTCATTTTAATACTTTTTAGTGCAACATTGCATAAATACTATCATCTTTTCTTGTTTTGAAAATTTTGATGAAAAGCATTTATGATTTATAATACCACATCTTAGGAAGAATTAAATTACTGAGTATGCTTAGATTATTTGCCTTCATTTTCACTCTCATATTCTAATTTCCATCGCGTTCTAATCGAAATATCTCAGGTTCGAAAACGTTAGTATTTACTTTAACATAGTCTTACCAATAATTGGGATATAAGCGATCGGTGATTTAATTTCTTAGACAAAAAATGCTAGTAGAATTTTATTTTATATTAAAATAAAGTTTGCAGAAAGTCATTTCTAACTCATCTGCATCAAAAATTCTACTTCAACCAGCAAATTCCATTTATTGTAATACTGTTGAAGAAATGAACGAGAAATTGGATCAGTTCAAAAATGATGTTCTTGATAATATCATCCAATGCGGTGTTTATACGGATAGGTATAGATTATTAATTTGCAATTAGTAATTGAAAATACAGATAACAATAAGTAATACCTCAATCTTAAAGCAAAAAATATACCTAGTTTTTTCGCTCATTTCAGTGTTATCCAGGAGTGTATCTCAAGAAATGTGATAGAAAATTCGACTCTCACAATGGTGTGTTTGGCATTGCTATTTTAAAAATTGTATCCCCCAAGTTTTTAAAAGTATATTTTCAAATGAAATATTAGCAGCTTAAGAATTTACGTCATATGAGCGTGAATTCGAATAAATTGATAAGTTGATAAGTTAAAATTTCCAGACAAATTTACAGCAAGCAATCAGTGAATTACTCAGAGATATTGGTGTATTCCATATTGAAGTGAACAAGATGGCCCAGGCAGCAAATTCAGAGGTTGTTTTAGGTGGTTCTCATACATAACAATAACATTACATTTCATATTGATTTTACATTAGTTACTAATACGAGTTAGAATGAGTTACAAAAAATCATTCAATGAATTTTCAAAATTATGGAAAATTATCATGATTAGATAATGTCTTTCAGCTTATGCATAAAAAAGTGCTTAATTACGAGGATGATGAGTTTGACGATGATGAAGATGAATCTTTATCAGTGATTGCATCTGTGGAAAGTTGTTCAGATAAATTAGCAAAACAAGATAAGTCTGTAGCGTCAAATTTTGAATCAACATCGATCAGGACCACTGATTCATTGATGACATTGAGTAATTCTTGTGTATTTGATGCATCTAATTAAGTGAAGTGCGAAGAAATTCATGTATTTTTAAAAATGTTCTTTGCCAAAGAATTTAATATTAGATTATACTGCAAGCTATTGATCGTTAATTTTGAGTCCAACATTGTTTCATTATCTCACTTTTAGTATGCATGTAACATTTATATCAACTTGTTGTGATTGAGAAAATGCATTATTGTGTATTTATCAGCATGATAAGATGAAAAGGCATTCACTGATCGTGTGAAATTGAAATTTCAAGAAGCTTGATTTGGATAGCGGAATAAAATGATAATTTATATTGTGTCAGACAAATTTCCTTTTTTTTCGCCCTCACGACATTCATTGGGATGATGATAAATCTGTAAATGATAGCTATAATATCAAATCTTTCAATACTCACCATAACGACATAAATAAGTATGAAGTGACAATGGTTTTCCTTTCATTATTAATACTATAAAAACTCTAGTGGTTACAATATATGTTCATGATATAAGGAATATATTTTTTCTGCATTACACAAATGATAACGGTAAGATGAATATGATATTATTACACATCAGATATATGACCAGTAATTTGTATCTTGCAGATGGATAAAAAGAGAAAAGATGAAAACGATTAAAAAGACGAAAAGAGATGAAAAGTAAAAGAGGAGGATGAAAGGATGATGCTCTCCAATGAGCTAACAAACAAATGCTAAAGAATAAATGCGTTGTGACGATAATATGAGCTAAGAATGATGACGGACTACAGACATAATTTGCGTGATAATCGCAAAAATATTATATTGAATTTGATTCTTATTATTTTATCGTTCTTAAAAGTAGAAAAGAATATATCTTCTCTTCACTGATACGCCATGAGTATTGATAATTTTGATACTTATCAAGGAAAAGTGATCATTCTCAGTGCATAAAATTTATATCGTCGAAGAATGTATGATGCACTATTGAAAAAATGGTTTATAAAAAAAATTTTGGTGTTCAAATCAATATTAGGAGATAAAGTGGGATCTGGTATGAATGAGTAATGGTAAATTTCTGATAACAAATTTAAAAGTGCCTTTAATGAGCCTCATAAGTGCTTTAGAGAACAATTCTTCCATTAAATCAATACATCAAGATTAGTCGTTTGTTTTGCTTCGCTCTTTCATGCTTTTCTTCCTTTTGATTCTTCCATACTTTTTCCTTCCAAAACTGATGTCAAGCACAGTCTCATTACTAATTTTCGTCATTTCCATAGGTTTGTTATTCAGATATTTGAATTTACCGTCGAAAGTTGGATAAGATTATCGAATTCGATAATCGGAATCCGTAATACCGTAGTTTTTCTGATATCTATATTACGATGTGCAAACAACAAAGATAGGAAAATACAAGTTAAAGTGTAAAGTATCATTTGTGACAGAAGGTGCGCTGAGCCTGTTACCACAAGCACATAATATGATTGACGCAGTTAAAATGAATTTCAGTCTTCCCGAATTTCATGAAATTAACCCTATTTATAAATTAACTATAGGTTGATATTTCTAGATCTTGCTTATATCGTTTGTCACCATTACTTTCCTTTAAAAAATACTGAAAGTGGTGAATTCGGTCTCAAAGATCAGTATGGTATTCCATGTCTGTTACTAAAATTCTCCGCACAATTATACAATTTCAACTTGAATGGAACCCATATTGCAACGGAGGTAATGAATTGGTTCTATACATTTGTTATGCAGATATTGGAAGAAATGAAGCATTAGGGTTAAAATAGAATGAAAAAAAATGAAAAATTTCTTGTCTTCTTAAGATTGGTTTTTAAGTACTCCGTTTAGAAACTTGGAATTGAAATCATTCTTATTACTAATGATTAAAATATTTGTTTAGGTACCGAAGTTAACATCATCAAAAGTGAAATTAAGTGGATATTGCGCTGGTGGTGATACAAACAATAGTAAAGCCGAATTTAAGGCAAACTGGAAAAAACAAGGACGTAGAAAGCAACTTACTATGTCCTTTGAAGTGGTAAAAGTTTTTTGCAACAATAACCCAATTTTGCTAAAAATTAAAATTTGGATGAATCTTTCATTCAAATGAGTTCGCAGTCATTAAAAATATAATCATTAAAAACTATAAAAACATATAGTCATTAAAAATCTGTAACTTTCCGAAACTAATCCAAAAAAATCGTAGAAAAATCATTCAAGGCTTATGTGAAAGATCCAGTTAATCATCTAGAAGTGCTACGATGGCAATTGAAAATGGTTTCTTACTCTGAATCCTATTCTAGTAAGTTAACAAGAAATTTTTTTCTTTTTGTCGTCAATCATTTGTTCTCGAACTTTAAGTTTCACAAAAGGAATTGCATAAATTTTCGAAAATTTTTAAGAGCAATCGGTCGAATTTTCATCGAAAGAAGCGCTGATGAGTGCTCCACTGAAGCAGAAATTTATATGTCGCGATAAAATTAATTTAACATTAACCAACAGGAATTTCAAGAATTATATTCTCGAATTAAGTCCAGAAATTAGTGCGCAACCATACTATGTCATCGGCAAATATCCAAATTGTATGTTATACTTTAATATGTTAAAATTAACCATGGCAGCCTTCTAAGTTAATAATTGGAAAATATTTTTTTACAGTATTCATTTGTGGCAGCACACGACGACGGACGTTAGCAAAAAGTTTCGAAAATCGAATGACAATTTTCTCTGGAATAGCTCTTTGTGTGACATCTGTGTCGCTTATGGTTGGATATACTTTCCGCAGACAAACTCATCCTATTAGAAAGAAACTTTATGAATCACTCATTTAGTTTTCTCAATTTCTTTATCCTTTATCACAAATATTGTCTAAGAAGTTATAAGAATTGATTGAAAGGATAAAATTTTTATCCAATGCATAGTAATTTAATTAATATTTATTTCTTTTACGCAGTTATATATCTAATAATATCCCATCCTATTGACAGCTTAATCTAATATGTAACTCTTCTCTGAAACAATTATGTAGCTTTTACTATATTTACATGCTTTATCATTTGAAGCTTCATTGAAACAATGTCTTGTCGCATTTGTTGACATATGTTTCAACGAACAAAACACTAAAGCTCATTATAAAAATATTCAAAATTTTATGATAGTGAAAGCACTAATAATAATTGCGGTATTGGAAAAACAGAACTTCTCAACAAAAAAAAAAAAAGAAATGAATCGATCGAACCAGAAATGTAATCCAGCATAAAAGAGAAAAACGCAGTTTTAGTCCGTTGACGTGCGTGGATTTTCAATTGAAAAACTTTCATTTCGATTTACTTTCTCGCCTTTCATTTTCTTCTCTTGCGTCACCTGCAATATCATCCATATTTTCTTTCAAGCGAACAGTAGAGTTAATTTGATTAGGTATTTTATCATTCACAGGAAAGATAAAATGATAGGATTTAAGGCATTATAATTTCTTATAAGATTTTAATCAGCTTCAGAATACAATTCTAAACATCGGTTTTCGTAAAGAGTGAATAAATAAGAGCGAAGATTAAGGCCGCAATAAAGCAAGATCAGAAAAAAAAAATATCAAAATTAATCTTCATTTATTTGATCTTTGACATTTTCCTTAAACGACTTAATATTGCAAACTAATCGAGTTCTCAAGATATACT
Organism: Cruorifilaria tuberocauda; assembly: GCA_013365365.1. Taxonomy (NCBI): domain Eukaryota; kingdom Metazoa; phylum Nematoda; class Chromadorea; order Rhabditida; family Onchocercidae; genus Cruorifilaria; species Cruorifilaria tuberocauda. The sequence goes on along the minus strand of JABVXU010000161.1, from coordinate 81,846 downwards.
ACAGTAGATAGATATAATTAATAAGATGAAAGTGTTAATTTTGATCTAATTTTTCTTTTTTCCGAACTTTTTTAATCAGTAATGAAACAAAAAAAAATTTTTTGATTTCGATGGCAAAAGTCCGGAAAACAGTAAAATGCACCTTTGTCACATGGAAATAATTGCCCGGTTCAGAACCAGCAGGTCGTATCACAAGATCGGCTGTACTACGAGCTTCGCCGGCAATATTTTCAGCAAGACAAGTAAACTGTCCACTATCGGCCATTTCAACTTTAGCAATGACCATAGAATGCACACCATTACCCTCCTGAAGAGAATCTTATTGCTACTTACAAAACTATTATCCTAAAAGATGTTAAAATTCAGTAGGATTTGATGAAATTGCTCCAGAATATCCTAATTTTTTAGTTTCATAGTATCATAGCTGAATTGTCATTTGTAAGTTTTACAATATACCGAAATTTGATCACAATATCAATTTCAACTCTTTTGCTTGAAGATACTGCAGAGATGAAACTGCAAAATAGGAAAAACTACAACTAACATCAATGAGGCGAACTTCATTACAATGTGGAATGACTAAACCGTTTCTCATCCAACTTATCCTTGGTGTTGGATCACCGGTTACCTGAACGGTCCATTTCAATTCATCACCTTCTGCTACCTCTTCGCTAATCAATCGTCGCACAAAGTCAGGAGCGACAGTTCGTGCTAAAACAAATTCATAGATTAAATACGAAAAAACGATGTAACAAGTATTGTCAATTTTTTAGAAGAAATTGAAATAGATATAATGGTAAAAATAGTAAAGAATAGGAGATAAACTGCATTCAACTAATTCAAAACTGATAGTGAATTATTTGTAAACAATGGAACCAAATAAGGATGAATTTAATATAACAAATACAAACCTAAGCTTTCTACTAATATTAAAGTTGATATTTTGAATTAACGACTAAAAATACGCATCTGCAAAATTGAATTTAAGCAAATAAAGAATGAGAAGTTACAACATACGCCTGATGACTAATTGAGCACTTGAAGTAGCAACACCGGATGCGTTCTTGGCCGTACACATGTATTTACCGGAATGTTGGAGATGTGAAGTAGGAAAGGTCAATGATACATGACCACCAATGTTGGAAAAAATTAATTCTGGATTGGTGGCTTTAGATATTGATACACCATCCTTCGTCCAAGTAACTTCAGGAGTAGGCCATCCTTAAAGTACCAGACAAAGTTCTATTGTATTAGAATTGAAACTAAAGTTATACTATAATTGTAAAAAACTAATATGTTTAATAATATGAAAGGATCGGGTTTTGCCCTTTGGTTTGTGAAAGTTGAAGCGACCATAATTTCTTAATTTCATCTACGAGTTACTTCGAAATAGGTAGCAGAAAATGGAATGGAATTCATACAATAACTGTTCATGTATTTGTTAAGGATTTTAAAAAACGGTAGAAAATATGTAATATGCAATCTTACCTTCAGAAGGAGAGTCCGAAAACGATAAACTAAATCGAACAACGTAATTGTATTGCCTAATTAAGAATATCATGACTTAACAGTGATATTTACTGATATCGAAAAAATGGTAAAGCTACTTGCAAATTGTAAATTATGAAGAGTATCCAATTTTTCTCTTATGGCAGTACAAAATTTTCCTCCTAACCCTATAACCTCGAAACTATCGATGTTGATAGAAGCAAGCCTATAAGACAGGATCCTTGATAAATTAAAATTCACTTAAATTTGGAAAAATAGCTTATCACTTAATAAAGATCGCAATAGTCCTTCTAAATTCATACATTCCTTAACAAATATAGTATCTCACTTATAAATAGTACATTAAAAACCGCACCGATTTTTGGGTATTTTAACTCAAATAATCAAATCATTATAATTAGCAGTTTTACCGATGACGATGCCTTGGAATTTAGTTTCGTCACCACAAGCAGCCACTGCAGAAACTAAAGTTTGAGTAAAATGTGGCGGTTGACCAAGTTCTCGACTCTCTTCAATGTCATAACGCTCTGATAAATTCTGCTAAAAATGAAAAAATGTGCGTTTCAGACAATGAGCAGCAATTTCACAGGATATCCTGCTCATGAACCTCATTTATTACAAGATTGGAAATGTGGAGGAATTTCTGAAAAATATTAAAATATTGGAAAATATACTTGCGCCTCACAGTGAAGAATAATCGAAAGTGATCAATTTTGAACTAATATTCAATCATCTCATTTCTAAACTAAATTGTAAGGAAAAAGTTGATTTTGAAGACATTAAAAGTTTCACGGAATGTCATATTTAATGAGTGAATTTTATCAATAATTTTTACATAAATGAAGTGAATTATGAGAATGATTGATAAATGGTTACAATGAGATGGATAAACATTTGATACTGTGATGTAAGCAGAGGGCTGTAATTTAATGCCCAACAAATAGTGCAGTTGCAACATCTGCCACTCCAGGAAATTTAACTCATTAAACGTTTGAAAGTTTGGACTAAGTATCGTTTCTGAAATTTTGAATTTTTTCTTCCAATCAAATGGTGAATTAATAATAAAAACGCTTTCATATCCGTCTTTTTTAACCCACAAATTATTAATCACGTCTCGTTTTTCGCGTTTTTTAACTCTCGTTTTACTCTGCATATGATAATGTGAATGAGCAATAAGCAACATTCCTAAACAAATTACCGCAATCTATTGATTATGACTCCTACCTCCTACAAGTCAAATTTCAGCAGTTTTCATCATAAATCTTCTGAAAAATTCCACTATCTATTTCCGAAATATTGATTTCAGAAGAAAACTTCAAATTAGTGAAGGAAGATCAAATGAGTTAAATGAAAAATTAATGAAGATAATGATCGGATCGATAAATCTTAGCAAGTGCTTGTAAAAATTTTAGGATAAAATTTAATGAAGAACTAGTTAGCAATCTTTTGATATTCAAATTTGTAAGGAAATCAAATAACTTATTGAAATTCGGAGTATGAAAAAGAATATAGAAAATGATGCAAAAAAAATCCCATAGCATCATCGATCAGAATGCTAAAAAAAGCTTATAGTTAATTTATTTAATTCAGTAAGGTATAAAATTAATTATTACTTGTTGAGAATGTATTGTTTGTAATTGTTGTTTCTTGGCTGGAGGAGGAGAGATAAGTCTTGTGGAGTGTTGCTTGGCTACCAGACGACGTTGTTCTTCTTCGCGCATCCTCAAATTACCGTTTACATATTCAAACTGAAAAAATTTTTCAAAATATTCAAAGTTATCAAGATTAATTTCCAATTGGGACGCAAATTAAAATCAGTTTGAAAAACGATCCACCTTATCTTGGCCATATATTATTCAATTTCAGAATTTCAAATTTGATTTATCAGCATAAAATTTAATTAAGTTAAGATTCACTAAATAAAGCAATGTATGACATAGGCTATTCTTATTAAATTTTCAGTGTCATAGTAACGTAACTTTAACTACTAGTTTTTCTTGCAACGACACATTTCGGCTTTGGAGTCTGCATTCAAAGAATAATCTTATAATATGCATTAAAATAAACTTCCAGTTCTTTCATTATAGAGAATAAATGTCATAGAAAATTACTTCAAATAACTAAAGCTCATGTTTAAAATGGCTTTATTCAATATATTCTGATATCAGGCTTTATGTGTTATACTACTTAATTATTGCCTCTAGAAGTCAGATCAAATCAGAGAACAGAAAAAATGTATAAAAAATTTTAAATTTAAAACTTAAGGGAGAAGACTTCAAAATCATTAATTGCCATAGAAAATAATTTCAAATAACTAAAGTTTTTTTTAATCCTCTTTATGAGACCATAACAGTTTAGATTCTTAGCATGCAAAATACTAATTTTTAAGAATGCTGTTATTCGTTTTCTTAAATAGCCATAAAAAAGTACTAATGGTGGACAATATGAATGATATGAATTACTTGTAGGACGTAACCTTATTCAACAAATATATTTTAGAGAATGGCTTTATAGAGCAGGGATGAAATGCAAATTAAAAAAATGAATTTCGTTATAGCACAAAAACAAATTTCTAAATTGGATCTTTGAATTTCTTTTGCTGAAATAATTATTTTCACGAAAAAAGAAAATACTGAAAAATATATGAATCGATAATGCAATTTATCGAAATTTCAGTTGTTAGTGAAGATGGAGGAATAGAGATCAAATTTAAAGAATAGTTGTCATTATGTTAGATTTGATTTGAAAGAGAGAAATTAAGTCTTCGTATTGGCCTCCTATCTCTGATGCAGTAATATCATTAATTGCTTGATCCCTTCAATTCCCACAACTTTTTCTTTATAAAAATCCAGTCCTATTTCTTTTTCAAACTAAAATGAGACCTGTGAGAAGCGTTCATCGGGTACTCGTTGCTCATATTCATAAGCACTATATTCTTCACTTATATGAACATGCTGTAAATGACAGCTAATTAAAAATACTTACGAAAAATTAAAAATTTTGATGAAAAATTCAAAAAATTCACTTCTATTTATAATTCATTTATCAAATTAAAACTTTTACTCTCCAAAAAGATTTAACAGAATTTTAAGTGATAAATGCATATTTCTAATAAAACACATAAATCGTTAAATATCTTGAAAAAATAATATAAAATTCTGATTCTTCACTAACTTCAACGGTAGAAGGTTTCAGGGATTGGGGTAACACGTGTACCACAAATACAGATTCCGTTTCACCTCGTATATTTTCCGCTGCCATTTTGTAAACACCAGCATGATCCAAACGAGCCGGTTCCAGTATTGCCGAATACGTATCACCAATATTCGTCAACTGTAATATTTATGAGACGAATTTTGACAGAATATTAATGGTCATTATCGAGTTTCATGAAAGTTGCAGATGTTACGTTCTGAATCGCAATAAGTATCCGACATTGCGGTTGTATCATTTTTTAATATTAACACTTTATTTAATTCATTTACATGCTTCTATATCTTGTGTTTAGAGAAAAATTGAAAGCTTAGTAAATTAAAATAATTTTTTAAAACAACATTTTAAAAATTTGTACCACAGATATGTGTTTTGATGAGAGAAATATTATTGGATATTTACAATGGTAATTTTGTTTTAAATATTTGTCTACAATGTCTATAACATCTGTTAATTTCGACGATTAAATAATGTGGAAGAAGAATAAACATGAAGAGGAAAATTTTAATGTTCAAAGGAGATCGTGAAATCAATGACCTCGTCTTTTCTCGAAAATTAGCAGAATATAACGAAAAGAATTGAAGGATGAAACATTAAGAAAAGTGGAATGAAAAAAGTTTTGACAATTTTTGTTAATCCCAAGGATGCTTACAGCATAAATTGTTTATCAAATAAGTTGGTTTTGAAGAATGAAATATTCATTTGCTTTATAACTTTGTTTGGGAATAATAAAAATAAAAAGTAACTTTTAATTCTGTAGATTTTCATTTGTACAATCTTTTGGAGGTTTTACGCGTTTCAGAAATTTCTTACTTGTCTACGTTAGACATGAAGGACTACAAAAAATATCAAATGTTAGGAACGATTTTTATGTAAATTCCTTGTTCTTGATTCGAATTAAGTTAAAAACTCAAAGAACAATTGTTCATCTTCTGCAATATTTTTTTGCGACAATTTTTACGTTGACATTGTGATTTGAGACTTACCGTGCAAAATTTTGAATTAATATTAATAATTTGGTTGTTGAAATACCAGCGGACTTTAGGACGTGGATTGCCAATCATCAAGCAATCCATCTTGAATTTTTCTCCTTCGTTAACAATATATTCGTTCTGGAATGGTCGAATGAATTCTGGTACAGTAGCAGTGGGACTATAACCTGTAACATTTATTTCCGTAAATTTCATATGGAACTTTGCAGAATTATAGTTTGACACGAAATATTTAACCGCTGCCACACATCATTTACATCGAATTCTGTCAAAGATATCATTCCTATGATAAAGGATGTTGAAAAAAGAGAGCCTCAATAGGATGATAAGACAAAATAAACTAAAATATTGAAGTATTGACAATGTTTAAAATCTTAAATTCAATATGGTCTCGGTTTTAGAGACGCAAAATATAAAAATTACCAATTTCGGAAACCAATTTCTCAGCATATTCTTCAACTTCTGAATGATAGCGATGTTTCGGTATAGGCGGTGGTGTTGGTGATGACATTATGGCAGAATCACTCCAGAAACCTTCCGTCTAGAAAATTTAACTGATTTTTTGTTACAAAACCCCAAGATCAAAATGGAAATTTAGAAAAAATCATGGTAATGACGGAAGTATTGCTTATCATAGTTTCATAGTTTAAACTACATTTGTTTCTCTCTGTTCTACTGCCATCCGTCGAGATTCCACATTCAACGTGGCGCCCGATCGTGCTTCACCTGCCTTATTCTGCAAGCACTCATTTTCATATTCTATTCATCACTATTTTCAAATTTTCTTTGTAATTTAAATAATATAAATGAAAAAGACAACTCCATTTCTCTACTCCTAAAGGATATCCGTCACCTTTGCAATAACAGTATACATTCCAGAATGTTGAGGAAGAGTATTTTCGATGACGACTCGATGCCATCCATTAACATCATCCTCCGTGCGTGTATCCAAAGTTGTGTGTAATGATTTATCGTTATGTTTCCAATGAACTGTTGGTGGTGGTTCACCAAATACACGTACCTAAACAATTCTATAAAATTCAAGTAAATAACTTTTCATTCAGAAATTAAAAAAATAGGAAATATATGGGAAATTTCCAAACCTCGAAAACAGTCCTTGAACCTTCTCGAACGACCTGATTGGTAAGTGGTGGTGCAAATGATGGTGTAATTAATGAAAACTCCGGCCCTAATGAAGTTGAGGGTGGCATCATAGAATTTCTTGGATTTGGAGATTGCACTATTAAACGACAGAAGTTAGTAGCTTCACCCACGACGTTCGTTGCTTTCACCGTATAAAGACCAGCATCACTCATCCTTGTATTCTTTACCTTCAGTGAACAGTGATCGCCTTCAAATTGAAGTTCGATGTGTTTCGATTCTTTGATCGCTTCTTCTTCTTTATACCAAACAACCTACAATAATTGATCATTCTTCGCAATATCAATTTCAGTTTCAAAAAAGTTAAAAGAATCAAGTACAGTTCTAAATTTAATGCTTTGGATAATCGAATTTACTTAAACAATGCTAAATAGTAAAAGGTCAAATATAACGGGAAAATAGGTAGCTGATAAGACATGAGCCATGCACTAAAATAAGTCTTGAGTAGTATAACGAAAAAAATGGTGGTACAGTTATTACAACGATTATGTATTATCAAATCATTGCAATAACATCTTATCAACTACTGTAATTATCCTATTCATCAAAATTATACACATTTAAATTTGATAAATCCATTAGTTTTTGAAAAATAATCTAGTGATGCGGAGACTAACATATATTCATTAACAAAAAATAGTACCTTTGGCTCAGGAACAGCTACCATAATGCAGTCGAGAAAAGCATCATCACCTTCTATGATGGTAAGATTGCGCAGTTGTCGAATGAAACGCGGTTTGAATGATCCTTCCATGTGCTGTCCTATCTCACTTCGAGCTATAAAAGTTTTGGAAGATTCAATAAAATAATCGTTCATCACTACTTATTTAATTAAAATCGGAGCTACTAATAGTACAAATCCCATATATCATTCCGATTATCTATTCTAGCATATCTTTCCACTTTTCGATTATTATTATTATATATTGAAATTGCGGTTATTTGCAAAAATTTCGTGAACTTGAAAAATTTTTAAATTTATGCATCGCTTTCAAACTTTTTTGATGAGCTGTCAATCTGCCATATTTTATCAATTTGAATTATAGAATTTAGTTATAATAAAAATCAAATGGCAAAGAATTCCGAATATTATCTGGATTTGCAAAATAAGATGAGTACAGAATCCAAACAGATAAGGAAACTGAACCATGGTCTTTTTTTTAGTTAGAACAGCCTCTATTTGTTTTACAGTAAAAGTTCACTTTTAAAAATAACTTCGAAACTTACACTTCACAACAAGTTTTGCAGATGATTCAGCTAATCCCGCGACATTATGAGCGCGTACCGTGTAAACCGCTGTGTCTTCTACAAATGTTTCATCGATCGTCAAAGTAGCAACCCCATTGACGAATGCAGTACGGTAATCAATATTGTCCTTCACATCTCGACCATCCTAATTTTGCTTATGATATAAATATGGACGAGAAACATTGAAACGAATGCCTATCACAAAATGTCTATCTCCGTTCTGTGCATTCGAATGTAATATGCTCAACAGATGTTACTTGAGTTTCTTCATCGAATGGTATTTGAATTGATATTTAATATCAGAAACAAAATAGAAATTCGGATTAAAAAATAAAAAACCAAACATTAAATACCTTAAACCACCGTATTTCAGGAACTGGTTCACCTTTGATAAAAGCAGTAAATTCAAATCGATTACCTTCGTCGATTTGTGCGTCACGCAAATGACTTGTGATTTCCGGAGCTTTCGTCATTTGCCTGTAATAAACCGGAAAAAAATTGAGGATATGAAGTAAATAAATAAAAAATGATATAACCATTATTTTCTTATTTGTTGAATATTTCTGACCAAAATTTATATGTGTCATTACTTCCAACAACCAATAATGCCTTAACCACCGAAGAGTCTAAAGAAGGAATTGCATTCTGTTCTCAACAAGCCTTTACAAATTCATTTCGCTCTCTTCCTATTTTTTTTCTTTCACTTACAGAAACACTGATAAGTGACTGAAATTTTTAATTATCATTTCACTCATAAATTTTAATTTAATGACGAACTATTTTTCGGCAAAGAATTGCCGAAAGCTACAGATATCTTCAAGTTCAAAGAGCAACGAACTCCGCTTCGTCAGTTTGTTTTTCCACAACTTGAATTCTTTCCTTTAGTTGTGTAATTCGTCCCTCAATTTCCTTTTGGCGCTGTTTCGCTAACGTCACTTTTTCAAATGCTTCTTCATCTATAAGAATGTTTCATTGTATTAATTATATAAAGCAATTATTTTTATTTTTTTTAAATTTCCAAACAGCTAAGATAGCTTTTCTTCAATAATTCTCTTCCATGATGAATTTAGGATTTCGATGATATCTTATAGAGTAGTCTTATTGGTACACTGCAATTTTATTTATTACAGCTGCTATTACCTTCAGTTTTTTTCAAAATTTGTTCAGCTTCTTCTATTTTTCGTTCCTGTTCATGAAGACGTTCTTCTATTTCTTCAATTATTTTCATCACTTCTTCACGTTGTTCGATCACCACCACGCTTTCTAATTTCGCTTCGACGGCACGAATTATCTCCACCGTTTCCTCTTGCCAAATTTCAACCTTGGAAAAAAGCAAATTTCCACTTTAAAATTTATTCCGCCTGAAAACTGTTAAAAAGATGTACCTTCTACAATACCGCATTTAACTTAATAAATTCATACTTCTTCAACCATTCGGATTATTTTCTGTTCCTCCACTCGTTTATCTTGCCATCGTTCCCAGGTTTGTTCGATTTTCCTCTGTTGTTGTTCATGTTCATTCACCAAATTGCGCATTAAATTTATTGACTGTTCAACATCAAGTCCTGAGTCTTTCATTTTTACTGATTGAGCCGTATCAATGAACTGAGCACCTGAAATACACAAAAATTTTCCTGAAATCTTAATAAAGATTTCTTCAATTGTCTTTTTCGCCTAATTTTTATCCAGATGAATAGTTAACATTACAGTCATCATTAAAAGAAATGCAAAGTTACGAGTTACAAGAATATTTATAATGAACCTTGGTGTTTTTCTTGCCTAATTGTTTCTTCGATCATACGAAATACTTCTTTCATTTGTATAAGTAATTTCTCGTTCATGTAAGTATGATTTGAACTAATCAAGGCATTTAAACTCTCAAATGAACTCTCCAGTTCCTTAGCAAATTTTTGTACCTGCAACATCTTATCTCATTTTAGGAAAACACGATATATTTAAATAGTTTTTACTAAGTTTCCTAAAATTTAATTTTCCAAGTTTATTTGTTATTTATCGCTTTTTTTCCGAACAACCTCTTTGGTTTTTATATATAAAAGCTTTTTAACTCCTTACTTCTTAAGTTCAAACGAATCTCACAATGTTGATTATTGATTAGATTGCTTTTTCTAAAATTTTATCAACCTGTTGAAAGGTAGCACCAAGATTAACGCGTTCATCTACCGCTTCCTTCAATGTCTCATACCGTTGTTTAAATTCTTCCAAACGTTGACGATCAATTGAGCCTATTTCATGATTTTTGCTCCATAAACCATTTAGCTCAAATCCTTTGTTCTATGGAGAAAAACTCAAATTAATAAATGTCTAAGTGAGGATGGCAGTTAGTGTTGAAGAACTAAATAAATTCTTCTATTGAAAAATCTTTATAAATTTTTATTTTTTTCATAACTCTTCATAATCAAAATTATAACATATGAAAAAAGAAATCACTTACGACGATATCAATAAACATATCCTTGTGAAATTTATGGAACTGAATGGCGTCATTCAAATTGCAACCTAAACTGCCATTCACCATAAATGATTGTTCAGTTTCTGTTAGCCATTTTTCGAAACGATATAACTAAAATGGGTAGTCCATTCTAGTTTTCTTCATATCCTATCCAATTATTTTATCATATAAATTTCATCTTTTAGTGGAAATTTCGTGTATAACCACTGGCAGAAAAAACGCTCACCTGATCTTTTATCAATTCTTTGCTTTCATTGATCCGTTCAGAAGCATAACTCTCGATCTGTTTTAGTTTATTCTGGATATCAATTATGAATCGATTGACACGTTGATCAATGTGCTCAATTTGTCGCCCGTCATCAATTACCTTTTGAGCTTTTTGCCTTGCTAGAGGTGCCAGTTCTCCAGCCATTGCTGCATTGGCATTACGCATGTCCGTTTCCATTGCACCTAATTGATTTAGCATCTAAAAATACACAAAAAATCAATAAATGCTTCGGAGAATTTTTACTTTCTCACTACGTCAAAAAGTAACAAATGTCTAAATTCTTTTTCTTTAGTTCAGTTTCCGTCATAGTTTAGCAGGTATAATCGGAAATATTTCCACATATTGAAAGTCAAGTTTTGACAGCCAATATCTGGTAATATATGATTACTGATTGTAGACTGGTTCCAAAAGTTTTAAATTCCAAATCTTATTTAATGTGATTAATGAAAAAATTTCATTTGGAATACATAAAATTCAACTACTTCTATTACTTACGGTATTTGCAGCTGCAATCCATGCAATCACTTTATCATTTTCATCTTTTCTTTGTTTTAGCTCTTGCATAAATGTATCCAAATCGGTTTGCAACAGTATAAGTCGATCACGAAGATTCGTATTTGCACTACCTCGATCGATGGTCGGTATGATGTCTTTAAGTGCTTTCTGTTGTTTCTAAACATTCAACTCTTCTAATGAACAAAAGTCTCTTATCTACTCAACAAATATTGTGACTTTGATTTGATTTCTTTGAACAAATAATTTGATTGAGAAATCATTTTCCTTTATTATTCGATTTCTTTAAACAATAATGCAATAAATTTTTGTTGAGAAAATGGAATTCAAGGAACGCTACGGATCCCAGAACGATAAGAGCTTATTTTCAAAGTACGGAGCTTACAAAAGCCTGTTGCATTAATACGTTGATGTTTTCTCCATCAATGAGTTGTATTCGTGCTTGTTGAAGCCATTTTTCAATTTCTTCGATATGAGATAGAACTGTTTCGCTCTCATCAATTTGCATTTCTAGCTTAGATCGTTCATTCTTCCAAGATTCTTCAAGCAATTCCCACTCTGTTGCCATCTGTCAACAATCAAATGATTGGATGAGACTGTTCTACACAAAATAAGTTATTTCATGAATTCTCAAGCATATTTTTTTTAGCAATAAATTTTCTTCATTTTCATTGATAACAGATTTCAGTCACTTCATGTGTAAATTATCAAATTTTATCAGGTTTTATAAAATTTTTGACTACGCAGTAACTAAACTGAAGATAAATAAATGTTTTCAATATGAATAGATATAAATTGATTCAGACAAATGTGAAATAATAGTAACAGTAAATAATGGCATTAGTAATGCAAAAATTTATTTATAAAATTATCCCCTACGCTAAATGTGACTACAATTTTGGTTCCCAAAACTCAAATTAATTTGATTTGAAAAAAAGATTTTTTTGGTAACAACGACTTTTAGAGTATACATTGAATATCATGTGAATTGTTCATATTAGCATTTGAATGGAGTTAATTCAGTTTTTTAAAATCATTATCTTCAAAAAACATAAATATGAATCACTATACCTTTAACATAGTTTTTTCGATCAGTAAGCAAGCCTGAGCAGTTTCCTGAACACTTTCTACATTATCAGCCATAGAACCTAGTACCCGAATTTGTGTTATCACATCAGCTCCGCTATCTACAGCTAGTGCGGTAACATCGATCAGTTCTAAATCCAGAATACTGATGCGAAATTAATCAAAGTTCCTACGAAATTTTTTTAAAAAATTTGAATAGAATTTCGAAACGCATTTTAGAAAAATAATTCAAATAAACATTGACGATTAATTCAGTCTTAGGCCCCATTCAGACCATACCAATTTTAGTTTTTTTGTTTAACAAAAAGCTGTAATGAAAATTAGTATGTTTCTTCATTCAAATGCTACAACATCTGAGCTATCAAACTATCAAATTACGTTAATTTCAAAAATAAAACAGTCACCATCAATAAGCTGTTGAATTTGTGAAATGGTATCATTTAGATTATCGGTATCCGACCGTTGAATTATTACGCAAAGCATATTTCGTATCTTCGAACTAATCTGAATGGAATGATTTCTATTTATTTAGTAATAAAAATATCTTCACTAAGACCTAAGAGAGAAAAATATCTTCACTGTTTGTTGTGGACCATTTTAGAAAAAAGTTCAAAAATTGAAAAAAATGAAAACACACTTCTTCGTGGTGTTTCGCCAGTTTATAAAATCGTTTTGTTTCAGTAAGTAAAAATCCTCGCATGTCAAGTTGACGACTCAATTCCTTCCAAGCTGTACCCAGACTTTCAGCCATTGCTTCATAAACATGAACATCAGGCTCTTTTTGTTGTATTACTAAACTATCTGCTCGAGCAAGTAACTCTTCCACTTGATCTTCTTTACTCTGAAAATCAATTTAGTTAATTGATTAATTAAATTCCAAAAGAATATTAATCAGTATTCTCGGTCAGTTATTTTTGTTTAATCATTCAATTTCGCTAACTCCTCTTCAACGAAAACTAATATTTTCTGAAATGAATTTTTTCCGGCTTTATACTAATAATGATTAATTAGCCAAATGTCACACGGTACCATTTTTTGAGTGTAATATGTAATCAGTACTTATCATTCCTGCAATACATTTATAACAAAAAGTTAAAATAAAATCACTGATTAATTTATTGAAAGAAGGTAGTAATATTGGCAAAGTAATGAATTGTGTTACTGATAAATAATAAACGGTAATATTGATGAAGTAGAGAAAAGAAGGAGATAAACCTTAAGTCGATGCATCAGATCTTCATGAATGGCTAGCAGAGCATTTGTTTCGTCGATATTTTCGCCAAGTTCAAGCATTCGTGGTTGCATTTCATCAATTCGAAGAGATGCATATCCAACACTCTGTAAACTTCTCGTTTCATTTCATCTAATAGATCGTAAATCATATCATCAAGACAATAAAAAAAATATGACCATTGACCAATTTGACCGATAACAGTTTATGGTATATTTCTCATCCTCATTTTCCTCATCAATTTGAAAAAAGAAATTTTACAATAGTAAATTTCCTCCTCTTAGCTAGAAAAAGGAAAAGGAAACAAGGAAGAAATTCAATTATTTTGAATTCTTCCGCACCAACAGCGCACATTTCAGTTTAGCTAGCAGAACTTTGAACATGAAACGATTTTAAAAAGACATAACTGAATTAGATGACTGAATTTTTGTTTTCTAAATTATGATACTGCTTAGCAGGTGAAGATTTCCTTAGTTATTGATGTAGCAAAAGTTTTTATTTTCTCACTTTTGGTGGAATATTTCTAAACAATAATAACTTTACATTATTTGGGCAAATGTATATCCCCTTTAATTAGTCTATGTAAAATAAATCTATTAGTCATATGAGACTTTTAACTTTATCCAGCTTGCATTTATTTATGCCTCAGTTTCTCGTCAATAGCATTTTAATATCTCTAATTCATTAAATAACTATAAATTCCATATAAAAATTAAAGAATAAATAGTATCACAACTAGATAGAGAACGAGATAAGTTAAATTGAGCGTAAGTGTTAGCATTGAAAAGAGAAAGCTCAAATTTTTGTTTGCATTAAAAGTTCAACGAAGAGACAAACTAAAAAGCTTTAATTTACTGTATGAAGATAAAAGGAATTAAGGCAAAGAACTGAATATGTTCGTTCATTAAATTTGTGATTAGTAGTAAGATTTTATTTTCTTTCATTTAACTGCTTTTCTATTTATTTATGTTAATAACAGACAGAAAGAAAATGAAATTGTAACAGTCATGCCAAGGTATTTTTAATGCTCCAATTACAGAATAAATGAGTTTTCTTCCTATGATTAAAAGCACTGTAATTCTACAAAATATGTGAGAATTAGTAGTATAAGTCTACTCTTATCTGACCATTTTCCACAAATAATGAAGTACGAAAAAGTAAAACAAATAAATGAACAATTTTAGAGCTTAGGAAATTCGGTAAAGCATTTAAGTGCTAGATATAGCTTAGACATTTGAAATACTTCTTGGCTTTGATTGCCAGAAATAACATGTAGTAATTTCGAATCTTCGTATTCAAAAAAAAAGAACGCTAGCTTTAGTACCAATGATAAGCTGATCATTTAATAGCAAAGGATATGAAAAGAACCTTTAGCAGTGCGACAACAATTGTTGCTTTTTTACCAGCATTTATTGCAATTGTGCTGATCGTTGTAGTGGTTGGCCGATCCGAATTGTCCATTTGGTTTTGCATCTTATCACGTTTAATTGCAATTAATGAGTATCTCGAAAGAAGTTGAAATGTTTCAAATTAAAGATAATAAGTGAAATGAGATAGAACTAATATCTATGATGCTTCTTTTACTTTATCTACAACGCCACCATCACCATATCACAGCCACACCTCTGCTATTCACCAGAGTTTCGAAGCACGTAAATGAAAAACACAACGTCGGATAACATTTAGCACTCGAAGCACACAGATCTCTGACATAGATTCAGACGTATATATAATATACACACTAACAGATACAGAGAGAGAAAACACAGTCTTTAGTGAGCTTCACAATTTTGACCAAACTGATATATATATCTATCAAGATGAAAGACTGCACCGATTTCAAGCTCAAAATCAAAATAGAATAGTAAAGCAGACTCGAAGATAGAGATATGCTTTAAGACTACAAACAGACATAAACACATTATCACATATGAATGGCTTCACCACACACTTCTAACAGCGCTTCTTACTATTGTTATCTTTGTGGACTGAGCTGAGAAAATAAGATGGAGCAATTTCAACTTATCACTTTCTTCCTCCACTACTTTCAAAAATGTTCATATATAAACAATAATCGGTTGTACCAAGAGCTTACCAAAAGAGATATTAGACGCAGACATAAGACACAGTTACAAATATATGTTTGCAGCAAATAGGGATAAATTCAAACCAGTGCTAATTTCCCAGCTTAATAAATTTCAGATGATTAGCTTTGCATATTTCGTAAATTACACGATACCATTGTCATTGTACTACCACAGAATTTATTAATAATATCCCTTCAACCATTTTGATATCACGCAAATTATTAAGGACATGGGCTAAAAATGCACGGCTCAGTGATCATTACTTGATCATTAGTTTTTTGGAATATTTCAATAATTTATGTCATAAATGCTATTCCAGTAGCCACGACTAGGTTTGTAAAAAATCATTGGTCGTTCGCCATATGACAGAAATGACACGTTAGACTAAATCTTTCGGCGAGCCATAGAGAATAAATAATTTCGTGTAACAAAGGACTACAAATTAATTTGATAACTTATCATTCCACTCCAAAACAACTTATTACTTTATATAACTTCACTCCATTCACAAAACACATAAGATAATTAAAGTAAGTCAAAATTTAAGAAAAATATGACAATCAAACTGCAAATTTTCAGGCTGTATAGCAGCACTCGAAAGTGCCAATCTATTACAACGGAATTTAGCGATAGAACCAACGTTGTTGTAAAGTGTTGGAGGAGTGTACAATTTTTAAATTGAAGCCTCCAAAGGTTTCGGAATATCTGTTAATTTGCTTACTTCATCTCTAAAAGAAAACTTGAAAACAAATAAATCAGAAATGTCCATAAAGTAAGAAGACAATGGATTCCTGAGGAATTGAAAAATTTTGTACGCTGGGCAAGGTAGGAAAAAGAAATGTAAGATGATACCGAGTGGACATTCAATACACTTTCTTATGTCGGACCTCTACTGTTTAACCGAATGCTTCAATTTCCAAACTTATTACATCGTACAAACGCATGAAAACCATAGCAATTGAAAATATATTTTTATTGGGATAAATTGCAATACCATCACATAAAAATCTGATAATACTCAACTAAACCAGGTTATGAAAATCAAAAGTCGGACTGTCATCTAAACAGGGATGAAGAATACTACATAATATGGAACTCTGCTACTTTCTAACACCAACTGGAGTTTTTTCTTTCAATGGGTCATATTTCGCGAAATACAGCTCATCTTGAATGCGCTGTGCTTTTCCACGTCTTTTGTGCAAAGACATATGTTCCGGGATTTGGTGTATTAACATGGCTTTCCAAACTTCTTCTGCAAATTGAATTCATCAAACGAAAATATTTCATAAAGAAGACATAAAATGAAGATTTCACAGCAACTGAAATCTGTTTGCACTACAGAAGCCTTTTAATTAATTATAAAAAAAAAATGAAAATCATTAATTTGAGAGTAAACAAACAAGAGAATATCATTTTTGCCTTATTTATCAGAAAGACGTTCAACTATTTAAAAATGCAAGAAAATAACTAACGTGGAAACTTGGCTATATATATTGGGATCAATATCGTCATCCAGAGAACGATATTCCTGTTAAACGGACATAATTTCCACCACCAACGAAATGGAAACGATCGGAACTGTAACAAGTGAGTTTTAGTTTGCATCAGATAGCTACGGTTTTTTGATAAATTTCAGATGTAGGTATGTTACTACTTTTGAAACATAAATAAGAAATACATTGATAGATCTCGTCTGTGTAAGAGCTTCTCGCTTTTTATCTTTAATTTACGGTCCCTTTCACTTAGTTGTTTATTTCTATCCAACTTTGTAATTAAAGACAGCAAAACTTACTCCTTCAGCGGGAGTACTTGGAATAGCTGGTTGACGAGGGTGAATATCAGTTTCTGGGATAGGAGCATTAGGGCTAGCTATAACCTTAACAAGACCAACAAATGTCTCACCCCACCATTTCGCTTCACGTACCAATTTATCTAGCATGCCTGCATATAAAGAATTAACAAATTCCAGTGATTCATTTTAGAGTTTCGACAGAACATTGCCGATAAGCGCAACATATGAGACGTGGATCGTACAAACTGATCAATAAATGACAGTATGAATAATATGAAATTTAGTGAAGGCTACAGCTTATAATGCGAAATAAGTTTCGAGTAATTAATAAACACCATCTTTTTCAACTTTCCCAAACTTTTTATTTTTTCCATCTTTTTACCATACTTACCGATCATTTTAAGCCCTTCCAGTGAGAGTCTCCATGACCTCCGACTGCTCGATCCAACCAACCTGACCAACAGCAAAAAGAAGCTTGTGAACAAAGACCGTCGACCTTCCCCTGTGAACCGTCGTATGTTTGAGCTTTACAACGATTCGGCCAGACAAGTCTTCTAGAATGTTCTATGAATGGTCTTTAGGGAATTGGAGTGGGAGTGTCCGGTGTTCGAAAGCTCTGGGCAGGTTGCGTGGTAGGAGTGGTTTTCCGGAATTGGGGGAAGGTGGTCTACTTCCAGATTCGTCAGTAGTGTTGGGGATGCAAGTAGTGTAGGACAGCATTTATTTCCCATTCTTACAAATTGTTTTCAGACAAAGCTTCAAAACACGTTAAAATGGCAGCAGTTGAGGGAGTAGACATCACTCCTGCAAAGGTTACTTTTAATTCATTATGCTAACCGTCAGACAGTGTCTCTACTGAAGCCTAATTGATTGGTTTGGCAATGAATATTAAAATCATATACGATTTGCTTATCTGTTTATTTTCAGGATGGTGGTGTTTTGAAAAAAATATTAGTGGAAGGAACAGGAGAGCATCATCCTTCAAAGGGTGATAGTGTTTTTGTGCATTACGTAGGAACTCTTGGAAACGGCGAGCAGTTTGATTCGAGCCGTGACCGTAGCGAACCGTTCAACTTCACGTTAGGCAATGGACAGGTATCTGATACATACCTCTTTCTTAATTAATTTTGCAAGGAAATCTGTTATCTTAGGAGCTCTTAATTGCCACTTTGGTAGTTTCAAATTTTCATGTTATGAAGAATTGTAAACAATACATTGCAGGTTATCAAGGGATGGGATCTTGGTGTTGCAACGATGAAGAAGGGCGAGAAGTGTGATCTCATTTGTCGGGCCGATTATGCCTACGGCGAAAACGGTAGTCCACCAAAGATTCCTGGCGGTGCTACACTTAAATTTGAAGTAAGTGAAATTTACCACAAGGTCTTAGTTATATGTCTTTTACCATACATGTAATATAAATCTAGGAGAAGATGTTTTTTTATTTTCTTAGATTGAATTACTAAACTGGCAAGGAGAAGACATTTCGCCGGACAGAGATGGTACAATTACTCGATCAATTATTGTGGAAGGCGAAAAATATTCAAGTCCCACTGAAGGTTCTACTGTTAAAGGTTAGTTTTGTCTATTTAAATTTTGCGGTGTTTAAATTCTGTTTACTTATGTTTTCCAGATTATATTTTCAAATAGTGCTTATTTCCCTCGAGGGCTTTGTGTCCTATTCACAACTTGAAGGATAGTTGCTAGAGGGATCACTGGCAGTGGATGAAGTCGGCATTTGTTTCAGTGTGTGCCGTTGGTTCGTACAATGGCCGAGTGTTCTACGATAAGGAAGTCAACTTCATTTTGGGAGAAGGTTCTGAGGTAACACAGAGTAGATTTCTTCTACTTCAAATTTATGTGCTCTTTCGATTTATTTTTGCAAATGATGACAATAGGCCGAGGATAAGCATTTAATTAGTATGCGATGATCACATCCCTCGAAAGCGTTATACTGATGCATATTATTTGTAAAAAGATTATTAAGTCTAATAAGTTGAAATCATGTTCAAAATTGGTATTTTTCAGGTTGGCTTACCAGAGGGTGTTGACCGCGCTCTTCGTCGATTCAACAAAGGCGAAAAGTCCACAGTTCATCTCAAAGGAAGTCGTTTCACATTTGGTACTACTCCGCCGCCAGAGTATGGTTTGCCTCCACATGCTGAAATCGATTTCACTTTATTTCTCAAGGAATATGAGAAGGTATTTTTTAATATTATTTGAGATCGTTGTTTCTTTTTTAATCGTGAAACTTCCTTACTTTAAATATAAATGCAGTTTGGATCATATTGCTTTTTTAACCTATAATTCATATCAGTTTTATAACTGGTTGAAAATGCAGTAAATTTATTTTCAGATAAAGGCGTCTTGGGAATTGACTGGCGAAGAAAAGCTTGATGCTGCAGAAGCTGCCAAAGAAAGAGGTACCATGTTTTTCAAACAAGGAAAGATGCGCCTTGCAGCTGCAAAGTATATGCGCGTTATCGAATTGCTAGAATATGAGAAACCCTCAGACAATGAACTTAAGAGTAAACGAGATGCGCTGCTACTTGCTGGTTATCTTAACAGGTTCTTACATTATAGCTATTTTTTTATTTCATCGAATTGCCTTTTGAGGATATGCAGATTCTGGGAAGATTATGTCCAATATCTTTTGATTTGAATATCTAAAATATACTATTTTTTTTTGATTTAGCGCCCTCGTGTATGCGAAGCAGGGTGAAACTGTGGAATGTATAAAAAATTGTGACAAAGCGCTTGAAGTTGATCCAAAGTGTGTGAAAGCTCTGTATCGAAAGGCTTTGGTAATTCCTCGAAATAAAATCTCATATTAAATGTATTACTAGTGTATTTTTATTTCAATTGCTTCATTCGGAATAGATTAACATAAAATTGTGCTTTTCATAAAACCGTAAAACCGTGGTCTTTTTATTGTTATTGTTTTAGGCACTCCAAGAGCAAAACGATGCTGATGAAGCAATTATTGAATATAAAAAAGTACTGCAATACGAACCTGACAATAAGGTTCTTTCTTTACAATGCACAATGATCTCATCAATTCCGGATTTTCTTTGTATCAATCGTTTCGTCATGATTCGCAAGTTTTAGGCAGCAACAGCGCAAATAATGGCATGCAAGAAAAAATTGGCAGAGATTCGTGAGAAGGAGAAAAAGCGATATAAGGGAATGTTCGAGAAATTCGCTGCTAAAGAGAAGGTTGTGCTTAACTGGAATTTTAGAAATTTTTGGAA
This sequence comes from Cruorifilaria tuberocauda, assembly GCA_013365365.1. Classification (NCBI taxonomy): domain Eukaryota; kingdom Metazoa; phylum Nematoda; class Chromadorea; order Rhabditida; family Onchocercidae; genus Cruorifilaria; species Cruorifilaria tuberocauda. The sequence continues at coordinate 61,028 of JABVXU010000161.1, read as the reverse complement.
ATTGTATTTGAAGTATTATTCATAGCGCAGCCAATTTTAGATTGAAATGAATGAAGATCTGGAAACAACACCAATGGAAACTGCTAGCCCAAAATCAGAAGTAGTAAACTGAAGGTGGTGGAGTTGCTGGTTTCGGTTGTTAAATTTGATCTATTTCGCATGCGTTCCTTAAATTTTGAACGTATTTGTTTATTTATCAAAATTATTGATTACCGCTGTTCTTTATGCTTAAATATCGTATGTTCTTGTTTTCAGCTGATAAAAACAATTTTTATCCTTTTGCAATGCATAAAAGAAATGTTATAGGTTCCATAATTAGAGGTAGAGCAAAATACCGTGAAATAGAATTAAGTAGATGCTGCCTTCAGTTCATATTCTCATGCAGATTTTGCAAAATATAACTAACATTATTGTTATTTCTCATTGTATTTTGTAAAGAAGTCGACAGTGGCTGGAAATTTATTCGCTGTGGCTATAGGGTTTGCTTTGTTTGGATGTGTGATCAATCGGTATAAGAATTCTTATTTTGCCAGGCTGGAAATTTTCAGACTTGTTTTAATCACAGTATAGAATATACCGCAACGGAAATGGCAGAAATATGCGGATGTAAACATTTTTCATACTTATTTCCAGGTTCGGAGATTTTGTTGCAGTTGTGAATGTCCATCCTTTATTCTTCTACCTTTTCCTTTTCTAACCCTATAACTAGAAAAGAACTTTACTCTAAGCTTAATTGAAAATGAGGGCAATTTCTTAACGGGATGTTACATAATAATTCCGTTCCATCACTCAGCAATCTTCAGTTCCTGGAATATATTTACAAATTATGGGCTATTAGGTAATTCTTTGCGACATAAACTGCTGTGATTCTAGTACTTCCCAGTAGAAATATGTTTTCTAAGGAACCGATCCTATTTCACATGACTATCCCCACTCTAGTCATCTCTTATGCAGTCTGCAGCATTTAACAAACTCTTCATTTCATTTTTTAGTCTGAAATTTTCATTACTCTAATTATATTAAAAAAGTATCTGAAGGTGCTTTTATGTAAATATTCAGTTTCAGGAAAAAGATAACCGAAAATCCGCGCTATAGAGAGGATAATTTTAATTTTTTGTGTTCGATGTTTTTTAATGATTCCTTCATTTTGTTTTAAAACTTTCTTGAAGAACTAGTTAAAGTGATATGTTTCGTAACTATTTTTGAAGTTTGCAGCTACGAAAGCAACATTCTTGCAGCGCAATGCTAAAATCAAAAATAACACAGCAAGGAATAACAAAGATATGGAGACTAGTCAGACAAACATGAGACCTCTTTTTGCACAGTGCATTAATATTTCACAGGTTTCATTCCATTATTTAAAATTATTGACTAATCAAAGGGACTTTCATTGCTTATAGATTAATTAAGTTAATGAGCTAATTATGTTTCTGCTAAGGTGCCAATTTGCAAAGTATATGTGGAAAAAGCATGGCGAGGTTTCACAGCAGGAGTGCGATTTTATCATCGATCTGATACTATGAACTATCCGAGAATGATACGTTTCAATATGCCGAGAGGTTTGAAGAGTTACAGAAAATGCTATACTTCATGAGAGTGATAAATCTATTCGTCTTTAAACATCATATTACAGATTTGTTGTTGATAATGGAGTCAGAATCAGCTGCCGAATCCAAAAATCATACATATACATATATGTACAGGCATACACATACAGCAACAGCAACAGTAACAATAATTAATAAATGAAATTCATATATTTCTTAATAAAAATAAAATTTTTGCTCAATTTTCAAGCGAGGTTAAATTTAACTGAGATTAATTAGTGATACGATAGGTTGAGTCCTAATCTTTATTCATATTCATTTGAAAATAATATCAGTCTACTGAATATCAGTAATAAGAAAAATTAAATAAATCTTTTTTTGGATAAAATATTGCGTAGAAAATCTATCGTTCATTACCGCTTTTAAATTTCTCACCCAACATCTCGCACTATTATGTTCACGTATGATGGAATCTCTGCAAAATAATGAAAAAGGAAATACTGAGATTGGAAAATCGCCAGGCAACACGTAATAAAATGTTCTACTTGATTTGACCTTTTCCACAAATTTATTCGCATCACTGGCTCGAATATCATAAGATGTTGTTTGTTTTCATATCGACATCACAATGACAATCATGCTAGTAGTCAAACACACAAGATTCTTACGTGACAGTCATACAAGATTTAGTTTTTTAGTTTTTTTTGAAATATCTTCATAAAATAGCTGGTAGGAAGTAATTGCGGATAAGGTAGCAGCAATATCGCTGCTAATATTAGCATTACACATTACACTTAGCACGCAGCATTACACTTAATTGTATTAGTAAAAAACAATTTAACGTCTCACAAAAAACGATCGAGATTGGCATAAATTGATTCATAGGGAAGCTATTCATGCTGCAACTTTAATATATATCAGGAAACTTGAAACATAATTATCGTGTAGCCTTGCCGAAATTTTTTTTTAACGATAGAAAGTATAGACAAAACAAAAAACGAAATCTTGATTTCTTATCCTTTATTTTTTATTCATTTTTCATTCTTTATTTTCTATTTTTGTATTTTTATTATTCACATTCTATTCTTTATATCCATTTCCTAGCTATTATTATTAATTTTAATCTTTTACTTTTTATTGAATATTTTTATCATCTATTATTTTTTTCCTTTTTTACTTTTTATTCTTTATTTTTTTTTATATAAGAATTAAAAGTGAAGAGTGAGAGATAGTCATCAAAGAATATTTATATTTCTTATCTCTTCTTTTTTATCTTTTTATCTATATAGGACTTAAAAATAAAGATACGAAATAAAAAAGCAGAGAATAAAAAAACAATTAACAGGAATAAAGAATAAATAATAAGGATAAAAAAGGGAAAGGAAAGTAAAAAAATAAAAAGTGAAGTCTTTATTTTAATATGCATCTTGATTTTAATATGCAAATTTTCTAAAAAAATGAACTGTGCAAAAAATCCGCTTCTTCTAATATTCAAATTTTTGGACATGAAATCTCCACATGTTCATTTTATTCGTTAATTACTCGAATTTTAATTATGTGAAACGATGAAATTTTCATTCATTGTTGCAAAGCTATCATTCCAGTTAGACCGACTTTTTTCTGATTAATGCCATGGAAATGAGCTGAACTGACAGGAAATGATTGCGATTAACAAAACGATGAAAATATGAAAATATGGGAATGAATGAAGAAATAATGCATAATTTAAAAATAATAAAAAAAATAAAAACAAAAAAGAGAAAAGATAAAAAGGAAAAGGAAAATATAACGAAAGAAAAGTGAAAAGAAAGATTAAGAAAGAAAAAATTGAATAAGAATAGAGAAATTCTTTCTTTAAAACATGACATTCGCATTGCTTCCAATCGACATTGTCCTCTTTCAAATTCCCTAACCCTGACCGTTGTAGGAAATCAACGAAATTACAATCAATTAAAAAACTCCAAAAAACTTTCTGATTCAGAATTCCGCATTACCTGAAATTCTTTATGAGGAATAAATTATAATTAGTGGAACAACCTTTTTTTATGGATAGATTTTCCGATAGTTGTTTGCATGGGTGAATTCAATCTGTAAACGCCGAATTGGGTCCGCTATCAAATGTCCCAATGCATAGAAAATTAGATCGATAATACATCATGTATCTCTCTGTTAATCATTATTAGATGCCACTTTTCCAATAGCAGTTGTAAGTCTGTTATCATAATTTTTATTTTTTCAGTAGTAGCGATAGTAACTTAAGAAAGAAAGCAAATTGCACAACCTTTTGTATTTTTTCAGAATAACGCATAAGTTCTTCCCTAGATAATCTTTGGAATTCTGCTTCGTCGTGTTCCCGTTTTAATTGTTTGATTTTGAGGAGGCAGTGAAACGTCGCTTATTTTTTTATTAGCAGATATTTGAGCAAAATTTTTAGAATCATTGCAATAACTGGAAACTATAAATATTGATTATATCATTTGCAATGGTACATAGATTACTTTGATAACAGGTTTAAATCACGAATCACATTGTTAATTTTGATCTTTTTTTTCATTGAATTTATAAAAAAATCTTGGTCTCGTATTATACTGAAGCATATATTATCCTATGTGCTTCACTGTTTTATTTTTCCAAACTTTTTGTGCCACTCTATTTCCATAAACACTTGTTATTATGCAAAACTAATCGTATGGATTCGATTATTTAATAAAAATTTTCTTTGTCAGTGACGCTTTCCGTGATTCCAGTGTCTTTCAAAAAATGAGTATACTTTGCACTCTGAACTCACTGGCAATATTTGAAGTATTGAGAGTGGAACTGAGCTTCAACTTAACTTCTGGCTTCTTTCTGCTGCATATATAGACACATCGATCTTTAAAATCATTCATTTTTAAGTGTGTCTCTTAACTCGTTATCAATTTATTTCAACATAAAATGATATTTTTACATGAATTAATTGGTTGAAAATCAAACTTCATCACTTTTTCTCAATTTTAGATTGAATTTCAATTTGCTATCAAAACATGGCTGGTCTGATGGCTATTCTACTTCAAAGAATATATTTTGCCACGTTGTACTTTTCATAAGAAAATTGTAATGCGAAATCATAAGCAATGCTTTGAGAAGAAATCGAATTTAAATAATGAATAAAAAATTGAAGTGAAAATGAAAAAATTGCTCATTTGTATCAAATGCTTTATGCTAATTATATAAAAAATCATTATATAAACACTATAAAAACACTATAAAAATCATTATATAAAGCAATAAATTTGTAATAATGCAAAGTAAGGAGTGAAATTTCTACTCAACATAAGCTTTTCACTACTCATAACAAGCTTATTTTGAGTAGAAATTCAATTCGACTTCATGCACACAAATTACTACTTTTTCTTCTAGCATTTCCTTTTACTATCTTACAGAATTAGTTACCTTATGTTACAAACTTCATTTTCCTGCTTGAAGCTTGAAGTTCATTACAATTCAGAAATTTCTATTTTAAAACTAGTGAGTATGACGCCGTCTTATGACGAATTCTAAAATTTCACATTGTATTAAAGAAGTAAATAATAAAACAATAAATACGAAAATTTCAGCTAAACGATTCAAGGATTAAAGCTTCTAATTTTTGTAAAGGAGAACATGAGAGAATTTCATAAAATATAAAAACTTCAATGAGAAAAGATTGAAAAAAAGTTACATTTTTAGATAAAAATTTGAAGTGTTTTGAAAGAAAAATTCATTATTGTAAAAATTGCTGGAAAATTCAAGTACGGATCAAGAAGGCTCTAAATCCTAAAATTTTACACATATAGTATTGATGGTGTTGATGGAAAAAATTGTTGTATGATCAGAAATTAATCCCCTGATATTTTTGAAGTCATTCCCGAATCGCATTAAGATATCGCTATCAAGACTAAATAAATTTAATTTGAATTTCTCTCGATTAAACATTTCAGTACAGTAGGATAAGTTTTCGCTGATATGAAATTTTCAGGGAAAAACTCAATATTGACAGACATATATGAATTATTTTCGGCAGTACAAATTTTTACTCTTTAATCATATATTCTATTTGCATTGAAACTTACTTAACGTGTTCAATTTTAATGCATCTTAATCTGCTCAAAATTACTAGTTGAAATAATTGAAAACTGAGTGTTTCGATTTTCGGTGAAATAATTATTTAATTTAACAAAAATTAATTCATGAAATTTATGTTATACTGAGAGGTAATTATATTAATCTAATAAAATCATATCACAATATTATTTTGGCCAATAAAAAAGACAATGCCAAAAGAAGTTTAGAGATCAAAATAGATTGAGTTGAATTACAGAGGTTACTGGAACAGCAACATACGTGACCCAAGTTAGGAACTGTTTCACATGCCTCAAATATACGATATGTTTGACAGATTGATGAACTACCAGTACCGTCACAGTACCTTGCCTAAAGGAGTAGACTTTTGACTTTTCAACACTTTACAAATTTGTAGATTTAAACTTCTTACTTTTTTCTGAAGTTCAATTGAAGAGAAATTATAAATAGAGCAAATGTTTTTTGATTTTTCTTAAGTTGGACTACAGAAATTTCTACCATTGTTGTTGAATCATTTCTTGTTATCTAGATAGTGGAAAAGAATTATCAATCAGTAAAATTTTAAATGTGTTATTCATTTGTAGAAAGCATTCATTGATAGGCAAATTACATCAGTTATAGTTAGAAAATGTAAACAATAAAATAAGGTAATTACCGTGTCAAAACCAAGTGAATGCTTGATGCAATTGATGCTCGGACATTCAGTAATCTGTAAATGACTTCCTGAATAACATTGGATTGCTCCAGCGATTGATAATGTCAATAGAATTAGTAATAATATGCAAAATGCCATGCCTGCAATATCACTTTCTAGCTATCACTTTTTACTGGATACAAAGTATTGTCCTCTTCGCATACCTGAAGAAGAGATGTTCATAACTTAAACGGTAATTTGTCATTATTCAGATAGAAAAGATAAGATGCGAAATTTGGATAAATTCCAAATGTAGAAAACAGGAGTAATTGAAAATGAACGACTTTACGACATCTGATGTATTTGGATTCAGAAAAAAGGAAATATTCTGAAGAAGTTTGAGCAGAGAAATGATGGAACGGTGGTCTGTGGAATATTAAGTACCGTTAGTGTGAGAAAAATACGGATATGTTTTTCAGTTTACTGTAATAGAAGAATGACTCCGCACATTTCTTAATTAATTAGACATACTCCGACTCCGATCGAACTCATTCCGATCTGCTTGCTAATTGATTCAGCTACATTTTTTCTTCTTTCCACATTGTGGAATGATAACTAACTAAAATGATAATATGAGTAAAGAAAAATAACTGGAAGACAGGGAAGTTGAGAATTAGAAGGAACAAGTAGCAACTGAAGTCTGATTCCATGATGAGATGTCAATCAACATAAATGTGAAGTTGGTGGGTAGAATGACCGAAAATGGACACTGCAATGTCCGTATAATTATATAATTGTAACTTGTTAACATGCTCGGAACTCATCAGTCCATTTTGACATTTCAGAATTCAGTTGAAGAGAATGTAAGTATAGAGAGGGAGAGGGAGAAAGAGTGAATGCTTAAAGCAACAAAAAAAGAAATGAGTAAGCAAATGCTTGCATATAGTGAGATAAATAAACTTTAATGGTATAAGTTTTCTAAGAATAACTTGAAAAAGAAATTATTAACTTTTGTTCGTATTTTCTAAAAATACTTTCAGTTGAAAGGGATTTCCTTAGCAGTGATCAGTGCTCCAGGTTAGCATTTTCAATATGCTTTCAATATTCTGATAAGCAAAAAAACTTCCTCCTATTATTGAAATATCAATGTCTTGCTCTTTTTCTCTCTCTCTCCCTTTCTCTCTCGTTATATGCATACGAAAGATGTCATTATGAAGAGTGAGATAATTGATATAAGCATGCAACTGCAAACATTTGGAAACAAAGAAATTCATCGATGTAAAAAATCAGTTCGATTCCAAATAGAGGAAGGAAGTGATTCCCGTGAAATGAACAAGTATTCGTATGATTCAAGGCTATTCATTGCTGAGAGAACTGGAAAATTCAAAGTGTTTTAATATTAATTTTTTGGACTCACAATTATATACATTAAATATAATATTTGGGATTAGTTTTTTAACTTGAATTTAATCTTAAATAAAATGTGTTCATTTAAATATGCATTCAATTTTTCTTTGGAATGATTGTTCTAACTGTATGAATTATTTTAGACTAACTTTAAGTTCAATTTTAAGTTCAAGTTCAACTTCTGCATCGTTTTTTACTCGACATAATTTTATAATTAAGATGTAGTAATTTTACTCCACATGAATTTTTAACTTGAACTTTCATTAAAACAATAATGTTTTTTCTAACATCAAGTTGGACAAAGAAAACTCCAGAAAGAAAAAGAGCTCATGCTTGGCCCACAGTTTCAGCTTATTAGATAGCTTGCAGCTATTTTAATCTGTGAAACGGACTTCCTGTTAGTGTATGAGCCATTTATAAGATGATTCATACATAAGATTTCTGAAATTTTTGCTTAACAGTTTCGGAAAATTTCAGCATTTGTTTTCTTTTGAAGGATTTTAAGCATCGCTTCTCAGAAATAATCCTTGAAACTTGCAGACAATCGTTAATTCATCTCGATCACTATTCAATGCTGTGAGAAACATATAAAGCCTTTCTCTCAAATGTCGAGACTTTTCACGAACTATGAAAATTATAAAAATAAATTAATTACAACTTCCCTAGTTCAGCAATTGCAACTGTTCAGTTGTTGCTAAAGTGACTATAAACTTAAAAATTTGAAACCTAAAATCCACACTTTTCAACCAATAATTAAGATTGCAAAAGCAACATTCATTTTCCATTAGAAACGCGCAACTGGTCAAAGTAAACAAAACTGTGTATCGGGACTGTATAATGAAGTTGCATTCCGTAATCGAAGTGAACAAGAGGGGACGGGTAAAAGGAGTATCCGGCAGTTATTTCATCCTCAATTAAAAAATCTGCTTTCTGTAAAACAAAATATCGTTTACAATATCAATTTTAAAAATCATTGATCGGAACGATTTCCAAGGGAAGAATGAAGTATTGGAAAATTCAATCCAGTTGAGAGAAATATTAAAAGTGAGATTTAAAGGGATGTTATTATTTGAGCATTGAACGATGAGATAACAAATAAAATCAAATGCAAAAAATAATTATCAACTAGCGAACAAGACGTGGACAAAATTGAAATGAAAAATCATATCCTCTTCTATCAACAATTTATGAAGTGCAGAAACAGTACGAAACAATTTAATAATTATAGAGGAAATAAGCACTATTTGTTCAAACAAGTATTCAGTCCATTTCCAGCAGATGGATTATGATAATCTGAGTGCTCACAACATTTTGCCTTACTACCAACCATTTCATCATGCAATTCATTTTCAGTTGATTGACTCACATATATAAATGTTCAATTATTGCATCGAGGATAAAATTCATTAAGCCAAGTTTTTCTTTTCATATATTTTCATAAGAGAATTTCGAGGGAACTTTTTCTGGGATCAATGATTTATTGATTTCATGGACAAATAGATGGTATAAAAAACGGATGTTCTTAGAACCATTACTTGGAAAGTTCTCTTAATGATCAATCTAAATTTCGTATTTTGATGTTCCCACTAAATTTCCTTTTTAGGAATTTCAGAAATATAATTATGGATATCAAACTAAGAGTACGAAAAGCTGACACATGAAAAACCAAAAATGTTCTAAGGGATTTTTTATTTTAATAACAAAATGGGAAATTCCAAAGTCTTTGCAGAGTTGATTAGCGTGAATACGAAGTGTGAATCTAATTTTGATCAAATAAAAAAGCCAGAAAGTATAAATATGAGGTGTAGTGGCAACAGCAGGTAAACGGAATTATCGTTGTATGATTGCACTTATGTAGGTTGGAAGGATCCGCGATAATGCGTAGATGGTTGTGTCCTTGGAATCAAAGCATACTCTTATATACACAAAAGGACCGCACTTACGATACATCAAATTTATAATTACATTCCCTCTGCAAACACAACACTCATAGACCCGTTGAAACCAATCAGCACAATACTATGAAAACCAATGTTCTATTGGCTATCGGTCAATATAGCATTTCTATAAGTTGACCGACAGCAAATGCAGCACAGGTTAAATAGTATTATGATTGTTCGACGGTTGCTGCAGAAAACTTAGACTGCTCGACCAATTAAATTCCCTTGCATGTTCAAATATCCGTTTCTACAGCCTGAAAGAAATTCTAAGAAAAAGTAAGTAAGAGCGAAAAAAGAATGCAATTGCAAAAAATACGCTAAAATTTTATTAAGCTTCACAAACAAAGGGCGAAGAGAAGAGAACAGCAAGTACGATTCTGGAAAAATACAGTCTATTTTTAAATTCAAATTTATTGAAAAAACATGTTGGAGATAAACCAAACAATAAGAAATATTTCATTTTTAAATTGAAATATTATCGAAGGAAAGCATATCGGAGGGAACAACGAATGTAAAAAATCACCAGAAAACAGAATTACAGTGCCGATTTTTGTAGATATTTGAATCAAAGCCGGCAATAATCGTACTACATATCAAAATTGACGATATAGAAACGCAAGCAAAATTGTACTATTAAGGGCTTAAACTAACAATATAAAAACAAAACCATTTCCTTACATCTTTACTAAAAAACAGGATTTTAATAGTACTTGTAAAGTCCAATAATAATAAATATAACCACAACAATAACTTAAATACTTTTACTCATAGAAATCAAATTTTCCTTTTTCTGCTGGCATCAAGTCAAAATTCGAAACATATATGTTCTATTCTCTATTCTAAAATTTTGAATAAATACATAACCACTAACTCAACAAAATATTAAATCTCGTTACTGTTATTTCAATAATCTTATAATGAAATATCTCTCTGATACATCAGTGTGTAACACATGTACTGCCTAACATTTGATCATATTTTTTGATTAAATGACTTTTTTCAATTTTTTATTGTGCTTTGAAACAATGTATTAATCTTTGCTCAATTGAGTCATTTATAAAATTGCTATAATTCTAATTTATTCAAAAAAAAACATATAAAAACAAACTTCCAAGAGCATACTAAACATAAATCATACGAATAGCCGAACTGCTTATCACTCAAAGCAATATTTTGCGGGAAAGCTATTGATGAGCTTTGAAAAAACAGTTTTTCGATTCTAAAGTAATCTTTATTAAAAAACTAAAAATAAATTCAATATGACGATTGTTATTTCCATGGAACTGATTGATTTACTCTTTTCTATCAAATTTTCTATTACTCCGCTTTACAATTTTATTGTATCTTCAGCATTCAATAGTAACGCAGACTATTCGATAGCAATACATAAACTTATACTCTTATTCATAATACTTTAATATATGCAGAAGACGAAATTCATACAGATTTGAACAATTATATATTATTATAAATGATATAAAACTGATAACTTATTGCTCAGTTGCTGTAATACACTCGATAATACAATGTTTTAGACCGCCATAAAGAATATGAGTTGTCAAACTTCAACAAGTATACACCTCGTCCTGGATATGCATGACTACCAGCATATACCTTGAAAAAAAATGAATTAAGACTTGAAATTTGATAATGGAACTAGAATAACTACTTATTCATTGTTATCCGGATGAATTTGAGAAGCTTCGAAGCGAAGCATAAACATTATTTAATAAGTGCTATGCAATTAAATTAGAACTTGTCATTAACAAGCAGAATTTTGAAATTTTAAATTCCACTGGGTAAATCGAATATATTTCAATTATAGCTAATAAAAATTATTTGGACCTCCTCATGACAATCACGTCGAAAAATGGGAACAATTTCGTCGACGTGTGGTTTGTTTCGATCTCTCTGCTTCTCCCTTATCGAACTACCACTTTCCACATCACTGGTCCTTAATTCTACTTGTAAGAACTCCTCGTCTGCTTCCTCATCAGATGATTCTGATATATGAACTGAGACCTTGAATGGCATATAAAAATTATACGATTTGAAAAGATGCGATTTGTAAAAGAAAATAATCGCTATAACATATGCGCCTCCACATATAAATGTATTAATCTGCTCAATAGCAAATAATTCAAACCAAGATTTCATCTGCCAATAATAATACTTTGTATTAATTTTGGTCTCAATAATCAATAAAGCAAAATCTTTTACAGTGAATTCAAAATGTCAAAAAACGATATTCCAGTAACCGAACTATCTTTATCACCCTTATCATTCAATACAGTTAACATTCTCAAAATTTCGAAATGCTTACGCGATTTGTTTGCGAAATTGTCCATTCAAAGAAGACACCGAAACCAATATCGTAATGATCGGTTGCGAATTCCCAAAACAAACAGCTGCCTTCCTCGTGAGTTGGTACACGGACCTGCAAAAATTGATTTGTCAACTTCATTTGAAAATCAAAGTTGAAATATGAAGGAATATTTATAACTTATTTACATAAACAAAGCTGTATAACCTATCGAGTTCTATTTTCTATATCATCTAATATTTTTTACTCGAGCCAATCGTCTTGATAGCATGAATGGCTATCTTTTTTTGCATAATACACAGTCCTTTCCCACAAAATAAAATAACAAATAAGTTGCTACTAACAGATAAAACTTCTTACAAGTTACTCAAAATTTCAAAATACAAAATTCACCGTTACTGTTTCACCATGTCCAACTTTGATGATACTCTCACTACCTTCTTTTCGGATAGCAGTCTTGAATTCCACAATATCTTGACGATTCCACATTGATGCTGGTGCCATCGTCGGATTTGCTGGAAAATTTAACAATAAATTATAAATATTAAACCTAAGTCTTTATTATCGTTATCCTTGCCAACTGGTGTAATAATTATAACACTATGATTTTTTCAGACACAGAAAAAAGAAAACTAATCCAAGCTTAAAGTAAAGAGTTACATTACGAACCCAAAGAAAGATGAATAGAGCACTGAAACTGACGGACGAAAATCATAATTGCACGTTTGACAAATTTTTAGAGCCTTAATAAATCAGTCAGGAAATTATGACAAAATTTCCCTATCATTCTGAATGAGCTGGCATTAAACAGAAAGCACAGACAATATTGTGTAAATCAGCATATTCAGGATTCCATAAGTAATAAAACAATGAAAAAAGGCGATGAACAAACCTCTCAAGCTCTGCCGTACCATTCCATTCAAAAATATCTTTTAGGCTATATATCAATTATATGTAGTTCACCGATTATTTTTCATTTGCTTGAAACTGTTTTATCATGTATTTTCCTGTTTCTTATGCTTATTTCCTTTGCTCAATATGTAAGAAGACGTCATGTGAAACATTGGGAAACTCATTGTGGACAAAAATTGATGCTCAAAACAAGGAAAAATTGCTTATTGACCTAAAAACAAAAGAAGTCAAACATCATTAACATAATCGAATCGATTGTCCACTTGATGAATTATGGAAAATTCAATTCTCAAACACTTTCCTCAGTGTCATCAATTTTCACCTTAAATGAAATTCCACCTTTTTTTACAGTTAATTTTGTACGTTATCAGCATAATCAAATTTATTTCCACACTACAATCATGCAAAATTCGCGAGCAACAGTGCATTTTACTTCTACAGAATTAATGAATACTCTCAACTTCATAACTGTTGAATGGTAAATGTAAATCTGATCCATTTTTTCCAGGTAGCTTATATATCTCCATAAACAATATATCAAAATTCATCCCAGTTAGTATTTTTTCATTTTCTCTAATATTGTTAAAATTTTTTGTTGCCAAACACAATTTCTAACTTGAGAAAAGACAGAAACGAACAAATTCCAAAACGGTTCATGTACTGTGTATCATGGCCTTGATATACACCACTTGTTGATAGTGTTTATAAGCACGAAGCATCGCTCGCTCCAAATAATGAAATACATTAATACTGCCTTATTATGGCCTATTTTTTCTCATACATTCTTTTTAACGTGCTAAGCTTTCGCATTCTGTTTTATTTTGATTTTTCATTTTTCTTAAAATCATTTGTTGAAATAAATGAAATATGCACAAGTTCTACACTTCTTTTTTCTATCAAAACAATTGACATTACCTGTTTCAAACGATTCTCAAATGATTTATCTTAAGCTTCTCCAAGAAATAACATTAGAACAGATGAGCCACTTTACGAAACTTAATGCCCATAAAACTAGAGCCTATTCCATCAACTCCTCTACGATTATACTCTTACCAGTTTAATTTTCTTGAATTAACACATAAGGAAAACGCGCTACAATAAGCAGCTTGCAATCTACCATTTAGATTATGCTTGCTTTTCAAATTTTTAAGTGAAATTTTTAGAACTAAAAGAAAGTATGAAAACTTTTAACACCTCCGAAAAATATCAATTAGAAATTTGGTAGAACAAAACTGTTTTTAAAAATGAATAACAAGCAAGATGGCCATCATTGTTATAATTAATAAAGCACTTTACAATTACAGAAGAAACCCACTTAGCCATGAATTGAACACACTTCAGTAAAAAAGTAACAATTGAAATGAGAAAAGATAAAATTATCTCAAAAAAGAGATGGGGAGAAAGGAAAGAAAATCTCTTAAAACTTAAATTTATCAGTGATTACAGAAAGGAAAATGCAAACTTCCATCGTTTTCTTCGTCCCTTCTTGCCCTTTTCTTTTCTAAAATTTATTACTATTTTATCTAAATTATATATTCACTATAAATTCAATTACATGTTAGGCAGAAATTCACAAAAAGGCGTACTCCAAGATGAAATCAAATTTCCAACGGCTCAAGCAGATGGAATGGCAAAAGTTTGTCAATAATAAAAATATGACAATTAATAATGCTATGCTGCCGTTGCAGAATAAATAGCCCTCTTTTTCGGATCTTTTTTGTTGAATAAAATGGCAAACAGGATTTCCATTTAAGATTATAGAACTTCTCCATTTTAAAAACCAAGCTTGTTTCTAACACTGATTTTTTTAGAGCAAATAATAGTTTATTACTATAAGTCCTATCAGTATTACCAATAACTTTTGTTATTATTTTTATAACTTAAAACCTAGAAAAATAAGAAAAGGAAACTAACAAGGCAAATCTTCACCGACTTCCTCATCGGAAACATCCGAATTCTGACTTCGACTTTGTTTCTCTTCATTATGAGCTTTATTCTGCACACTATCTTGCTCATTCATACTTTTCGCCGAGATAGGGTTGCTATCTGGAGATGCACCAACTGCTTTAGCTTGCTGTGCATATATTTGAGCCATGTACTGTTGATAATGCTGCTCCTGCAGCTGTTTGATCAGCGCTTCCTGCTATAATAGTATTTAATTATTATCAATTTTTCGTACTACGCAATTGTTTCCGATTAGATAATTTCTTATGTGTCCCTTATTCTTTCTTAATAAAGAGAAGAACTACATACGGTCATTTTCAAAATTATTCACACAATAAGATTTTTCATTTTACATTATCTCGTAGATTGTACTTTGAAATGTAAATTTTTTTAAGGCAACAGACTAAAAAATTACATTTGATATTTTGCACTCAAACTAACTCAAAACCTAAGAAAACCCTATTTATGATTGAATGGGTCTAAATTCAACTTGCAAAGGAGCTTTATCAATCGTATGAATATAAAAAAACAGAATCTAGAAAATCAAAACTGCTTCTAAGATTAAGTGCACTCACTTTTTTAGAATATCCATTAACTAACTTCTTTCTCAAACTTCCTCGAACTTCATTTTTTCTTCACTTCCCACAACGAAAACGTACTTATTTTGGAATAGTTCCAAAATTTCTCAATTGGGGAATAAATTATGCTTTCGTCCATTAAATATCAGTGATTGTAGGGATTTGTTCAATCTGTAGAAATGTTAAAGACATAAAGATCGTTTTGTTTACGCTGACTTATAAGTTACTGCAAATGAAAAATGAGAAAAGAAGGACTGCAAATGAAAAACAGCCGACTTCAGCAAGAAAATTGCTTGAGATAATTTCCTTTATTTTGGGATTGTCATGTAATTTTTATTTTGAGACAAATCTTTGAATCACAAAAAAGAACAAATAATTATTTTGCTCAAGAAATGAGTGCTAAAATTTTAGAACTTGACATCATTTGAAAATAAAAAATGCAAATAAAAAAGAGAAGAATTCTCTGTCTGGATTATAAATAACTAGTTCAATAGCTAAAATTTATATTTTCGATTAAAATTTATTTATTTTCTAAAAAAGAAAAGTAGTACACTAATCCATTTGCCCATATACGAATAATGACTTCCTCAAAAATATGCAATTTTTAAGGCATAGGCTACATAACTGAAAAACACATAACAGGATTTCTTATAACATAGTTATAGTCTTTATACTTTTAGATCAATCCTTATATTCTTCACTCGAACCACATGTCAATCAGCTTGAAAGTTTAAGCTAGCTTAGAATTATACTACTTCACTGATTCATTATGATTCATTTTACATTTTCCGTACAATAGCTTCCAAATAGGAATTTATATCAGCAAGCAACCAAGTTAGATATAGCAAATTCTTCAATTAAATCGCTTTACTTCTTACAAGCTTCCGTATAATGGCAACAAGTTGTTAAAGGTTATTCTCTTCCTAACAGCATCCTTTGCTTTTCCTAAATACAGTGTCTGTTTAGTAGACATAAGCACAAAATCAAGGACAGCCAAAGCATAATAAGCAATCTGAACTTTTCAAGAGAACATACGAAGGACGTTATTCTTATCATCATCAGCATCATCAACATCATCATTAACAGCAGCAATAGCGACAGCGTCAATAGCAGTTGCAGCAGCAGCTACGTCAGTACTTATGACTGCTTCAAGTTAAGCCGAACAAACGTCGGGCAAGCTTAATCTGTTAGTTTCATCCGCAAACTATTCTTCACATCTCATTCTCATCAAAATCAACCTCTAACTCAACTCCCTCAGCGACTTCAGCAGGGGCAATTACTATTTCGTTTACATTTCTTTTTTGAAACTTAATTGATCCTTACCAATTCCCTTATGGATACAAACCTGCCCGACCAGAATCTTTGATAAAGACAACTTTTGTGATATTGTAAACTTCGAAGTGTATTCAGTTTTGCATCACACAGTATCAGTCGTCCAATCCGCTTCTATTCAACCCATATAGTATTAATCTGTTTCTATACCTGTTTCCTTTCTTACAACTATCAAGACAGAAGCAAAACACATGAATTCTTAGTAATGAAGAAGACCAGCAAAAATACGCAAGTTTTTCGGATGTTTCTCAAAAATATTACGAAAATTTGCATAATTACTTTCAGAGATTTCGCAAACTTAAAAAAAAGTCATATTCAATTGCGTGTAGTGCACTTTTTTGCGTCACCAAATAACACACGGAACTTTTTCAAAAATAATTTTTGAACGTTTGACTTCAATTAATACTTGAAATACTTTACGTAAGGAACAGAAAGTTTAATAAAAGAATTAATAGGAAGAAGTTAGCCAATATAATAAAAATCATTTCTAAGTTTCTTAATTTTGCGGATAAATCAAAATTTCAATTTCAGATCATCATGCACTTTAATCTTAAAATAAATGAGAAAATAAAAAAGCATAAAACATCTAACTCAAAAGTAGCAATTAATAAGTGTTATAATAGTAAAGATCATTTTACAGGAAGAGAAAAGAAACGATGATCGATATATTGCACGAGGACTGCCTCATATCCATATTCCAAAAGCTGGACTTCATTGATCGTGTCCGCCTTGAAGTCGTATGTCATAAATGGTTCAACATACTACAGGTTCATTCAAATAAGTTTATCACTGATATCATAATTTCACTAAGGAGTTGAAGTATCAAAGAGAACTAATTAGAAATTTGGATAAGATTGAAAAAGTTTAAAATAAATTGCTGAAAACGACTCATTAAAAACTTGTCTAGGGAATAAAAATCTCCTTGAATTTCTTTGATATATGTATGGATAAGTTGATTTAAATTTAACTTTCCATAAAAGATCATATTCAAATCAGCAAATGAAAAACGCTCACCTACTATGCAAATCAGTAAATACTAAAGAGAATAATATTTCTCTCAACTTCTTTGTCTTTTATATCAACCCAGTTGTTGAGACAATACAGCTTGCATCAGTATAGACATACATAAGTAATCAGTGATAAAATATGAAATAGCTGAGTATTAAAATATTCCACTCCTGCATCAAGCTACTCTAACGGTGACTGACATAGGATAAGGATTGAGCGTATAGCTGACTTCAAAATTTCACGGCACATGTCATGAGTTAATCGATTTAATTCTCCATAAATGACTAGAAACTAATCTTCACCTTCAAAGGTTGTTTGTTGTCTACTAAATGAGAAATTTATATTAAAAACAATTCCGTAATAATTTGCAGAAGCAAGCAAGCTACGCAAACATTAAAGAATTGAATATGGCAGATTTTTTAGGAAATGATTCCAGCGGTTATTTTCAGCAGGTATCTCCAGCATAATTCTCCCAGCAAATCAAATAATAGACTTTCCTTTAAGTATATATTCAATTATGAAACTCTGGCCTCTGGCCTAGACGATTTCGAGTTCATTAGCTAAAAATAATTTATGAAAGTAGACTGAGACTACCTGTTATTAACAGAGAACAAAGTATTATTTTCCTCGCTGGTTTTACCCGAATAAATCACATATTTATTTCATTATCTTCGATTTTTTCGAAAAATTCATGAATTCATTTACACATTCCGACTTTCAAATTTCTTTTCAGGAGTTCATTTCATTTGCGCCAACAGTTATTGGAGTAGTGAAACGTTGCGGGCGATATGTTCGGATAATTAGTTTTGGCCAACGATGGCTAAAAATCTCACAGCCTATTATTGACGCTATTGCAGAGTAGGTTTAATTTTTAAAGGCAAAAATATGGACCTTTCCTCTATATTCATATGGAGATCACAATCCAATACTTTTAAGACATTTCCTAATTTAGTTATTGCACTCGTCTAACAGA
This sequence comes from Cruorifilaria tuberocauda, assembly GCA_013365365.1. Lineage (NCBI taxonomy): Eukaryota > Metazoa > Nematoda > Chromadorea > Rhabditida > Onchocercidae > Cruorifilaria > Cruorifilaria tuberocauda. Next base: position 42,329 of record JABVXU010000161.1, on the reverse strand, counting down.
ACTTGACCTCGGTTGTATTATTCTGGATGCTGATATATCTATCCTACTGGAGAAGATTGGTGAGAACCTGGAAACATTTTCATTGGAAGAGACTAGTTGGGTGAATATGGATGACGGAGATAAGGTTTTAAGCGTTATTTCTAACAATATTAAAATGGAAAATGAAGCGAAGGATTACGTTTTTTACTACGGATTCGAATTTCGTTAACTTATAATTCCGTTTTTATTTTCATTCCTTAAATTTATACTTAAGTTAATAATTTGATTTATTTCAATAGACGGAAATAATAACAATTGTTTGTCTAAGGAAAGTACAACAATTATTGTTGTTTCCATGAAAATCTATCCTTCTATTTTTTTCATATATATAATTTTTAGTCAACAATTTTCTTAAAATTTTTTTCAGGTGCAAGACTTTTTCCAGCGAATGAAAAAATTGAATAAAATTAATCTCAGACGCGCTTCATTCAAATTGAACAAACTCCACGAACTTCCTCCTTGTCTCAAGCAAGTTTTCTCCTAAGTTCCTTACGGAACTTCACGGAAGTTTCAACTATATTTCTCTTCTAAATTTTAAAATTATGATAAAAAAGAAAACTTACAGGAGCATCGAAATCAGTGGGGCAAATTCACTTCCAGCAGAGATTTTAAACGCATTTCTCGCTCTACATCCAAGCCTAACTGAATTTGAGTTATGTCCAATGTCGGTAACAGATGATATGACTTTATCATACATCAGTGGTCTACCAGCATTACAATCTCTTCACATAGGGTATATACAAAAAGAAGCTCAAGTTTTTCCAATGGAACCATTAGCTTTTTGCAATACTCTTCAGAATCTACATATTCAGGTAAGTAATATTTTTTTGCCCCCTTCGTAGTCGCTATCTAGCAGAATAGCAAGTTACAGAATAATGCTATTCATCAAGTACAATCCCTCCTCCGAAATAATTTCACAAAACTTTGGAGACCATCTTACAAGAAGGAAAAGTTTCTGCATTCTTTTTTAAAAATATAAGTCACACCATAAAATAGTTTCTTGATGATATAAAATTTTTTCAAGTGTCAAGAAGCGAATAAGTATTCAGATAGAAATTGTGTACAGAAAATATGAAAACAAAATTAAAATGTAAGAAGTGCTCAAAAAACAATAACGGACAAACCAAATAAAACCTGATTTAATTTTAAATAAAAGAATTAGTTTCAGAATTGTACTGCTCTAACAGGACAAAGTCTACGACTGATACTGGAAGGATTGGTAAATTTGCGAACACTGACAATAATAAGCTGTTCGAAAGTATTTGATTATTCTTCGTTATCACAATGCCGTCAGCTGGATTCATTAACCATCGGACACTCGCCTCATCTTTCCGATGAGGAATTAATTCCATTAGCCGCACATAAGAGACTTCACTCACTGACACTCAATAAGTGCTTCAATATCACCAATAATTCCATACTAACTGTGATTCGAAGTTGCACGCTCAGTAATGTTAGTTTTTAAGACTAACTATCATCTCAATTCCTCGCGTGACTGCCACGAAGAAAAAAAGAAAACACAACATTTTTCTTGAGCAATTTTTCGCCATCTTTCGCTCTTATTTGAGATTATCAGCTTGACTCAGAATTTATTTATACATCAAGAAATTCAGATTGCATTGATAAGCTGCGATGGAATAACGGATGAAGTGCTTTACTCGTTAGCATCAATTCAGTATGTTATTGAAACGATTTCAGTACAAGGATGTGTTTGCATTACCAGGTCTACTGCGAATTTTATAGGACTGGAAAAAATTCAGTTATTTCCCGTTATGAGCAAGGCCTTTACCATAAAATAAGCCATGTGTCTAATGTTATGCAAATTTTAAATTAGCTAAAACTTGAATATTAAAGATTGTATTTGTTTTCTTCTCAAAAATTGAAGTCCATCATTTGTTGCAGCAAAGGCGTAGCGGCTCTAGCACTAATGAAAAATATTGCAAAACTACGAGAGCTTGATATTAGTCATAATAGAAACATTGATGATATGGCGATTTTATCAATTCACAATGGACTTAAACTGAAAAAGAGAGAAAGTGAACGAAATTGTGGAAATAGGGATAAGGAAAATGAGATACAATCTCAGACTTCTTCTACTAACCTGGTAAGTAGTCATTTTTCATTTATTTCAATTAAGAGTATAAAAAGCTCTAAAGAATGTGACAGTTCATAAGCTTTGAAAGAATGCACGTAGGAAAGACAGAAATAAATTAGGCCACAGTCTGTGACTTCTAATAAACAGTGATGCCTGATTTTTTTGAAGTACAAATCAGAGATGATGCTCAATACTAAAATCATCAGCATAAGTACGAAAAATATTCCTAATTGTTATTCAAACGTTTCTTTCAGTTAACAATTTATATATTCAAAACAAGCGTTTCGTTCCGGATAGAAGCTCAAGTGAGCGATCTGATCAATTTATCAAATTAAAACTAACATTACTCGTTGCGTAAGCATGAAGATATCTGGATATACTCAACTCGCTTCAAGAAAAAAATGATCAGAAAATTATGATTAACTGATATTTTCAATAGATGGCAACTGCAATTTCGTATAATTCCTAGGGATTTTTAAGACTATCTCAGTCATGAATTTTCATCTCCGAATTATTCGAAGTAACCGAACTGGTCAAAAAGTGCAATTTTTAAATCTCAGATAGTTGTCCAACTCCTTTTGTGTTTCTACCACTGAAATATTTCTCTCCTCTTATTCAATTATTTATAAGGCCAAACTCTGTATTCAAAATGCACTCAAAAACTAAGTCATGATTTACAAATTATGTTTTTTTTACGCACTCCGTTATCTACCAATTAAATGTCTGCATGTACAATTACGTTGGGCAAATTATTTTGAAATTTGAGCAATACGTATTTTTATATCATGTATTTCTTCTCCGCTTGTTTTCATAGCAAATTTCTTGGAAGTACAGCAAAACTGCAGATAATGGCAACGCGTTGTAATATCGGTAATTAATATGTTTTTGATCTTTCGATAATAAGTGGTTATCATGTGTGTCTTCGTGATATGTTTTCTAGATTTTAATATACGGGTATTTAAATGATGATTTTCATTATTTGATTGTCTTTTAGGTAAAGAACGAAAAATTGAGTATTTGATCTATCTCACACATAAAACAAATGTATACTAAAAATTACAAAAAAATTTGGTTGAAAAAAGCTTTTCATTACTCGTAAGTCCATGTTACAATTAAGAGAATAAGAGAAATTCAAATTGCTGCAACATACCTAAATTATAAATGCGGATGATAAAAAATATATCTAGTCCAATGGTTACTATGCATTTAGAAATACGATATAGGACATAATAACCAGCAAAGATGAAGTAGCTCCAAACCTGAACAGGATCGCCCACAAACTGCTGTTGAGCGTATGCTCGAAATTGGTGATATGTTTGACGATTGAGAGCTTCCTGAATTTGCTGTCTGTAAAATACCATGATCATAGAACAATGTAGGTGAAAGTGAGATTTTTCGAACCGCCTCTAATGTCTCGAAATTCCAAAAACTCAGTGGAATAAATTCAAGAAATGTCATAGATTCAGTAAGACAGAATGATATGTGAAGTAAAAGAGAAAACTAATTCATAATGATGATTACTGGTCTGGATCTAATCTTATGATTTTAAATACAAAAGGATTTAGAATCTTAAATAACACGAAATTCCGTTTCATTCACACTTATGTAAAGCAAACATAACTCGAAATAGGTAAAATTCAAATTCAATGAACAGCATGGATTACGCTTTCCTGTTGTAGCACAAAAATTGTACAATAAAATTACTAATGAAGTGGGGCGAACAAAAGTCATACCGCTGTGCTTCAAATTTTTCCACATCATTCATTGGTTGAAAAACATCAGATTGAATATTATTTTGCTGCTGATCAAGATTATTTTCACTGCAAACCGACAATTTTCAGTGATTCGATTTAACTATTTGGAGATACTTATTAAATAAATTCAAAAAGATTTGACAAGTGTAATTCCGAAAACAACACTTTCAGTGTGTACAAACTCACATAGATAATTCTTGATACAAGAAAAGACCAAAACTTAAAAATGTAACATAGGAATTTGCAAACAATTGCAAACAACCTTTTGAGATTCACCCGTAACTGTAATTGTTCATTGACAAAATCACGAAATAGTGGGCAAACAATATCGAGCAACGTGATAAACGCCGACATTGCGTCAGAAGTACTTAAGTTGCCTAATTCTTTCCAAGCCTTCCTGAAATGTTAAATTTGACAATTAAATGGTTAATTAATTCACATAAAGTGTAAAAAAAAGTTACCAGAAGCATCAAAAATGAACATCGGTTATTTATTCATGAAACAATACAGAATAAATTATTAATTATATTCAATTTCTGAAACAACTTGAATTCAAATAAATGGAGAACTAAGGTCTTCAAGTTTTATACCTGTCTTACTATCACTGGCAGAAGTACAACTCTCATACTACTTTTCTACCCGTTATTCATATTTCCAATCGGTAAGTTCTGTAGCACAAAAACCTTATTTTTCATCTTATCACTATAGTCGATAGCACAAACCAAAAGAAGGAAAAAAATTTTTCCACGGTTACATGCATTTAAAATTTCAGGAACTTTTATGTTGGAAAATAGTTGTAAATTTAGATTCAAAAAAAAAACATGGTTCCCCATAAAAAAAAATAGACATCAGGATATGTCACTTTTCACTAATTTAGTGATTTTTTTTTGGAGAATATTGGAAATTTCTTGTCATTGCAGAATAAACTAAAGCATTACTAAATATATATATATATATAAATAGAATTGTGGAAAAAGGTGGGTGAACCAACGATGATTGGAGGAAAGAGAATCAGGGAAAGAATGAATGTTCAAATGCCTATAAATGGTGTGAATTTGTTTGAAAAGATGTTAAGAGAAAATCTTTAGCTTCGGATGGCTTTCTCAGATAAGTTGTTGATATGAAGCGCCGACTTTCTTACTTTGATAAGACTGCTCTGAATCATCTTCCACACAATTTGAAGATGAATCGAAATTGGCGAAAAGCAATGATTTGACGAGTCCTCCAAAACTGAGGAATGTAGGAAACAGCAAGGGCAAAATGTGCTAATACTTTATGTTAGGAGGGGTACTAAAGGCAGAAGATTTATCACAACAAATTACATAAATACAGATTAACGATACATAAAAAAAGAATGTGAAAATTTTAGCCATTGAGCTTCTCTGTTGATTCTCAAAATTCTAATGTTATATTGATGTTAATTAAAATTCTAGAGAAAATGTATATTCATTTAAATTCTACAGAGTCTAAATTTAAAACAATATGTTAAACAATGTGCCTAATGACATTTCGAAAAAGAAAAAAAAATTAATATTCGATTAATTTTTCATCATTCGTTAAAACTAGTTTTAGAATAGAATGCTCATTACCTCTGTTCGATAGCGGAAAATAGTTTCGGAATGAAAATCCTTAAATATCAGCAGTCAGTGCAGACTGGGCTTGCTTTTTGGATAGACGAGAGCAATTTCTGATTGATCGGAAATGCCAATAAAAGCTAAGTATTACTGAATCTAGTTAATTTTTAAGGATTTCTTCCTTTCTTAAATAATGTTAAAATTCCCCTAATCTCAATAGAAAGCATTTCTAACGCCACAAACCATAAACCTAACATTATTTATCTACAGAAATGAACTTTTTTCTTCTTGTTAGTATCGATCCGCGCTATCATTGGAAACATTGCAATTTTTAAATTCGAAGAAAAATCGAACTTTCAAAAATGAGTTTCTCTTTGAATAAAAAATATCAGAAGCACATGGTACAAATGTCCCAGAAGTTTAATATCTTGCAACTTGAAATACTGCTTGTGAATTCCTCTGTAAAATGACAGAAAATAAATGCTGTAATAAATTTCTGAAACAAATATGCAGTTCTAATAAATTAAAAAAAACTGTTGAGAATACTTGATTTTCTAAATTAGTATTATAGATCTTAATTTCGAATCTGCATGAATAATAATCTTCCCTCATAGCAGATGTTATTTTGCAGCAAGAATTGGTAACGAACAATTAGCGGATATATTTTAAGATAAATAAACGAAAGGGATATATTAACATACAAAATGCTCAAAACCATTTAAAATTTGCTTGACACTTTTGAAACTACATTAAGATTGGATTAAATGAAGCATCTTCAACATGACAAATAGGTGACTATTTCTATCGGAAGATCAGAAATGAACAAAAATTTAAACAAAACCTATAAGAATAATCTATAATCGATATTCCGAATTCGGAAATTAAGCATAAAGCAATTCTTGTTATTTGACATCACTAATACCAGTTAACAGTTTCACGTTTTTTATATTAGGCTTGTTCTTAAATAAAAATTAACAGTGTACTTAAAATTTAAATAAAGAGTTACTGACAAATATTTGAAATTGCTCGTCCCTGTGACGTCTGTATTATCGAAAAATTTTCACAAATTTCAACATAAAGAATTTTACAATATCTTTTCGGTATTTCATCAATTAACTAAATGCTCTAACTCGGCAAAAAAAAATTATTTTTGAAACTCATCTCTTTAATTTATTGTGCGTGTGACATGACTGAAAAAAATTATAGAGCAATTTGTACAGAAAAACAAGTAAACTGAAAGGAAATTCAAAAATCTTTTTAAGAGGATGCTTGAAAAATTCCTAAAGAATATACTTCTCAACTAGGGATTAGAAAAAATCTACAAGAACAAAAATACAAAAAAAAATGGAAAATAAGGTTCAAAAACAATTTCCGCACAAAGATGGCAGTAATGAACTATTTTATCATCGATTTATATTATTGAAAAATCAATCCAAGTAACAGAGGAATGAAAAGTTTCTGTATAATATGGGTACAAGAATGAAAGTTAATTTTTTGCATGATAAAGGCATATATGTATTTCAGTTATTACCATAATAACATGATATATCTCTATATATATGTGTGTTTAGTTCCTTCACAAATAGGCTAAATCTTTCTATGTTTAAAACAAACCATCAATAAAGAAAACGAATTTAATAGGAGAAGTTCTTAGCTGATGAGCTTTTTTCCATAAAATTCAGAAACTGATTCGACAGTGTACGAAAAAATAAATATAATAGATCCGAATATTAAAACTCAAAAACATCTGTTCGACTTGCCAAACACGAAAGAATAGAATTTTGTCCAAGAACTTCTATTGCTCACACTTTATTACTTTATCATCTACTTAAATAGAATTAAAAGCAGCCTTTTTTTATTATTGCTTATTTTTTCAAACATATTTGCACAAAATTGAAATAGAATTCGGAATGACTTCTGCAGAACTTAAGCAGTTATATATATATATATATATATATATAATATGCTGCACAAAAATCCAAGTTCTCTTAGAGCAAATCTAAAGTGTCAGTAATTACAGTAGTTGATAACATGTTTGTTGCGCTATTTAGATGTGCTTATTTCCACTACCCACTGAATTTTGAGACATCTTACCAGAAAAGTGTTTGATAATTCTGCTTCAGAAGAAGATTCTAAAATCATTTAAGGAATTAGCTCTTTGTAATTTAAATGGTATTTATAAAAACGGCATCTGATAACGATTAAAGTTTTCCGAAAAATTTACTAGCACACTTACATTCTATCGCTTCCAACAAGATCAAACCATCCCGAATCATCCGCAGCTGCATCATAAGGACCGTATCGAATCTGCTTCGAATATGCCATGAATAACAATCGTTTTTCGTACGGCACCATAAGCTCACAACTTTGTTTTCTTGCTAAAAAACGAAAACTTCGTTAAATTTTGTGTATATAACAACATCTTTATATCACTCATGATGGAATAAAAGAGATTCTAGATGTCGTCCCATGCAATAGTCTTCCATCATGTGGTACATAATAATGAAATGTTATTGATATTCCACGGATATTAATATCAGTGACAAGTGTTATCAGTACTAGGTAAGTACTGGGATACCTCGATAAAAAGATATGGCCAGTTTGTAGACATCCTCCAACGGTGCTCCAAATTTGTTCATAATTAATTCAATTTCTGTAACAGCTGTGTGACCGCCCCGTTTAGGTACCTGGTTTTCCATAAGTGATTAACCTTAAATAAAAATAAAGCAAGACAATAAGATGAAAATACCCATCAAGCACTCGACGAAAAATGGAAAGAGGCAGTTACCGATAAAAAATATAATGCTCCTGTTCTGATAAAAATAAATTTCAATTATTCAAAAAAATTGAACCGAATGATTACGAGCGATCACCTTTATTCTTCTTGTATGAAAATATGAATTCATTCACTATTCCATTATTGGTTAAGACATAATTAAAACCCAGTTTTAATAGGTAAAAGTAAATAACATATCTAATTCACAAGCTAACAATGAATGTCATTCAAATTACTCTTTCTAAACAAATAAGAACTATTTGAATGAGAAGAATCATTTACCAATATTTCCGTCTTCAAAAAATAATTTACGTAAAGAACGATTAGGCAGAAGGGCCTCAGTGCATTTACGCATTTCAATTCTTATTTCCTCCTCCTCCGCGAACCAACAAAGAAACCAACTAAATCATACAAATAGCAGAGCAAACATTCGCACACTCAATCACAAAATGGCGTTTCAAGAGAGGCCGGGCCATGCAATACTATCGTCCATATGAAGGGATGACGTGAGGCTGTCAGGGATTGTCTCCGGTCGTTGGTTCTAAAAAAGAGACCCGAGCTAACAGAGAAATTGCTCAGTATCGATCCATCTCCTTCCGTAGTTTACTACTGGTTATGGATGCTTTAGTATCACTGTTCCTTGTAGAGACACTAATCTGTGTGAATGCCAACGTTTCAGGTTAATTTTAGAATTTCAGGATGCACAATCAGTCATCAGATGATCGCAAATTAGGAAATGTGTTTGGAGGAGTTAAGGATGCAACATCAGCAGTGCAAGTATTACCTTCAAACACTTCTACATCACGTGTGATTAGCAGCCAGCAGAAATCAATTCCTGAATCACAGCAGTCAGCATTACTTGCTAGTGGTTCTGTTCCACTGGGCACCTCTCTTAGGTTTCTTTTTATTTATATGCAAATATTTATTTATATATGTATATTTATATATGTTTATATATTTATGTGTAAAGTAAGAATTGTTATCACAGTTTGTGTATAACATTGGTATGCTTTCTGCATAGCTTATAAGTCTGCATCGTAATAATCCTATCATATTTTAATGCAGTCTTTTTTTGGTTGACATAAATTTCAGAGATTTGATGAATCTTTCTCCTTTTGAGCGATTTTTTGAAGAATTATTCTTTGAGAATGATACTGAATAAGATATACTATCTTGTTGCTCTCAGTTAGTTTAATTCCGCTACTTCACATTTATTAGTACTTAAGATTTACAGAATGACCGAAATTTTAGAGATTTTGTGAATGATCTAGACAATTACGTGCCAACGATACCGGATGCTGTTACAATCCACTACATGAAGAAAAGTGGGGTTGATTGTGCAGATTCCCGGGTTATACGTCTTTTCTCCCTTGCAGCTCAAAAGTTTACTTCGGATATTATTTTGGATGCTATGCAACAGGTATTTGCACTTTTTTTACCCATTGCGCAGAAAACTGGGCATCTTTCTCGGTAGTAAAAACAAGCTCGTATTGCTTGTTATACTTTTCTCTATAAATGAAAAATTTTGCACTTTAATTACAGAGTTGAAAAACAGTAATAATAATGTATCTCTCCTATAAATACGAATGGCATCTTTTCTTTTTCATGTACTCGTTTCCAGGTTGTTCATTTCTGAAACTATTTAGGCGCGAATGAAAGGATTGGGTCAGACAAAAAAAGGTACCAAAGAAACACGTTACACATTGACTTCAGAATTGCTGGAGCCCGTACTTGCTGAATATGGCATCGAACTGAGAAGGCCCCCCTATTTTCAATGACTGTAATTGATTCTCCATGTAAGGCGTAGAGTGCTGGATTTATGTACTTTGTGTGATATTTCAATATTTGCTTCACTCTTTCAATGTACTTGCGTTCAACATTTTACCGTATTTGCGGGAGACTATTTTGAACGAATCTCTTTATGGTGCATATTGAATATCCTTTTGTATATGGATTCTTTCTTTTTGTTGCTTTTCATCATTCAGAAATTCTTACAGAAGCCTTGAAATATCATGATATCGTATGTATTAAATCTCAGAATAATTCATTTATGTCATTTTCATATGGAAAATTTTTGATATCTTTTTTCAATGAAACTGGTATTATTTTAATAGAATTTGCACTTCTTTTTTAGTTGTATTTACAAGTTATTCCGTTGAAGAAGTTCAATAATGTGAAGAAATTAAAATTAAGTGGAAGTGATGTTTCTTGCAAACAGATTCATAAATTCTGTGATTTCGAATATCCTTCAATTCACAAGATACAATAACTTGCAGGACTCTTCAGGAAATAAGATTGCAAAAGCAATTTTCAGGAGACATTCATGAGAGCTAGAGTGTTTGTTTACAAATCGTACAGAGCTATGACCCATTTGGCATGTCGATTTTGCAGTGATGAATCTGCAGTCCACGTTGTTGATCCGCTACTGGATTTACGCTATCGTTTTGAAGACATGAAGAGGCTTAAGTGCATGATTGAAGCGAGGTAGACTTAAAATTCAAGCCAGCTTGACTGACAAGATATATTCTGGTGGATTAATAAAATAAGATTTTTAATAAATTTGAACTAAGAATGAATTTGTTTGGAATGACCTTTTTTTATGATTTGGACTTTATTTTCACGATATTTCTGATTATTCGTTGCAAGCTTCAATCAAATTTTCTAAAACTTTAAACCTAAAAGTTTGATGCTTAGTGAACTTCCGCAACATTGTAGCAGTAAGATGCAAATTGCTTATGACTGATTGTTCTGTCATAGTCAGTCATCGCAGCCCTTAAATATTTAGAAAAGTATTTCAGAAGGCTGAAAATTGATGTTGAAAGTGTTGCTGCGAATTATCACAGGTGGTGGGATGTCTATACGAAATGGCGTGACTCTTCAATTGAGGTATACTTTTTGTAAATTAATTTATGCGAATATACAAACTTTATTTTATTTTCTTTGCAAAAATTTTTTATTGATTAATTACGAAATGAAGTAATATTAAATTGAAATTTTCGCGGTTTAAACTTCATTAAAAAATTTCATAAACTATTTTAGTCGCATGCAGAAAATTTGAAACGTGATCACGAATTGAGGCAGCGTATGCTAAACGAAAGTGAGGGACTTCTAGGTGCTTTGAGATTGCCTAATGATTTATCAGCAAACGGTGGGTGTGCTCTCGATGTCGTTTCTTCGATTAACAAAGTTGGCTGTGAACAAAATAGCAAACATATTTTTTTTTTGCAAAAAGCGGGTATGATAAAGGTATCATCTTCACTGAATAAAATTTCTTGTATTTCTTAAAATAAAATTACTCATTTGAATGCAAATATAACTGGAAGTAAATTTTTGGAGCAGGCTAAAAGATTTATTTTGAATTTTATTAATTTTAAAAATGCAATAGATGTAACTTTGTTCTCTTCAGATAGAACCCTCAATTTCAAGTGCTCATCTCATAGGAATTCCAGCCAGTTTACACTATTTTCTCCAAAAACTGTTCCGTGAAGAATTTACTGAAAATGTCCTCAATGTAATAGTCGTAATTGATTTATCACTAGGATTTTGTTTCATGCTGGTAAAGCTGCATTTTTTTTCAAACTCTTCGAAAATTCAAAGTCAGCGTCATTATTGCTCCTTTCTTTCAACCACTAATTAGCTTATCCAAGCTGGTTAGCTCATAACTGTAATTCTCGGCTGCTACAGGTAGTTAGACATATTATTTCTTTAAACCCAACTTTTGCTTAGAAGATGATTTAATATTCTGAATTTCTTTTTTTGCTGTTTATAGATTTCCCCACCATATTTTGTGCGTGGTGCAATAATTGATGGTGTGAATATGTCCAAGGAGAGTTTTCCAATATTTACCAGTGGCGTGCATAAAAGATCTTCGCTTTATTTAACAGGCATATTCCTTTTCAATTCATTTTCTTTGTTATTCTTTTATGAAATATTGCGAGTTTTGTCATGGTGTAGACTCGTAAGAAATTATTGTAAAGGTGCTCGGTATTTTCTTGTAATCTTCTAAAAAAGAAAATATCATTTCCCATTAAATGTATCAACATTTCAAATGTTTGGTAGCTGAAGCAGTGGGTAATATAAATGATTCAATTCAATATTTTACATTATTAGCATTCATTAGGAGGAATAACTTGTTCAGTCCTTCATAACTTAATCTTGATTGCTTACTGTTCTCAAACCAAACAGCAGAAATCTTTTATTTGATTTATTTCCAGTCAAACCTTTCAAGGAGATAAGGCTAGATTTTAGTTGATTTTTTGGAGAAAGTTAAGAAGATCAGTTCTTTCATATATGTTTTCAGGTGAGTGATGAAAAAAAAGTAATTCAAATGCTTGATAATAAAAGTATTAAAAACTGTTATTTCAGGTCACAGCATTTCTTCACTGATTGCTCTGTTTGTGAAGAAATCTTTAGCGTTGAAGGCGAATAGATGGCCTCTGCGATTGTTAAGCAGCGGAGCTTCTTATGGTATCCCAAGTAGCATGTCATCTTCCGCACTTAATTTGAACAATATTTCGCAGCGATCGAAAACAATCTTACTGTCGTTTTGTAAAACAGAAAAGGAAGAGGACACTGAATATAAATCCCTGACTAAATCATTGCAAGAAATTTTGAAAAACAAGTTATCTCTGGAAATTGTTCCGTCGATCATTCCTCCTCATAAATTATTAAATTTCGAATCTACTGCAACTGGCTTGTCAACTTCAGCTGGAATTGAGGTCAATTTTTTCTTTTTTTTTGAAAGATTCAGCATATCCGGCATTTATTCTTCAAATATGCAAATTTTACTTAAAGCAGTATATGTCTTATCAATCAAAATTTTACCGTTTTTGCTGCAAAGAGATATTCAGTTGTTTACTAATCTTTAATAAAATTCAGCTAGCTCGTATTTGTTCGATTGGTTCATACATTTCTCGTCGATTATGTATTTTGTTTGATTCGAAACCGGGAAATGTGTATTTTGTGCGGATGGTTTTTGTTGACATTGATCTTACAAGGTGCAAAATTTTTCGAAAACGTTAATTTCTTCTAACAAAATTTTCAGCTTGTTAATAGCTATGTTATAAATCTTCCGCTTTTTCTAGGATAGTTGCGTCGATGATCGAAAAACATTTGATATCTGGAGAGTCTATATCAAAGAACATTGATTCATCTCTGGCCCGGTCACTTGTAGAATCATCAATTTTCCAAAAGGAATGAAAGGTATGTGTGTAAATTTCAGTATGAAATATGTTACCTAATATATCGTAGATCTGCTTTGAGTCATTCGTGTTTTTTTTTTGATTAAATCAATTGTTTTTTTAAAACAGTCTTCTGCTACTTTAACAATGTATAAGAGATAGGCAAAGATTGCTATTTTGCTTATTTTAAAGCAAAATAGCAATCTTTGCCTATCAAAAAAACTATAATATAAAATATATTATAGTTTTTTTATAAATTTTCTATTTCATTTTCAAAGAATGCTTTGAAATCATTATATAATTATACACATTTTATTTGGACATGTTTTTCCGTGAAGTTAATCACGCTGTATCCAGTGTTGAACTCAATCCAAATAGCTTTGATTGTTTTATTTATTTCAAAGTGGGATGTTTATTTTCTTAAAGAATATTTCGTCCTTTTTACTTCATTTATTGTGTATATATAAATTTTCGTTGTTTCGTTACGTGAGAAATTCGTTTATATTTCGTTTCTTGGTTTAATGTAGAAATTTTACTCTTTTATATGCTCACTTAGTTTGTATATTTAAGTTTTGTGGATCGTGTTGTCATGCGTGACTATTGACTACTCTTTATGATATCGGTAAGTTAATTCTCATGACCTTGTTTTGAGGTTCAGAACTGTTATATATATGCTGATTGCGCCAACGGTTTCTCACAAGATTAAGAAATATCTTTGAAAATTTTTATCTGAATTTATTCTTGATATACTTGAAAGACAAATGGAATTATTTTGTGGGACAGAATGGATTTATGCCCTAGAAATCCTTTCAAACAGTGTATTGATGAACGTATTGTACTGTTGCGGAGAAAAAGGGTGATAAAAGGATGCACAATATTATGTGGAAAGATGTTTGAAGAAGTGTTTAGGCGCTCATTATACGTTTATTTGAATTTATCGTGGCAAGGTCATTTCGAACTGAAAGAATTTTCTTCCTACTCTGTAATACATGGAAATGGCTCGTCAAACGACATTTGAGTTACGTTTTTTGTACGTTCTCTCAAGTTCATCAGAAAATGATCACTTTCTTTAGGTTTTTTGTTTTCGTTTGTTTAATTCGCTTTGTTTTAGCGACTTTTCTATTTAAAAAGGTAAATTTTTTATTCCACTCTTTTTCTTAGTACTTTTATTTTATTTATAATTTAGGCCTAATTAAACAACACTGTGACTAACTGTAGAAAATTAGGGTCTTATTTACAGTAGTGAATTGAACTACGCAACTGATGTCATATGTTTTAACATTAATTGTATTCATGACTTATCATTCAATAAATTAAAGTATGGTTTTGGATCAGTTCAAAGTGCATCTATTAGCAGTTAACTGTTTTTCTAATTCATTATAAGCATACTTTATTTTCTTTCAGTATAAGACGTCATGAGAGTTATAGTATGTATTTTTCTATAATGAAAAGATAAACTAAGAGTTATATTCTTCCAATAAACGTGCTTTATGCCTATCGATATCTCTGACTTATGATCGAATCAGTTTTCTCGAATTAGCTCAATGAAGTAAATATTCAAGCGCAGTGAGATAAAAGATGAAATAAATTACAAAAATTTATTTCATCTTTCGAAGTAGTCATGCTTAGTCAGCACTGCTTTGAAATTGATCACATTTTGTTCCGGTTGTTTTTTTTCTTACTTTAAAAAAGCGACATTTCAAGAACCAGTCCTATTGTATTGTTGTTTGGAATTAAAGACAGAGTGGTAAAACTGTTGAAAATGCAATAAATTGGTAGTAATCTGAAAATGACCTATTTCCATCCTTCTGGAGCTGACCTTTATTGCTCCTTCTTTCCTTTTAGTTTCTTCGTTTAATTTAATTTTTTTTTAAAATGTTATGTGGGTCTCAATGTTTCCGGAAGTATAATTTTCTAAAAGAAATTTTGAATATTCTTGAATTTTCGAAATTCACTTCATTGCTATGCTCAGATCCATTAGGCTGTAATGTGTTAACATTGTGGTTAAATCGTATTGATCAGAGGAGAAAAGGAGAGAAAAACGTAGTAAGGATTTGTGTCAGATTCGAGCAAAGGTCATGGGACTCAGAAAAATTTGAAAGCTTTCTTCCGTTAAATGAAATATGCGTTGCCTTATTTGATCTTCATAAAATATTAAAATTGTCTGTAAATGCTCTTTACTTATATTCTTTCGTTATATTATCTTAAATATAATTCGAAGTGAGCTTGGTTTTCAGTGCATTGATAAACAATAAATCAATTATGATTAAGTAAATCAAATTCATTGTATTTAGGTTTTAATAGCATCTGTCGCACTAAGAGTATTTCGTCACCGAATTTGCTAATCTTAATGGGACCAAATTCAGTAGTTAAAGTGAAATGGTGGAGAACAGGTGAGAGGTGTCAAATAAATGGTCACTCAGTCATGGAAGTGATCAATCAGGATTGGATACAGTCCATTAATATATATTTATACTTTAATTTACCTCTGCAAAATATCAGGCTAAAATTTTCATTTTCCCTAAAAAACGATGCGGGAATTTTTTCCATTTCTGTTTGATCATTGTTATCATATAAAATTTTTTTAAATACAATATGTACACACATTATGCGTAAAGAAAGGGAAACATGTCAGAGGAATGTGTGGAATATTATGATGACATGAGACGATAAGCGCAATGCATTCGATAACAATCATCATTTTGGAGCAATTTGCGCTTTTTTAGATTTCATCAAATAGAATTGTTAGTAACACAGTTTAGCTAGAATCATTATTTGGCTTGTTGACTTGTGAGCTCTTGATGAACCAATTTTTTATCAGAAAGTTTGCAGTGTGAAGTTTTTGACATTTCTTTATATATTTTTAAAAGAGAAATTTTCGACTGCAGTTCGCAAATTTAATCATATAGTTTATGACTATGTCATAGAAAAAAAAAATGATGCATTCCGGAATATGTAATAAATCAAACTGAATAAAATGTATGGAGTTCTTGAATGCACGATTAAAGAACAAAAATTTTGACGTCTAATAAATGTCAATAGATGAGAAGTGGGATTGAATGTTTAAGTCGTCAAAAATTTGAAATAAAATCACAAAAAGAATATAATTAACACGTTTTAATAGATATGAATTTAAGTGATAGGGAATTTCGCTTTAGGAAATGGACTTTATTAAGCGAAAGTAATGAAAGCAGAGAGGATGAGAGTATGGTCGAGTGTTTTCGAAGTTCAGCTTCATTTTTATCGAATGAGAAAATCATTGGGAACCTTTGAACTTGAACTTTTCCACAAAAATCTTTTATAAAAAAATTGTTACTTTATTCGGAAGCGCTATTATTATTTCTCATAGATTGAAGCTGTTTACATAAAAGTGTTTCATTATGATTGAAGATTAAATGGTGATAAATATGAAAGAGTGAGCTGACCTTCCACTATCTTACTTTGCTTTTTACACTTGCTAAAGAAAACATTTGGAATAGATCAGAAAAATAAAGATAAGGTGCAGTTCGATATCTTCTTAATCACTTCGTTCCCATTCAATCAAACAGATATTATGATTCCCTCTGCTCATTTCTCTTATTTAGATCTCTCACATCCGCTCTTCAAATACTTTTCTCTCTATTTTTCCCCCTCTTCCAATCTTCCGATATCTCCCACTAAAACGCTCATGCAAAATATTATTCCTATATGTCGATAAGCGTAATACGTGTGTGTGTATGTATCTACGTTATGTATTTCATTAGAAGTATTTTTCAAAATATTATTCCTATATGCCGTTTAAAATAATTTACTCTTTTAATGGCTTAAACTTCTCCTTATCATTTTTTTAAATTTATCTCTCCGAATTTCCCTCTTCTAATTTTTCATCTACTATTCTTTTCATATCTATCATTTCACTTTCATTAATGACCATTTAAATCTTTTGAAGCGTTTCCTTCATTTCACATCCATTCATTTTTGTGCCATTTCCATCTTTGACCAATTATTACTGCCTTAGAATAATTTTTCGTAAATCATTTTTGTTTTTGCATGGCTGTGATATCGTATTTTGCTAAAATTTAGCTTGAGTTTTGAATGTTATCAAAATATCATAATGATGATAGATCGAATTGATATGATGTTGAACATATTTTTATCATCTCTTCTTTGGCGCGGTGGGTTGATGATAAACCCTGGTTTGGATTCTTATCTCCCGCAATCAGTGCTGATGTTAATGGTGCCAGTGAGTAGATTGAAATACGTCGTAAGTCCGCCATGTGCCGATTGTAGCAACAAGACAGCTTCCTCACATCTATCCCTCGTTATTCATCCTTTCATCTAATAACTTAGCATTATTTATTGTGAAAATTTTTATAAATTAAAAATGGCTTTTGTGATGAGAAGTACTTACTGAAATAACCATAGATATGGTGATAATCGTTCTTCATGCGAGAATAAACTGTTCTTGACAATATGCACAGAACATGTGTTTCAGGTATATGTACCACAACGTTCGTATGAAGTTATAAGAGAGACATTACTAACGCAGAATGTATTTCCGCCCAATCCATCACCTCTCTTTCACCCGAAAAGTGCATTCTTAATATCTTTTTTTCAAATCCTTCTCTGTTATATATTTCAGCATTTCCGACCATCAATGCTATCAATTTCCATTAATTTCAAATTTCCATTACTTTATTTCCTCCAAATTTATGCTTTTTTCCTAATGAAAGAAAAAATATTGAAAAATATTTCATTTGGTCCCAAATTGATTTCAATCACGTATATTAAATGTGCACGTCGCATGACAGGCGAGCAAATGAATGCTTGTTTGTCATTTGCTATCGGTGTACTTCCTCGTATTCCGTCTTTCTTCTTACTAACTCTCGAAAGATCGGTAGGAATTCAAAGAATGATGGAGGCGACAAAAACGTGATTTATTGCTGATGAAATGATGGAGAGTTGTGCAGCGTTGATCCAAATTCCATGGAGAATAAACTGAATGATCGAAATATAATGAACCAAAGGATGCTGTTGGACTTTCCATCTATCAAACATGTTCGCTAAAAACATCCTTTTATTTATGCTTTTAGCAAATTTACTTATTGTAAATCATTTTAGAAATTCTTACACGATTATTTCCAAAATATTAATCATACTCGTTTTTCTTAGAAGTGACCAGTACATGGTTAAGATAACGATTTCCATATATTCAGTATTCCAAAAAATCGTTAACACATAGCTTTCCGTTTTCTGTCTCTTAAGATTTAAATTTAAGAAATATTCCTTCTTTTGCATATAGCCCTGACTTTCTGATCAGTATTACGCTAAAGTTGCGAAACATCTATTATTCCTTGATTTTTTCCTCTTCGAAAAAATTTTTTCTCCTAACCGGACCGGGATGACTCACCATACTGCGTGGCCTAATATCTATCTGTACATACTTGTGCCTGAATGTATGTGTGTGTGTGTTATTTACTTAAAATAAAAAAAGCTTGTTATTCTAGTTGCATATCATTTAATTGCATAGGAATTTAATCTCAGATTTAAATTTACTTCAATTACATCATAATTCAGAAGATAATTCGAAGAACAATCCGATCATTGATGTAAGCTATACACTATATTGCTTTACAAATTGACCATTTACGAACTAGAAAAATGACCATTGATAATAATGCTTAACTACTTACATCTTAATTATACATTGCCAAAAAACACAGGTGAATAAAAAAACTTGTGGAAAGATAATGTATTATTTAACTTAAGAGCATATGAAAGTAAAAGTATTTATTAAAGACCAGAGAACAATGAAATTAAAAGAAATAAACAAACCATCGATCACATTAAGACCAATTCATATAGAAAGTATTTTTCAGCTTCCGGAAACATTTTATGATGAAACTGGAACATCAATCATGCAAAGGAAAAGAAAATGATGGAAAGTTACGCAACGACATGGTTTTGAAGTTTCATTTGCAAATCAGATTGAAAATTGGCTGCTAATTTTACAGGATTTCCAATGATCACTGATACTAATGGATTTTTTCATTGATGTTGTGAAAGCAAATTACGGTGATAAATCATCAATTAATAATATGCTTCAAAGCTGATATGAGAAACAAAAGATACGGTAAAAGAAAAACGCTTCTAAAGATTTAAAGTCACCGATCGGCTCCTTTCTAACCGATAGTCGAATATCGACAATATCATCTTATTCGTTCATTTTTTCGGAAGGATTCCAATTCTACCTGTGTTTTAAGTATCAACAGCACTCAAGCAAAGTTTATATTTATGCATAAGCGATACGACGATGTTTGTAAGACTCCAAAAAAATTTCCCTCTTCGACAGTTATTGTCTTTTCGGTATATGCATGCATGTGTATGCGTGTGTATGTGTGCATATGTCTGTATGCAAGTATGTTTGTGTACGCAGTTTATGCATAGCTGGAATTCCTTAGCATTGTAGAACCGGCTCTCGAACTCTATTCCCTCTCGGAAATTACAAATGCTGGATGATTTTCTAAAGTTGTCTTCTCTTACATTATTTCTCTCTTTCTCTCCTTCATTTATTTGTTCTAAAAATTCCTGAAATTTTTCTATTTCTCCGGAACTATCATTTCCATAAACTTTTTTATGCAATTGTTTCGAAGTTAGTAGCAATGTTATTGGCTAGCTGATAATCTGTCAAAATTCCTCTTTTCATCCATCATGAGGAGAGGAAGGCCTGATATTTTTATTAAAAAGAGATAAAAGATTGTTTACTGTAGCTTATTGTATTTCTTTAAGAAATTATTGTGAAGATTTTTATTGGAATTACTGAAATTTGAGCAGAAAAAATTAAACAATAAAATGCTAGCAATGACAAGGGAAAGGAACTATTCATGAAGAAAATTGTGTCTTATTACTTATCAATCTTTTAAAAGCAAAATATTGCTTACAACCTTTTTTACCCTTCAACTGAGTTGTCGACTGGTAGTTTCTTTTTTCCTTCCTTTCCTTCTTTCTCTCTTCTCTCTCAAAGTGATTCGCGATTGTCGGTCAAAAAATTTTCAACGCAAATCA
Organism: Cruorifilaria tuberocauda; assembly: GCA_013365365.1. Lineage (NCBI taxonomy): Eukaryota > Metazoa > Nematoda > Chromadorea > Rhabditida > Onchocercidae > Cruorifilaria > Cruorifilaria tuberocauda. Next base: position 21,867 of record JABVXU010000161.1, on the reverse strand, counting down.
GTTTGAATGGTACTATCTTCTTAATATTATCATTCATTTTTCATAATGGAAAGATTAAAGTTGTCCTGAAAATTCTGCTGAATTTTTGTTCTGCACTGTCTATATCTATCCTGCTAACCCAATAATTCCAGCTTCATCTTTACCAAGGAAGAAATATTGTACGAATATCTCAAATTGCATTTTCTCACTATTGAACAGTGTTTCTATTCATATCCACCAAATGTTCTTAGTAAGCTTCAATTTCTTTTATTCATTTTTCTGCTACTAGGTTCAAGGAACGAACCTTTTTTTCCCATTAGCTAGTTAAACAAAAAAATTTCTTCATGAAAGGTGTTGATTATTCTCGCAGAAGCACAGAATATTTCATTGATATGTCTATCGATTCACTCCACTCTTATTTTTCTCCTCCTTTTCTCATTTTTGATCATTATCAAAGAAATATGTTGTATGCCGTCCTCACTGAAATGTGTCATTCATGTATGTTATAATGATATGATATGATATGACGTGTTTGTATATATGCATATCTTTCTGTTAATTAAGTTAACATATACTTCATTAATTTGTACTCTTTTACTCCTATATATAATAATTTTTGCAATTTATTGTTCATGTTATAAGTGTAGAACATTTCGTAAAAATAGGATAGCAGTTTACGTCTTTCTTCTAATGCCGATTTAAATTTGCTGGGCAATTAAATTTGGAATGCGAGAGCATTAATACATTTTTTTTTCTTTCTCCTTCTCTATCTCTCTCTTCTCTCTTTATTGCTCGCTGTTTAATCAGTAGGCCAACAGTTCATTTTGGTAAAGTGCTCAGTTTACCCGTTTTTTGACATGGATATGGTAAATCTGAGATTTGCTCTTTCTTCGATTAGTGCAAATTTCCCTCTGTTAAATCTCGTGATATATCGAGAAATTTTTATGAAATAATCTCCTATTCCCTACATATAGGTAACGAATATACATAATTGTTTTTTTCTCCCTTTTGTACCCAGCTGTCGTACTTAAGAAACTATCTAAAAACTTTATATTTCGTTATGATTATCATAATAGGAGGAGGTTTGATGTAAGCGGACGAATTTAGTCTTCAAGATTATTTTACTTTTTTTTCAAATATTGATAGATACTGGCATTTTCTTGCTAATGGGATGATGCAATTCAATTTCGCTTTTTAAATTTCCAACTTTTTAATGTAAAACTAATGCGTGAGCATCCTTTCATTAATCGTACATTCAGCTAGCTGTTACTTTTGTAGATTAATGATTTCATCTTTTTACTGATCAAGTAGGCAACTTTCTTATATAGAACGAAGGATTGAGGAATTGTTGTGGAATATTTGAGATGTGGATGCATTTTTTTAATTGGTTATTTATATTTGAATAACTTTTGCATAACTTTGAATAACTAAGAATAGATCCAGACAGGAATAGTTATTTATTCCAATTCCAATTTTTTCTTTATCAAATAATTTAAAAATAGATTTATTTTTTAGTTGTGCATTTCGATTTAAAATAATAATTAATTTAAGTATAATCAGAGGATTGACTTCAAGAATTTAATGATTCAATAATGCAGTAAATATCAGAAATATGTAAGGATTGAAGTTATCATTTAAAAAGTAAGAATCCTGATTTTCTTTCATTAAAATAACCACCTCCTGATAATCAAGATTATCATTCCGCCATAAAAGTATAAAATTTTTGAAATCTCTAATGAACTTTGAAACAATGAGTAGCAAATGATGCGATGTTCTCAATAGGAAACTTGACATACTGACACACACTTCAGTATTAGTGAATTCACAAATTCTCCATTAATTATTTAATTAAATTGTGGGGCATTCTATCTGAAACTGATACTGATACTGATACTGATATCCTTCTCTTCCTTTATCATAATTTATATATGATGAGATTTTTGTGCCATAACTTAGTCAAATGAATTGCTCTCTATCAGTGATGGCAATTATATCAAAATATCACTGTGTTTTGCTTTCTTTTTCAGTAGAAAGTAATTCTCGAGAGAATATATCCAAGAGACACTTCTCCTTAATTAATTTCAAAAAAAATTCCTTATAGTGAAAGATATTAACCGTGTCGTCGAGATCCGTAATACGCTTGACAATATTATTTTCTTTTCTTATCGTCGTTAGTGGAATTTTGTGTTTTGGGGAATGAAGAAATTGGATGTTGAAGTGAAATGATTCTGAACAGGAAAAAGGATGTGTTTCCTCAAGGTTGTGCGGTCTGTACATAGGAGAGGAGGTGGAAGCGCTGATTCATTTGACCTCGAATAGCTACCACTCTCTTCTCTCTTCTCTTCTTGACCTTTCATTTGCTTTCTTTTCTTCCGTTCCGCTGATTCTTTTTAAAATTAATTTCTAGTTATTTGCAGATATTTGTTGTTAAAATCATTTGTGATTTTTACGGATTCGGTTTTCTAATTCCGCTACTTCTATTTACTTTTCAAGATTTTAACTGAGTTATCTTTTCATATCAGTACTGAGTGTATTTAAACCTATCACTTTTCATCAGTAATAATTATGAATTTTTCAAATATTGCATATTTCCGAGTCGATTTGCTAATTGAAATTTTATTCTCTTACTGATAATGAACTATTTAGTTACAAACTTATTTCCCTATATTTTATTTTGATTCATCCGGATGAATCAGAATCATGTGGGGAAGAAATAGTTCAAAAAAACTATAAATTATAGTGATATCTTAGATTAAGTTTCACATTAAGATATTGTTTCCTAGATACCTATGTTTACAAAGTTGTCTCTTGAAATGTTTGAAGTATTTCCATAATTCCTTTAGAGATGTGTAATATCGTTCGTAATTTCAAAAAGAACAATCTATTTTAAATCAGTCGATTTAAATTGCTATTAGATGATGCCACATGGTTCGAATTCAAATATTGAATGAAAAATTGAAAGAAAAATATTCTAACCGTTAAAAAACTTTTTCAGTCTTTCATTGTGTTGCCATCCTCAAACTCTCATTTCTTCTACAAAAGTAAAGTTGAAATTTTTATATTATTATTTCTGCAAAAAACTGAAAAGTATTATGTTGTGACGAATATTAAAATTATTAGAATGAAATCATAAACGTAATAATAATTTTATTTTTTATTTGCATAATTATTCGATATATTATATTTAAAAACTATACCATTTGTTTACGTTTAGATTTTATGCGTAAGACATTGGTATAAGCTTTCCTCAATTTTATTTATGAGTAAATATATTTACTATTATTGCAGTATTATCAAAAAGGAACTAAAAAGTGATGACGGAAAGTGATGAAGTGAATTCATATAACGGTTCCAGTTCTTGTTGCTCTTCTCGAGTACCACCTTTATGTGATTCTGAACAACGCCTCTCTGAACCAAATCGCAGTTCCACGGATTTTCATCATTTTAACAATGGTCATGTAAAGGTTATCTCATCCCTGCGTACAACAATTCCATCTGGTTATAAATATCTTCAAGTGCAAACTCTCACAAAGGAGACTATCACACTTGCTGTACATGTTAGTATTTCAAATTCTTGTGCTATTTGAGGACGCTGTTGGAATAATGAAGAAATATAATTTCTTCTAACTTTCAACTGAATTGAATTGAACCTTACTTTTCACATTACATTCCCTTTAGGATGAGTACTTGCTGTAAACATTATTTGCTAATTTTAATCAAAAATAAGCATTCTTTGTGAATGATTTAAATATCCTTATTGATGTGAAAGATATAGCATATTCAATAGATTTAACCCAAGCCATCCGTATTTTCCACAGTTAAACTTACTATTATTCATTATTATATTTTGAGAAGAAAATGCTAAAAAACTTTTATTGTTTTCCATATTCAATAAAAATGAGATGTGCATGTGTATTTCTTCGTTATAAGTAAAATTAAATTAAAAAGTAAATTTAATTTTTTTACAATCTCTTATCTGTTTCATTAGATTTATATTTGATTTGATAAAATGAAAAATTATCTTAATTTTGCAATTAATTTTCGAGATGAGGAATCTCTTTACATTGTTATAAAAAGTAATGCTAAATAAGAAGTGATAAACAGAAGCACTTTTTTCTTCTACATATATCAATGACGCCTATTTACATATCATTCTACTGTAGTTATTGTTGTTGTTAAATTGCATCGTTGGTGCAGTTAGGTCCATCGGAAGTAAATGCATCTAAATCATCGGCGAAAAAATATCCATCACTTCATTCAGTACTTCCATTATCAATAATCAAAAAGAAATTATTTCTAATGCAGATATTAAGGAATTATCTTATCGAAAGATGATTGAGCCTTAAATTTTGTAATTTTATATTGATCTGATTTTAAAAAATCCATGGAAAAAGTTTTTTAGGTGAAATGTCGTGTGGAGGATGCATATTTATGTTGTTGTGCATATCTTGGTTTTGATGAGGAAAGATTGTTTGGCTTGGCTGTTCGAACACCATCGGAAGGTATCGGTGGTGATCGACCAAGAAATGAATTTTTTTTTTTAGATCCAAATCGGAAAATAGCAAAATATGCTCCAAAACAATGGAAAATATCGCATGCATGGGTTGGTGAAAATTGTAATTTAAAAATTTCAAATGTATATGGACATGAAATGAACGTATCAATCTAATTGTAATTTTAAGCTTATTTAAAAAGACCAATGAATCAAAATTGAAGAGCATATTTTTCTTATTTTTCATCGGGCTTTTACTTTGGTCTTTTAAATCACTGATTCATTTAGTCTGTTGACCACTGATAACTTCTTTAGAAATGCTTAAATGCATCTTTAAAGAGGTGATCAGTAGTTAACAGAATCGCAGAACTGAAAAGAAGGAGCTATTACAATCGTACTCCCTCAATTATGTATGTCATATTTGTTTTATCCGGTCCTTTATGATATCTCCATTTGAAAAAACCAATTTTAAAGAAAATTTGTAGCAGCATTGTCTTTGCCTTTATACATGTGACTTTGCAGTTTACGAGTTCAAATCTTAGATATCATCCATTTAATTACTTTTCACTATTTAAAAATTTTTTATTATTTGAAAGTTAAGTGCAATTTTTTAGAAACTTATAATAATCAATTGCTATAACATTGTGATTCATATTTATAGTTAATCAATTATTATTGTATTGAAAATAGAGATTCAATTAATTTCAGAATACCGTTGTTGAAAGTCGTCCATTTTTGGCTCTTCATCTTCGAGTTCGCATATTTGTGGACAAAGCATATGCAATTGGGTGAGATTGGTATCTCTCTTTTATGAATTTACAAGTAATTAAAATATTTATTGTTCTTCTAAACAGGGTAATCATGGTTAGTCTTGATCCTAATGTTATTGAGTAATTTCGTTGTTATAACTGTTACAAATGTGAATGCCATTTATTGTAATTTTTGTGAACATTTATATCAAGCTTTATAAGGTTCATAAGATATGAATTAAATTTGTGAAATCATTTTGCAAAAAAAGGAACTCCCTGTTATGCTGTCAGGTAGGTTTATAGTAACTGCAATGTTGAAATGTTGAAATGAAAGTCCTAGAAGTTTGGTATCTGTATTTTCTCCTGGTAATATTTGCTATCAAAATCAATTTGCAGATGCAAAACAACACTTAGGCATTATTACCTTCAGTTGCGCGAAAACCTCTTAGATCAATGGTCAGGTTCAAATTCAGTTGCTGAAGAGCGCTGCTGGGAACTTGCTGCATTAGCATTGCATGCTGACGAAAATGACAATGATCTGTTGTAAGTATTATATCACTAAAAATGTTACTATGAAATAATTAAAAATATTTGATCATTAAGGAAATGACTAATAATTTATATTTCATATTTTCTAATGTTTAACTCTATGCGTTTACGAATATTTAATTTAAATCACTTTTATTGATTACTTTTTAAGTCGTTCAATTTTTTATGATCTGTGGCTTTGTATGATCTATTCAGATATCATGTTCAATCATGTTTAATTAATATCGATTACTTTTATCTTCAAAATTTTTGCAGATCTTTCCGAGCTGAGCGTTATTTTCCGCTTTGGGTAGTAAACGTTCATGGTCTCGATTTTGTACGACGTAATATGCCTGCGGTTCGTGAAGACCTCAGGACATGCTCAAGCAATGATGCTATAATAGAATATTGTCAACAAGCTTCTCGGTCGGTCTTTGTTTGATTTTTTTCTTAATTATTGAAATAGATGGTAAGTTCTAAAAAATATAGCGCACATAACAGTTTATTGCATAGTAATACACTAAAAAAATCAAATTCTTATCAGTTATCGCAATTTTAACAAGTAGAAAATATAGCTAATTCATGATCAGTTTGCAATTTAAACATTGTAATTACAGTACACCCTTCGCCTTGAACTGTCATTTGTATGGATTACGAAGGCATAAAATGGATACTTTTGATAATGCAGTTATTGGAATTAGCCCAAAGTAATTTTTTTTAAGAACAATAATCATAAAATTTTCTCTTCTCTTTGTTATATTTCAATTTTTCGAAAATTGTTAAAATTCTTAATCCAGAGGGATCGAAACGTCAGATGTAGGCACTGATGGAGAGAGAATTCCGCTTCGTAGGCTACAATGGAATCGGATAGCAAAGTTGAGCTTTGACAAACGAAAAGTGACAATAACTGGCGTAGATGGCGTGAGCTTATCGTTATATGCTCAATTTGAGGATAAAGCTCGCTACTTGTTGGAATTTTGCAAAGCTTTCCATCAAGCAACTCTATTTATCAACAATCAATTTGCTGTTCGTCAAAATTATTCCAGTTAGTTTTGACTAAAATTTTAAAATTTTATTAAAAGCGCTTATGCGACTTCATTGCTTTCACTGAAATTTTTTTTTCCAAAACAGCAAATTTTGGAGACCTAAAGTGTAAAATATTGATTAGACTCGAAAAAACATTATTAGTTCAGCTCAAAATCCAATAAATGCTCAGTTAAAAATGCTGTGAAGGGTGAACTCATAGTATAATTTTTATAAGGTATACACTTAACGTATATTTTCATTCCCTACTGAGTACTTTTTATAACTTAGATCATTTTTTTCCAAGAAATATAGTCAAAAAATTCAATCTAATACCAAATTTGGAAGTTCAGTGATATTTTGTTTTGTTTAGCAGACATGAATTCGCCTCTCTTCTGCAACGAAGATCGTTGTTTAGACGATGCCCTCTACTCTCGACATTCGCTTAATTCACGTGCTTCCAGTAATAGCACATCGGGAGTTGTTTCTGATAAATTAGGAAGCGAAGCTGATAAAGGTTTTAATATAATTTTACCGTCTGGAAGTTATACCATTTGATTGAGATATTGATGAAATTGATTTAAACTAAATTAAAATTCTAAAAAACATTTAGTGGGAATAAGTTATGACTGCGATTTGATGAATGATCGATTGCTTAATTTCGTAGAAAGAATAAATTTTTCTCAGATCAAGAACGATCATTCTACGATTGAAAAATATTGTAGATTGTGAATGGACTGATACGTGCGGCGTTGCATCAGATTGCTCGTGTGAAGAAATACAGGTTTTTAACGTGGAAGACCTGACCGGAGAATTAGACAAGACATCGATTCATGCACTTAGTGAAGTTGCTGTCAGTAGCCAAGATGAAATAGCAAATGCAGATAGTGATGCCCTTGACACCCATCATCCTCATACTTCCTCGTAAGTTCTTTTCTAGATATTCCACTGATTCATAATCGCAACAAATCGAATGTAAGTCTCCAAGTGAAAATAAACATTTTTCGTTTATTTCCTGAAGCATTACATTGCACACGTTTGACATTAAAGGGAGACAAACTAACAGCAATGCTTTCATCCTTTTATATATGGAGAATTCTTGCTCTTATTTCAGTTTATTAGCATATAATTATGATTTAATATTACAATAGAATTTTAAAACAAGTTGTATACAGGCGAAGTAAAGAAACAAATTTATCAAAAAAAATTACTGAAACAACAGATGAGAAGAATATTCCCACGTCTTCTAATAGCTCTGCTACGAAAAATGCACCTCATGCGAAAGAAGTGAGTTTTTTTTTTAATTTAAAATGAGATTCTAATTGTAATTATCTATCTGCTGACAGTTGAATTATTAATTTTTGTTTGATTTAAAAACTAATAAATTAAAAAAGTTAAAATTCTAAGGAGAAGTTTTTACAGTTATTAAATTTTAGAGTATGTTGGATTTGATCATGCTGATACTAGACTTATAAAAATTTAGATAGAGAATAAAAATAGCTCGGAAAATGCCGATAGCATCTTAGAATCCATCTTAAAAAAGCGATCATTGACGAAAAATAGTGTAAGTGAAAGCACGAATAGCATTGTTATGCCGATGAATCAAGCGAATGTGAATTCTTGCAATCAAAAGGTTCTATAAAGTTTATAACTTATATAAACTTTATTCGATCTTGAAGCCTTTCAATTTCTTATGCCTCAAGGTATGGTGAGATATTTCTGTGATATATTTTTGGAACTCAGTTATTTCTTCGTATTTATTTTTCATCTTCCTTACTTGGATGAATTTATTTTATTTTAGGATTACTGCGATGAAACAGAAAAAAGTGAATTAACAATGGATATAATTTTGAAACAACCTCCACAGTACGATGAAACGTTAGAAGCTTTTCAGACACAAAATAATCCTCAAATTCCTTATCATCGATTAAATCCAAATCCAAATATGAAACCAAGATGGATTACTGTAACTGGTATTAGTCCTTCTAGACCTGGTGTTTCATGCCCACTTGAAACATCCACATATCTTACTTATTCCGAACCGAAACTTCATTGTCAAGTATTTTATTTTTGATCATTGAGAAGCAAATTAATTTTACTGGAGTGAATTTCCAATATAACTTTAGAAAAAGGAACAATTTTTCACTCATTTTTTCAAAGTTGCTTTAATGAAGTAAGTTGATTAATGTTATTATTGCATAAAACGTATACTGGTATGGTTATTTAAAGAATTTATTCCTTATAGATGTATACGAGATCGGAATCTCCGTTAACGTCGATACCTACCACTTCATATCAGTTAACATCAATGGGATCATCATTACGCCCTTCCTCCTCTTACACACCACCTATGTATACAGGTATAAGCGGTGGCTTATTTCAAAAACGTCATGGACAATGTGTACCACATGGCACTGCTGTTCGGGGAATTAATCGTGTACAAAGTATGCCAGCACATAATTCACAACATCACGTTGGTGATGTAAGTTTTTCCGCTTTTTTAATCATGTCGAAGTGGAAGAACCGTTTAATTTTCAACAAGTTTTCAACTAATTATGCATAATTACGGAATTTTTTTTCAAGAATTTGAAAGCCTAGTTAAAGATTTTTCCTTTCCGTTTCTCAAATTTATAAAATTGACATAATCAAAGGATGAGCTATCGACGTCATCATCAACTGCAACAACCTCAATTAAACATTCGCAGTCATCGCAGGGAATACGATTTCCTATTTTCACAAAACGACCACCTCCTTACGAACATGCAGTTTCACAGGTTCAGTTCTAATTATTTAATTGTTTATTAGAGTGATATAAAATCTGCTTAAAAATAAGACATATTTAGATCTTTTGCGATTATTGAATCATTTGATTTTTATCTATTGACGGCTACTTCAACTTCTTAGAGAATTTTAAAAGTTTGAAGTTTTCCTTTATAGCAATCACGTGCATTTTATGCACAGAAGAATACGGTAATTTGCCCATCGCACGCGAATAGCATACGAAAAGATGTTTTGCCTCAGAAACATTCATATATTAGTGATCATGAAGAAATGAATTTGAATAGTCGTATTCGGCAATATCCAATGATGAGAGCTCTATGGCAAGAGCATCAGCAAGGTAAATGGAAATGAAATTTTATAAGATTTAACATAACTTTTTGATAGATAAGAGTTTCAGAATTTAATGAAGTAGAAGAATTTGAAATTGAATTAAAATGATCTTTTGCTTATTTTGCCAAATAAATCAAATTTTTTTAGGCACTTGCACTCAACTAGCGGCAGAGTCAAACTCGACTTCTTCCAGTACTCGTGGTGTATCACCTATATCCAACACGATGTTGTCCTCGCTGAATGCAATACTGAATAATTCTACAACAACTGATTTACAGTCACAGCTACCATCTTCATGTCAGGAACTTTCGTCATCTGTCGTAGTTACAGTATCACCACATTTAACCTCAACAATTTACGATTCTCGACCAGCTACAGCTTACATGTCGCAACCGTCTACTACATGGGCACCGATTTATCATCGTGAACTCTATGTACCGGATCTGTCACTACCACCGTGCTGCTACTATTCACCGTATGCTGCAGGTCGAAATCAGACGAGGTAAATGTTTTCATTTTACTTTATCGGTGACTTATTTTTATCATTCTGTGAATTATTATCAGTGAAAGTCACAACCAGTTGATTCTTAACTAGTCTGTGCAATTACGTCGATCATATGGAAGGATATTCCAATTTTAACTTTGCTGTGCCTATTTATGGCGGAATTTTTAGTATCAAAAACTGAAGTTATTAAAATTTTAATTCAAAATCTAATCTTCATCCATCCACAATTGTTTCTTATATTTGCCTTTGTAATATCATAAAAGCTGATCGAACAGCACAATGCAATCGCTCTCTTTCCATTCTTTATCTCGAAAGGTACACAAACATTGGTAGTGTAGGATTCTCTCTATTAAACAAAACAACTATCAGGCTATCAGAAGGAACACTATCATGAAAAATGTGGGGCGGAATGGTTTTCATTTGTACTGATATGGTCTTCAATGAAATTAATGTGTTGTAAAATTTACAAAAGCTTCATGATATATCAGTATTACAGTGAGCTATGAACAGAGATGAACGACTTGTTTGGAAGGATTTCCCTCCGTTGATAGAGTGTTTCAGACTAGGTCATAGCGATTCTCGCCAAGGTCCTTAGCAAACCTGCAATCTAGAAACAGGATAGTATTACTTAGTCATAATCCCTTTGTAGTTGTTTCGCATAGTTTGAACATTGCAGAGCAGGACGAGCTGTCCGAGACAATGAGAAATCGCAAAAAGGTGGATATTCTTGTCCGCTGATACCAGTGAGTGAGGAGTGCATGCTTGTCTAAAACAAATCTCGAGATTTCAAGAATACGATTAAAAAAGACTCTTAAATTTGCACATATTTCCTCTATTCCATATTGCTGCTCTACATATATTATTTACATTCAGTTGAATTATGTCAATTCCGTGTTGGATTTGCCACCGCCGCCCCCTATCTTCCACCGCGATGTCCACCTTCACGTGTAGCTGCAAACAGTGCGCAAGTGGCTGCCTGAATTTTTACCCGCTTACGTACAAATTTTATGCAATCTTTTTCGTTGTTGTTAATTTTTCTAAATTATATTTTATTTTATCGTCAGATCTTCCGAAAATATATTTCCTAATTTAGTTGTGTTAAAAGAAGGAACTATTGGGAAATAATAAGCTAACTTCTCTGTTTTAAGCTTACTTGAATTCTTTAAAGGATTGATAAATAATTATGGTATGATTTTAATTTTCGAACTTTCTTCTCTACTATTAACATATGTTCGACGAGCTGCCTCATTTTGAGACCGTTTTTTGCAGTAACAATTTTTTGCTTTTTTACTATTAATTTAGTGACTTATTGTGCAAGACATATTCTTTTTCATTTTTTTCTCTCAAGATATATGAATTTGATAATTCAATAATAGTTGAGTAAATTAACTATTAATTTACTAAATTAAAATAAATCAACAGTCCACTTAATTTTACATCAGTAAAATTGCTAAAGTGATTTTACTAATTTAAAATCAGAAGTGAAATATTAATTCTCTGCTGTTAGCATAAAAAGATGACCGAAATCTTTGATAGTTTACATTAAGGGATAAATGAAGAATAAATTATACTCTTCTGTTATATCATTCATCCGCAGTACAAAGTTTAATGTGCCACTTATCTGATGCTGCTATTATTCATGGTTATGTCTTCTTCCTCTTTGAAAGTGTTCAATCTTACTTCCATTCCTAATTGGTTTCTTTCACTTTCTCTACTTTTTACTGTCCTCTTTTTGCTTTTTTCAAATGTATTGATCATTTGAATAGATTTTTCAGGTGCGTAGAAATTTTGGAATTCTGTTAATTTAATGGAATCAAGCATGCATCTCATATTTCGCTGATGTATGCTGATTCGATTCATTTTCTTGGATAATTTATCTGTGATGTTCTTTTCATTGGTCAAATTTATGGTTGAATAATAAAATATGTCATATTCTGTATAATCAGATTAATTGATGGTATTTTTCACTTAATTTGATTACACCACTGCATTTTGTTTGTGGGATGACTCATTTTTATGGTAGGCAAAAGAGAAGAGGAAGAAGAGAATCGTTTTTGATTCCTCAACTGCAGTTAATTCAACAATAATAATGAAACAATAAATAACTTCGTAACGCCACGAAAACTTTGGGTCAAGTTCAGCGATTAGACGAAACTTGTATATTAGGTATCAAAACTGCCCTCACCTATTACTCGACTGATACATTAATTTTTTTGAATTTAAACTATAAATCCTAATCAAAACTGCCATGGAGGAAAAAATTCCAATAAATGATTAGCTTAATTATTTGTTTTTTATAAGACTTGTAAGACCTTGAAATTTCCCGAGTCGGAATGATGGAAGTGGGCAGCATTTCTTTCCAATAAAAAACTTTTTATTGTTGTATGATTGTGTCGGCTTAATTCTTGAAAAAATGTGTATAAAGTTCGTTCATTAGATTTTGGAAGGTTAAAAATGAAAGAAGCATTAGCGCTTTCTGAACCTTAGTCAACATCATTCCTGCTTGAGTTTCTTTTTAAAAAAGTTTTAAATTCGATTACGAATGAGATAGCCAGCTTTGAAATTTATTTTTTAACAGTTGTTATTTTACTCAATAAATTAAATAAGTAAATCTTCATACGTAAGTTGTTTGCCCTTCGCATTATGTTTTCATTTCAAAATTGTTAAATTTGTTTTCTAAATGTAATTATTTATGCTCTAATGAAGTATCATCTTGCTCTACGCCATGTTTTGTTTTCTTTTTTTAAATTAGGTTCGTTTTCAAAAAAAATGTTAAAGAAGAATATTAAAAAAATTAAATATATTTTTTGGTATTTCGTCTTGTATCTTTGCTTTCTTTTTCAAATCCAATGTCAATTAGTTTTGTCTTTTCACATATTTTTAAAGAGAATTTAATTTATTGTTTTTTTCTATTTTTTATATTACCAGTATATTTAATATTTCAAAAGATTTTAGAAATCTTTGAAAAAAGTCACAATCTTCCATTTTTTTGATGAAAGAGCAGATGAAGAAAAAGGTCAAGATTTCAATAAGCTTTTACAGATGCGGAAGATGTGAGGTGAAAAATAGTCAAAATAAAGGAGCAGAAAAATGAAGATAACATGAAAACTGGACTAATGGAAAATTTCGGACAGTTTTTTCCTTTTTTTTGCGTTTTCGGATGAAAAAATTAAAAAATTTTTTTCGATCTATTATTAAATGAGTCTTAAAAAATTTACAGTCATGTGAAATTTTTAGACAAATAATCTAATGTGTTAAACAAAAAAATGATCGAAAAGAACCCAATATATTCACATATTAACCAATTATTGCCCTGAATTGCTCAAAACTTATAATTGATGATGAATTGCAGTTCCTTGTACGGCAAATAGTTTGAATAAAAAAGATGTTTCAAATAACTTAAGGGCTGAAAAGAATTTTAAATTAGAACAATTAATAATAAGAATTAAATAATATTAAAATTTTTTCTTTTAACTGATCACTGACTGCTAATTCCAATGACCGAAAAGTTGAAAAAAAGTTTTTGTTGAAAACAGACTGATATTTTATATTTTTCTTCATAACATGAAAACAGCAATTTGATTTGATGTAATCATTATTACCGGTGATAAAGTTTAACTCTATTGCTTCAATGCTATTGCAAAGAGTAATGAGATATTATGCCGGAATAATTTTTGGAAGAACAAATCTTAATTCAAATTTTATAGAAAGTATAGCCCACTTAAATTAAAAAATTATTGAGTGAAAAATCAATAAGAAAAAAAGTTTACGGAAATTTATGGAAATATCAGCCAAGTAGAACTGATGAATAACAGATGTTAAGGAATGTTGAACAAGAGCAGCAATCAAATTTCAATGGCAACTTCATCTGTGAAATACTGTCTTACACCAATGAAATTCAAATTTGAAAGGCCTATGCCGTCGGGACTTCTGCTTAATCTCAGAACTATTTTATTTTCGTAATTTCATTAATTGAGATCTCAGTTCTAGAATTATCATATGGTTAACGAGCAGTTGTGAACTGAAGAAAAAATCAGTATCAGACGTGTGATATCACCTGTATAATAACATGTACTTACTTACCTTCAAGTTCCTATTCACTTTCAGCCACTCAAAATTTCTACAAATTTTTTCCCATAGGTTTTACAGCTTTGATTTCAAAATCAAGTAATTCTCACCTCAGAAATTTACCTAATTTTTAATCGATATTGATCTGTGCAGCAACTGTTACAGCAATTGACAATATAATAGTATGACTTATGCCATAATGCAAAATAATGTTTAAATTTGCTTGATTTCTTTAATTTTATTTCGCGCCAGAGTTTTTGAAAAATTGAACTATCAAAATATACTAGATATCATTTATCTCAAAATATCAGTATAAAATATTTTAAATTAACCGTTTCTCCCGAAACAGAGATTCCTGTAAATTTAATTCACTTTAGATTAAATAATTTAGGTATTAAAAAATCGGATAATTCAGATTAAAATGATTCGAACAATTAGTTACTGAATAACCAATCTATAGGAATTACGAGTAATTTCTCTGCGAATAAAAGATCGAAGATCGCGAAATCGTTTTTTCCTAAAGTCTATCACATATAGTTTGTAGGAGTTTAATTTATGGATTTTTGGCTTAAAATTTTATCTGTTTTCGTTTAATATCACAGAAATTTGTCTTGAAAGGTTTTCAGTCATTGCTTTGTTTTCGGTTAAACTTTGAAATTTTTAGGAAGCAACTGTGTCATACCTTTCTTTATTCATCAGGCAAGAACTCTCTTTTGCTCTTTGCTTTTTTGTCTTTTAAAATTCAAAGAGTTTGGAGATTAATGATTTTGAATTTCCTGAAATTGCCAACAGTTGGTATTGATGAATTGTTTTTAGACACAACACGATAAAATATCATATCAATTCCTTGTTCTTCCAGTACGGCCTGTGATGATAGTGTTTTACCGTATCATTTTTCCTTGTTCCTTAAGTCGCAACTACATTTGTTTATTAATGAAGCTTACATCTCTTCGATACATCTCAATTCCCATTACATTAAACTGCAATCACAAAAGCTTCTGGAAGCTTAGTCCAAAGAATAGTCTTCGAGAGATTCAGTTTAAAAACTGATTTTTTTGGATTTTTTGAATAGGCTTATGTGATAATTGTTTAAGTTTTTATCATATTTTTTCTCGTCTGCATCTCCATAATATGCTTTACTTTTTTTTGAATGAATTTTATCTTTTGAATGTTACTAATTGAGAAGATGCTATTTATAAGATTGTGCAATTACATCATTTTATCGATTACGGAAATTCGATAATTCAGTACAAATATTCTGTGTTTTTTCTTCCCTTAGATTCATATCAGATGCGAAATAAATCGAAAGTCTATTCATACAACATCAAAATTCTCCACCTTAAACTACAATTACAGTTCTTCAATACGACGGAAATTACTCATCGTATCAAAATTTAATTTGAGATTATCTCACTCTTGCTAGTACGATAGTTCAGCTAACAAAGTGACCTGTTTCTGTACGATTAATAAGGACAGAACCATCAACTGAAGGAAGGAGTTAAATAGCTCATTGCTCAATTTGAAAGAATTTGGTATTGGATGATAGAAATTTTTTGATATTTACCATTTCTGTCCTTAATATTTTGCATTATCGATTATTTTATATTGATTAAAAAATTAGGGAAAAGATAAATGATCCCATCATTTTGATAATTGATTAACAAAAGTCGTTGTTTTTCTTATATCTTTCTTTATTCACAGATAGTGCTTATTGATCTTTGAAGGTTAAGAAGAGAAGATGGAAGGCAAAAGAAGAAAGGTTGAATATATTGAATTATATTATCCAGTGTTTATTTAGTGGTTTCCTCCATTATACTTGTTTTGCGTATTACTTTCAGTTTTTGTCACTTCACAAGTGATTGCAGTGATAACTTTTCTTTCAACCGCTTCCCAAAATAAACTTTGAAAGCTTTTGGTTACAATAGTTTGAGTTTTTAATTTTTTACTATCGATTATTTTCTCATAATGATTTAACTTTATCAACATGTTTTTTTAATTTATTTATATCAGCGCTGTCGAAAAAAATTTTTAAAAAGTGCAGATTACGGTTGAAATTAAAATTTAAGTTAACAGTTGAAGTTTACAAACAGCACGAATTAGATGTTTTAAATTTTTAGAAATCATCAGATTCAAATGATTTGTTCCTTATAGTTGATCAATTAACTAATTTCCAAAAACAACAAAATCAATTCAAATTTTTTCAAAAAATCAGAAGTAGTACATCTAAATCCATTAGTATTTTCAACTGTTTCAATACTCTGTAACCTAATATATATCCGCTGAATTTATATTTTTGACGTTTATTTTTATATTAATATCAAACATTTTTCAACATAACAGATAAACGATTACAGTCGTATTAGATAAAAGCGATGTTAATACGTTTCATGATATGGGCAATCGCAGCTTTCATTTGTGTAGTGAGATCGGTAAGCTTTTTGCTTGCTTATTAAATGAATTTCTTTTATTTGATTTTTTATAACTCATAAAATTAAGCAATCATAGAATATTTATGACGATCACAAAATGTTCAAATACTTTTTTACAATTTAAAATTTTCGTATTGTCGGAAAATTAATACAAACATGGCGTTTTTTCTTTAAGAAGAAGCTTTAAGACAAATCCTGAATTTAGAAGAATTGTAAAATTCATCAAAAATCCAAGAAATTAGTTTGTAAAAGAAATCAAAAATTGTTCAGGACAATTATGTGAATTCATTTGACATAACGGAAGCAAAGGCAATGCAAGAAAAGATGGAAACATCGAGAAAGGTGCGGCATTTGCAAATTAAATCAGGAACAGCGAAAACCACTGGAATTGCTGGAGGCGACCAACTCATAAGGTATTTAAAGTATATATGCTTAATAGAGTCCTTTGTTTTACCGGTTGCTTTAATTGAACTCTAAGTCAACTTGTGACAATAGGAATAAAGGAACATATCAAATTTGACGAATGAGTAAATAACCAGATAGATTATTAATTAAGTAAATGAGTAATCAAATAAAGAATAAATCAGGAGCTAGTCGGCGGATGAGCGAAGAAATCGGTTAAGCTTTTCATTGTTTGAGATATATTTTAAAATGATAAACTACAGAGAGAAGAGAAGCATTGAACTGCATGATTGGCTATCGCAAGCGCAAAAGCAGGAGATTCGGGCAGTAAGTTCAAAACGCAGTTTAAAAGGAAATTTCCAGTTATCTCAAGTATCACGATATAAAAAGAATGAAAGAACTTCATATCTGAGCCGTCAACAAACGTCTCTCCCTTTTATCAGTTTCATTGCTAAAAAGATTTTAGAAAAGTACAAAATTCTAAATTTTTCGAACAAACAAAAAGTAATGAAAGAAATATTTTCCAGATGGAATTGGAGGGGAAGCCAAAGATCGAAATTGCTAACTTCTTGGAATTTCTTTCCAAACTGCTGTATAAAAATAAATGGAACGAAATGTACAAAAAACGATGTAATGAATGGATTGAGAGAGTAGGACAGACTTGACAGAGACTTCTAAATATTTCTTCTAAAGTTTTCATTTTTCAATGTCAAGAAATCAATTTCTAATTATCTATTTGCATTAACTGCAGAAAACGAATTTTGTATATGGTGAATAAAATTCTCAGGCAGCTAGCAATAGTAAGATCGCTGAGCTCGAGGATTTGAAGAGTAAGATGGATGCTAACGAATATGAAGCAAAATTGAATGAATATAAAAATCGATTACCAGAAAACGAACAAGATCAAATCAATCTATGGCTGGTATTTTTTTAATTGTCAAGAATAAATTCAAGAGCTCATATTCAATAAAAGAGGATTGTTTCAGTGCTTTCACTTGAAAAAGTTTTTTCGTTATTTAAAATTAAAACTTATTAGGATGGATGCAACAAGCTGAACAATTTGGATGTCCAACAAAATACACTTCGTAAAATGTTTCGACGTGATCTGTTCCAGAATAATGAGAATGCTCATCTTTTTTCTAATGAACAAATTGTCTTATTGAAGGATATGAAAGTTAGTGGCATCAGCGAAGAAGATATTAAGCGCAAAGAAGTTCAGAAGTTTTTGTCTTATATTTTCAATTAGTTATTTTTTCCTTTTTTTTGGATCAATAGATAAAAGAGCTTATCTATCTCTACAGCATTGCTTATTCTGCAATAACGTGTTTTTCAATCTTACGATTGAGTGGTTTGGGACCAGAAGTAAATATCGTCATAAAAATGATCTTTCATTTTGTTATAAACTATGTGAATTGTTATGTAATTTTTACAGGTGGAACAATATTATTCGGCATTTTCAAAGTACAGAAAAATAGAATTGGATTATCAGTTTAAAACAAAATGTATTCAGTGGATACGAGAAGTGGCAAATTTCAATGAAATTCAACTCTTTCTAACCTCATATGAGGTTAAACACTTAATTTTACACACTTAAACCTGGCAGTTTTGGAACCAAATTTAAAATTGAGATTATAAGATGTCAAATGACAGAAATCTTGAATAAATTTAAGAAATGAAACACAAAGATTTTAAATGTTCATTTGTTATTTTATCGATTTTGTTAAATGGTAAATTTATCTTCAAAATTAGCGTATTAATTTTTTACATATCAAATTAAAAAAAAAATTTGAATCCACCATATTATATCCAGTTTTTAAATAATTCTACTTTCTTAAACATCGCGAGCACAAAAGTAATGATACTATTGCTCTTATGCTATTAATATCAATTAAATTAAATTTGCAGAGAAGAAATCAACTAGTTTTCAATATTTTACTTGACAGATATCTCGAGCGGTTATCTGAGGAACAACGGAATAAAATGCATTATATTAAAGGTTATTAATGAAGAGAAGAATATTTGTTACTGTGATGTCAGAATTTTTAAACGATCATCAAAACGATAAAATTGGAAATACCAGCTAAAAATTAGCATTCAAATTTTCTTCATTCAGGAAAAAACTCATTTACAGAAATGTGTCGTGAAATGTGGAGAGATGCGATGAATTCCAATCGTCAGAAACGTTACGTGAATGAGGAATATAATGAATGGATATTATGGATGACTGATGAACAAAAGCATGAATTGCGAGAGATGCGTAGTAATGGATCATCATTTGATGAGATACACAAAAAAGTTAATGGACATTTCCTAAAACTTCCTGAAGCAATGCAGAAGGAACTGATAAACGATTATAAGGTATAGATAATTAGCAACTATAAAATGATAGTTTTATCAAAAATTTGCATTTTAACTTTATTTCTCATTCTGTTTTTCCATCTCTTTACTCATGTCTCTCTCTCTAGCTATGATCAATATAGATGAGAAGCTCATTCATAACGCAACGATATCTCTTATAATTGGAATAATTTTATTCATAAAACTTCATTGAAAATTGTAATACAAGCATGATATATTTATCATTTTCTAGGAGAAATGTAAGAAATATTTTTTGGCTATGGCAAATGAAGACGAAATTGAGAAGTTAAATACCGTTCGTGATGAGATGAATCACGATGAACACAAGAAAATTATTAATGAAATTCTGAGCCGACAACCAGAAGACATTAAAGACAAAGTATATAAATTTTATCAGGTAATTCATTTCATTTTATTGATAAAGCTTTCATCCTTTTTATACAATGTGTATTTCCTTCTGATATCATATGCCTCGGTATTTTTTACAAAAAAATTAGTTAAGAATATTGCAACATTTGAATTTGAGAATAGCATATCAATACGCACAAATTAGATTTTCAAAACGACATTTAAGAGGTAACAAATTTAATAGAATTTCATCCATAACCAGACTACTATTACTTGTAATGGGGTATGATAGGATAGGATATATATAATGGAATAATAGGGTATGTATTAATAATTATTTTGAGCTCGCCAGGTTTTTACGTCTAATTAAACAGTTTTCTTGAGTAACTATATGATCATTGACAATTAACACTAAAGCGACTAAATCCGTAATTGCTACAATACGATGATAACAGTGCATGATACCAATTAATTGCAACAATACGATAAATAACAAATTGGCTGTCTGAATCCAAATTCTTAGAATCCCATCAGAAACTCCTAGTGCTCAAATGCTTAAGCAGTTCAGTTATCGACTCTCTTTGACCCATTTTTATGTTCACTTTTTTGTCTCCACGTTCCACGGATTGTTCCTCCTTCACCTTTTATTCGTCGTTTATTTATTAAAATAATGTTCAGTTTCTGTAACATATAATCTGAAATATCTGAAAACTATAATATGGGTAAAAAGAATAACGCTACAAAGAGATCACGAGCACCAGCACCAATAATATCGGTGTGTTCTTCCAGCTCATGCTATCATATTTTCTTAATTTCCTTCATTCCAAATCTTTGATTACTTTGATATTCATAGATATGTGACGACGTTTATCACAAACAACTCGGTCGATCAAAGCGTGATATTGATACTGCGATGGAGAAACATCTCCAGTGGCTTACACATGAGCAGAAAGCAGAAATTAGACAGATGAAAGCAAATGGGGAATTACTGCCAGCAATTCAACAAAAGTATATCGTTTAGTATATGAAAAATATTATAGAGACACGATGTTAATTGAGAAATTCGGAATAATTCGGAAGAAGAATTGGAAATCTTGAAAATAATCAAATTGGCAGATTACATCGAACAAATTTCAACTTTGACAGTGTAGAATATATTATACTTTCCCATAAAATTTTGGATTTCCAAAATTTTCAATTTTAATTTCATCGACTAATTTATCGATGAAAAGCGATGTTTTAATTCATAACCTCTGAAAAATTACAATTTTGCTTTGCCTATCCTGTTTAGATTACTTTCCTACATCAAAATTATGGAAAGTGATAAACAGCTTCACACCAGTGGAAAAATCAAACAATCTTGCTATGCATGGCTCGAAAATGTGACTTCTGTTAAGGAGAGAGCCGAACTAGAAAATTTACATCATATCGATCATTCCGCCTGCAAGCGGAAGGTATCGTAGGTACTTGTGACAATTAGCAGTTAAGCTTAATGTATTCAAATTTAATTTTCATTTAAATTTAAATATTGATGAACATTTCCTAATGCTTCAAAATTTTGAACTTTCGACTGATGTCTAGTTTCAGCGACTTGCTTAAAATATTCTACGCATCTTTTTCACAGGAAAAAAGACTAATTTGCGCTCCGAGTAAGAGAGTAATGTAATTTAGATTCGACAATACATCAAACGCCTATCGCTAGAAAGACAACAAGCGGTAAATAGAGAGTTGGAAATTTGTGAAAATATATGGTACAATGAAAGTGATGACGGTGGCGAACATCATCACCATCATCATCATCAGCAACATCGAAGAGCTCGATGGCTTTCTCCGCGGATTTATGCCAGAACTAACGGTCGAAGCAAACGAAATCAA
>JABVXU010000160.1:0-111222 GCA_013365365.1 Cruorifilaria tuberocauda | reverse complement strand
GTAATGCCAGTCCATTGTTTAATATTTTATAGAAAAAGTTCTTGAATAGGTTAAATGGAAAGGAACACTCTAATTTTTCCTGTCAAGCTGTTGAAAAAGTAGAAAAATTTGAGTTGGAAGAAAAAAAAAATTTGTTTTTAATTCTTTAAATGCCATCCCATGAATTAAAGCAATATCGAAAGATCACATTAAATTTATATCATTTAAAATATTTAGAATATATTTCAAAATCTCATTAAATTTTGGAAAGAAAAATGCAAAGATTAATTATTCATATTGGAGATAGTAGTAAAAAGAAGAAAGTAAAACTCGTAAAATAAAGCGACAATTGAGCTATTTGAATACTGTGCTCTTGGAAGCAACGAATATTTCCAGTAAGGATCAATTTTTGTTCCAAACTTCTCTCTCATTAAAAAAAGGCTGTTCTATATGCTTCTGTAATTTAATTACTGCGTATACTCATTAAGCTCAATGATATAATTTGAGTAAGAATAAAAATAAATAGCTTTGAGGCAAAAATGCATTTCGGTGTTTCTGAAAAGAATTACTGTAGTAATAACATCCTTTTTAGTTATTAAATCTTTTGGATACGTGGTTGACAGTGAGAAGAGATGGTGATATCGGGAAAGTAGGGAAAACTTACTATAAATATTCAATTTCGAATAACTTGCAGCACTCCATGCTGCGCGTACAAATTCCGTCCTTTGAGCGCTGTTTTCGTTGGAAATTTGCATATTCGACGGATATAACCGTTTCGCAGGAATCGGTTTATAGGAGGTACACCACATCAGTACTACTGAGAACGTGACAGTCGACGACCGCATTTCATTTCATTGTTTTTCATTTATTCTTCTTCTGTTCATTTTGTCCAAGTTATGATAGATAAGCATGTAGGTTTATGAATCAGCAATAGTCAACGCAAATCAAGAACTATAAAATTAAGCTCAAATTTAAAAAGTTTTTTGAAACATGCAAATATCTAAGAGGAATTAGTTGCGATGATGTATATATTTGTTTTATTAATAGCATGGAAATCATTGATTGATAATGCTAAATGATTTTAATCGTTGAAATGAAACACTTAGTAGATTCAATAATGATAGCCTAAATGATGCATACACACGAAATTTCAATGAATATGACATATTCAATATGTTTCTCAGTAATTTAAATAAAAAAATGAAATTGCAAATTTGTCGCAATAAATGCGAAAATTATGTCCTCCATTTTAGTTAATTAGTTCCAGTTAATCCCAATTAATATTACTAAGAATTATCATAACTCCAGCTCAATCACATTGCATGAAAACTATGGATTTGTAAACATTCTATGTTCCTTCAGATTCATAAGTACATGACAATAAATCCTCTTTTTTATGAAAACGATAACTGAAGAGGAAAGGTCACGAGTAAAATAAACTTACTACTTATTTCTGCAGAGAAAACTATTCCAAACAATTTAATCTTTCAAGGGAAACTAAATGTCATAAAAAAGCCAGTCAATTCCATTCTGCGGCAAAGAACTAATAATAAGGTTGAAACAAAAATTATCTTATTCCACTTACGTCTGACAAAAAGTAGAAGTAAAGAAATGGAAGTAAATAAGAGTAATTTTTCGCCGTCAATTTAGAAGTTTATCTTTTTTCTTTTGTATTTTTTAATCTGAAATTTCTCAAAAACAATTAAATTTCAAATATGAAATTCCAGTATATATATATTTAGTATCATTGTTTTTGAATTTTTTAAAATATTTGTGGAGGTTAAGTGTGTTTCTGGATATTTTACACGTTGTATTTTAAGCTTATCTAGATTATTTCCAGCGACAATAACAAAATAACTGATTTGAATAGACATGATTCTTTCACAAATACAATTTTGAACGAAAATTTGTATTTGTTTATCTAACTATAAGAATAAGAATGATAAAACAATTACATTGTTTAATCTAAAATGTTTTCGATCTACGATAATGTATTTTATCTATGGAGCATGGTAAAATGACAATTAAATTTTAGTTAGGCTCTGTCAGTGAAATATAAATAAGGCTAAATTCATTTCAATAAATTATATTGAAATCAATTCCAAATTCCTTACAAATTTTTGGGTCAACTATTTCTGAGATATAAGTATAAAATATTTAATATACGTGAAAATAAGTAACATAAACAATGGTGAAATAAATAACTAAGAATAAAGTGCGATTAACATCATAATCATAATTCCTGAATTCTCTTAATACTTCATTTTTTCCAATATTCATTTTCAACACGGCAACAGTTAAAACACTTCCTGTTAAAAAATTAAATCGATAAAAATGAAATACTATTTACAAATTACTTTCTTTAGTAATATTTTACTGGTAACTCTAAATAACAGTTATTCACTGATAATTTTTAAATGATATAAGAAAAGACAGGAGTATTTTAAGTAATAAAAGGAGAAAAATCTTTCCATCTTCAATCTTCACTGATAAAAAATGACTGACACTGAATTTAATTGAAGAAAACAATCATGAGCACAACATCTCAGCAATATTTGTATTCATATTCGACGATTAATTCAGTTCTTCATGGGAATCCATTTTCCATTTTTTGTGATAAAATTATTTGAATTTAAGACAATTCATATTGATCTCTAATGTATGATAGAAATTTGGCGATAAAAGAAATAGAATGATACAAAAAGGTTAAATTACGGAAAGATCAATTGTCTATTGATTATGATTATCATAGTGAATGCAGATATGAGAGGCTTTTTTCTAGAAGTACCATTTGATAGTTGTTTAACTAATTATGAATTTATTCGAAATGGAAAGCATTGTTTCGTGAGTTATTTGTAATTAGAAAAGTCAAAGGTTTCGAAAAGCAGTATTGATTGAGTGGTAAAAGAATAATTCATGATTTCTTTTAGAAAAGATGAATGAATAGCTCGGAGAAAACGTTTTGTTCTAAGCAGAATTGCAAGCTGTAACTCAGCGCCTTCAATTATAAAATAATCGGCGTTCTTAACAGATGAACGCAAATTACCATATATATGATTATTACTACTAAACAAACTACTTGTTACAAGGCTAGTGGAGGCAGTTATAGCGGTTATTACAGGAAGATGATTAATTAAGGTTTTCTTTTGGGCTCAATCAAAATAAACATAAGATCGAATACTGCTTTAAAGGAAATAGTTAATTTTGTTTGTAGAAGCTGTGAGAAATGAAATTTTAAAGTAGAGTTTATCTGGATTTCCAGTATAACAACAAAAATAAAAATTTTATTGTTTTATATTTTTTGATAAATTATGATCCGAAAATCCATCAGCAAATTTTAAACCTAACAAATGTGATTGTTTGAATTCATTATGATAAATTTTAGAACCCGATGTTGTAGAGGTAACGATCATGTTTTCCGTAACTCTTTCAGTATGAAAGATAACGATGAATTTAACAGAAGGCAAGTACAACCAAAAAATGATAGTTTAAATTTTCTCGAAATTTTAATTTAGTAAGAATTTTTTTCATAGAAAAATTGAGCAATTTAAATAAATATTCATGAAATGATTTTACATTGTTTTCTTGTTTATTCATAAAATTTGCTTAAATTTCAAATAATATGCTGCAAATGAATTAACACATTGAATTTGCAGCTATCAAATTTTATATTCATAATTCTATTTTTCATATGAAATTCATGCAAAATTTTATAATTGATGAATTTTTCATTTTTCACCTGCTCCTGCACACTTTATCGTTGAGGTATTTGTTTGGAGCCACTGGTTTTGCTCATGTAAACATTTTCAACTAGCTATAGTACTGAAAGTAATTAGACATATTTCTTATAAACCTATTGCGAGAAAACTTAAAATGACAAAAATCTCAGAAAAAGAACTTTGGTTAAGTTTTGCTGAAATTTTTGTTTCAAAAAAAATGATAGCAACGAAAAAAAATCATTTAGAAAGGAAGAAAGTTTTAGGCATTTGTAAATGCGTCCTTTCATCCATCCTCGAAATAATTTGACAGCTTCAAATATTATCAAAAATAACAAACGCCGAATCATTGAATTTTTCATTCTTCCAATGAACGAATCTAATTATGGGAAAAAAAAGCGCAAGAAAGTTAGAAATAATTTAATTGCTTCCGTAAATTTCTAGTGGAAATATTGAAGTGATTAAGGCACAACAAAGAAGATGATTCCATAACACATAAAGAAGAAAGGTAATCAGGACAGAGAGAAATATCGTCATCTCAGTCTCTTCTGTACAATTATATTTCATTTTTTTTAAAAATATTTGAGTTTCTTATAATTACTTAGTCGGTTTTTTTAAATGCAAATATGCTTGAAATCAATATATTTTCTTTTTTCAATAGTGCAAAGCAAATTGAAAAAGAATCACGGATGTGAGTAATTAAAGATTGATAAAAGCTCCTTTCGGTATATTAAATTTGTGCTAAGTGGTAGTTTCATATGAGCTTTCTAACAATGTTTTCATTTCTAAATTGCCCTGTAAATAACTGTAATAGATGAATGAAAGATAGTCTGTAAAATTGCTTCCTGTAAAAATAACTCCTGCTCATTTTCCGTTGTTCAAATAAAGCTAATTGAAAGAAAGATAAATTAACTAATTAACTGATTATTCCGTTTGCAAATGTTCTATATATACTTTATTAATCAATATTTTTAAAATCTTAGTTATTGTTACCGATTGAAATCAAACGTCCAAATGATGAGAAACACTCAGCTGGACAATTTTTAATTAAAATAAAATTATTTAACTTGGAAAGAATAAAATTCTTCAATTTGCTATTTTTTAACATTTCCAATGTACTTTCAATGTACTCTCGAATATCAAACGTCTTGTTTCAAACATCATCGCTATCGATGCATCTTTGTCATTACCTCTATAAATAAAATTATAATTCAAGCAATTCACCTATTGATACTTGATTAAGAATGGTATACTGCTAAGATAGAGATACTACTTCAATCTAGTAATCGTTCGAGTAATATTAAGTTAACAACATTTATACGTGCTACATACTTGAATTGAGAAGTTGGAAGTTGGAAGTTGGACATAATAACCCGAATTTTGTACTTACATTTTTGGACATATTTTTTCATCCATGAAATTTACAGCAAAAAGTCCTACAAAATTTTCTAACTTTTAACAGTTATCAGATGAAGGCAATTCATTGAACTATCATCTTTTTCAAGAGCGCTTTCTCCCTTTTTTTCTCTTGAACTAAGCATTTATTTATTTCGAATTAGAAGTTTTATCAAAGCAAACAAAGAGTCATTTTGTAAAAGGAAATTCCCGACTGGATGTTGTCCGGGGGAAATACTCGCCAGCAATGAGATAGAAATTTTAATAAACTTCCGTTCGCTTTGTTGAGATTCATTGATGCATG
This sequence comes from Cruorifilaria tuberocauda, assembly GCA_013365365.1. Taxonomy (NCBI): domain Eukaryota; kingdom Metazoa; phylum Nematoda; class Chromadorea; order Rhabditida; family Onchocercidae; genus Cruorifilaria; species Cruorifilaria tuberocauda. The sequence continues at coordinate 105,828 of JABVXU010000160.1, read as the reverse complement.
CAAGAAATAAAATTATGAAATTCTCCAATAACTCTTTAGGAATTGCTTACGCAACTTCTTGTCATTTAAATTTGATAAGAAATAGGTCCATTACAAAAGAAGGGAAGAGTGCATTTTGGAGAATAGTTGCAATAAAGCTGCTAATTACACTTTCTTGCTAAGTGGTTAATCAAATTCTTTAATTAAGCTGCTCTTTCTCCATTCACCGCTCGCATCTCATCCGCTTCGTTTTCTATTCTTGCATTAAGAAAATATTTTATTCTGAGGCTCTCTCTAAGTTCAAATAATCTTCAGGTAACGTTGCAACTGAGAAGGTTAATGGATTTGCACATAGCCATTTCATTTATATCTTTCATTAGGCTCATTTTTAGGTCTGAATTTAGCCAAGTGAGAACTTCCATCAATTAGGTGTTGTAAATGAAGTATAGAGTCTGAATTTTTGAAAATCCGAGTAGATAATATTTGTGGTAAATTTTTCGCGAAATTTGAGTTAATATTAGTGATTATATACTTGCTTCCTCTTGCAACTAAATTCGTTTTAAAGATCAAAGTGCTCTTTCATTTCTTACTTTCAATTCTTTTCTGTTTTTCTACTCCCAGTAATAACCCTGTTGTGCAGACACGGAGTGCAATATTGATTTCCATACATCAAAAAATGAAGTATTACAAAGTGCAGTTAACTAAGAAAGAAACTACAAGTAATCTTCGGTTAACAAACTTTACTAAGTTTTGTCGTTCATATAAGGAAAGTCGAAGAGCCGCGGGGAAATGAATCAATGATGGCGCTTGAAGGGAAATCGAAACTAAAAATGAGTCACTGAAGAAGCTTTACGTTCAGACACCCAATTCGGCTCTATTTCACTCAGATTTTTTAAAATAAACTAATTAATAATCAAAGTTTCCTGTGAGTTAATACTCCAGCTTAATCAGAATTACCTCAACTATTTGAATAAGAGAAATACACATGCAAAAATTTCGATTAAAAGAATAGAACTTAGCTCTTGAATTAAATACTTATTATCCCTGCACAGACGTAAAAAGCGTCTCAAAAACAGGTCAAGAAATGAGTTATGAAAGTGGCTTTCTGACGAGTCAATGGAAAATTCAATGCACTAATATCAGCATTTTGGTTGCCTAAACAGCAGTAAATTAGAATTATTTCATTTATTATTTTTCATTGTTATCTCATTTATTATTTAGAATTATCTTTTCTTTATTTTATCCCTTATAGGAAAAATTTGAGACAAAAATTTTGGCTAATTCTAATTAAGAAGAAAGTTCATTAATTAAAAGAATATTGAAATTGTATTTATTTGGCTGTTTGAACATTTTTCTTTTGTTTCGATAAAAACAGCTGCTAGCTAAAAAGAAAAAACTGCTTGAAGTTTCAAGAAATAATGATAATTACTTGGCGTTTTATCTTTGATTTGTAACTCTTTTCTTTGAAGCTTTTCAACATTGTGAATATCTGAAGCTTTCATCCGTTATATTTTAATTTTTGTAAAGTAAAAAAGGCCTACAATAGCAACATATTAATTAGGAATTAAAAGACGATTCCTGCTTGAATAGAAGTTGAAAATAAAGGCTATTACCGATTATCAAGCATTTGTTCATTTTATGCAATTTATATTTGATAAGATGATTGTGCTTATCACCGATACTTCATTACAGCATGAAATTTGTGATTCTAACTAACAATATAGCAAAACAAGTCAAATAAAAATAAATTGTATTATTTTTGATATGAATGTTGAGAAATAAGAAAATGATGTAATTGGTATATGTATTTTCCAATTATTAAGGAGCGAATTGCAATTTAGCGAATTTAATCAGGTATTTTGAATATCGCGCACTTATAAAAAAGCGATCATTTTTATGTGTGTACTTCGGTTTGAGACATAATCGAACATCAAAATAAGTGGTTGATAATTAGTGTGATATATGATATATGAAATTATAGACTATTCTTGCTTCTCTAATTAGCTCATCTTAACAAGCAAGCAATTGCAAAATGAAATTTATGATATATTTCTTACTTATTTAACTTTAAAATAAAGGAAAGTCTAAAAGCTATATGATTTTCTCATCATTATTTCCATTAAAACTAAGAAACATAGTTTACCGTTTCAAAATATGTCAACAATTTGCATTAAATGACAGGAATAGTAAGAAGAAGAATTTTTTAATTTTGTTGGGTTTTTTGAAAAACAAGTCAAAGAGAGAGCACAGATGCATGAATGAACTCTCTGCTAAGTTCATCATTGATTAGGTGATAAGACATTGCAAAGAACGACTATTTGAGAGTTAATGGTAACAGTTTTAAATTCGCCCGACAATTTCAGAATAACATGCGAACTTAAAATTTGATCCTATAAATAATATTTATGAAATTCGTATGGAAAGCTCAAAAGAAACTTTCTGTTAGTGATAATATGAGCACATATCTCTGTCATTGATATGTTTAATATGATGAAATGATGCAGAAATTTGTACTATGGCAATTTGAAAATAGAAACATTCGTCATTTAAGTGCCATTGTTTAGATTATTTTCTGAAGTTTTTCTCTAAACATTGAAGCAAACTTGGCAAATTGGTAAACAAGCCTAATCTATCACAAGGATATTAACTATATATACTTTGACTATAATACTTTTCTGCAAACCAAGATAATTTAGAAATGGTAATATAACATTGTACAATATTTGGAAAAAAATCTATTTCAAAATTGACCAACCATTATTGTTGCTGTGGTTATTAGCTTCTCTTGTTAAGGATATGTTTGCGGTCATTTGATTCGTTATTATGATAATTCGTGTTAGTGGGAGATACAGCGTCATACTGAATATTGTTCACTGTTTCGGAACAATATTAATTTATAATTGCAGAATATTGCATCTGAAATTTAAATCAAATTTTCAATAAATTATAATTAATGTGAAATGAGGCAAGAATACGAATGTGCTCAATGAGAACGTTAAGCATTGATGATCAAATGCAATTATATCAAAAAAATTTTGTTGTGTAAAAATTTGATACGATCACACATGACATTATGCATTTGAAAATAATAGTGAAAAAATTATCTATTTCATATAAAAAAACGAAATCGTTTCATTTACAAGTAGAAAATTAATAAATTTATTATAATGTCAAAAATGTGTGATCTTTTTACAAAGTTTTACAAGACTTTTTTTACAAAAGTTTATAAATTCTCGCTAAATTAGGACTAATCAATTAATGGGTCATTATTCTCAACGGCAATAAACGGTTAAAATTTAGAAAACGTGAAGTAAAGTAAATAAATGCTGAAGAATTCCAGAATCGGTTTTACGAAATTTAAAATTTGCGTGGAATGAATTATTGAAATACATGGTTCATTTCCAAGTGATTATTGAAAATGATATGTTTTTTAGTAATTTCAACGAATAAATTATCCAACATTTCACGGAATATTTTACTATGAAACATAATGCGTAATTCTAAATGGAATTTTTGAGGAATCAGGAAAACAGTTTTCTCATAAGTTCTTAATGAAAGTAATGAAATAAAGTTTGCAGTTTTTTGCATTCCTTCGAAAATTTACACTCGCTTATTTTTAAATTTCTGATAAGCACGTGCAATAAATTTGCAAACCCTTCACGAATTTAAAATATTGCAGCATTATGAAGAGTATGCAAATTTCAAATCTCATTTAAAAATAAACTGAATTCTGGCAAGAAACAAAAGGATACTTACACTGATCAATGCTAACACTAAGAGCTGAAAATGTTAAATCAAAAAGAGATAAAAGAGTTCTAAAACTGAGACTTCCCGAGTTTGGCGATATGCCCAATATGACGACTATAAAGGACCGTAAAACGACCTAAAATGCGACGTACCGTTCAAGAGAGGGAAAAGTGTAGGTGTTATTTTTCTTAGCTAATGATTTCATTCACATTGAATTAATATATACTCAGCCTGGAAATAATGGATTCTTAAAATCTCTCACATTAGCTGAAAAATTCCTTTCAGTGGGTGATTTTTGAAATAGAAATAAAATGCGTGAATGTCCACTTTTTAACTTTACCGCGGAGGAAATTCGATGGAAAAGTTTAGGAAAGTTGAACAGTTTTACTACACATAAAGTTAAAAACCTACAGGAAATATTACAATGAAAATTTGAAGTGAGATAAATTAAAGCAAAATCATAAATGATGGATGAAATTTCTGTTATTGTAGATTCATGTGAACTTTTAAATGAAAATGCTGGAAACTCATTCACTAAAAGCATAATTGATGAAAAATAGCTAACTTAGAAGAGATACAAGTACCTTTGCCGTGGAAATTATGTCAAAGTTATCACCATCCGAGTTGTTAAGTCATCTATAATTCAAAAATATGTGTAAAACGGCTCAGAATAAAATATTTTCAGTTTTTTTTTCATTTTCATTTTACGCATTCTACACTTCAGCAGTCATTTAAAAAATTTAACAATATTTTTTAGAAATTTATACATTTCAGTTGTTTAAATTGTTGAATGTAACTGAAAATATTAATTTTGAGCAATCAATATTTTATTATCGTCGATGATAATTACAAAAAATCAGATTCGTTATTTCAGCACTCCTTAATTTACCATATGCAATTTTTTCTAATGAGGCTAATAAATATTAGGATGTGTATGAAATCGATAATTGAAAAGATATTTTATGTATTTATGTTGGCAAACAAGCAAATTCGAACATATATTCTTAGAATTTAGTGGATGTTATGACGTTTGATAAAAATAATTTAATTTAAAATGCTTAGTTGTACTTCATATTTAGATTTCTCTTTTGCAAGTGTTGAAGGTTAGCGCTACGAATACACGACAGCATTTTCACTTGCTTTTTTCGAGGCACTTTAAGAAATTGCTAATATGAATTTGTTGAATTGATAAGTGATGCCGTTGATTTCACTTTTTTTTCTGAATTTACAATGCAACTGACAGGACTTATTGAGATTTGGTACAAGAAAAATTTTAATTATAAATTGTTAATATTAGGCGATTGATTGAATGAATACAAACAGTTTCGAAATTATGGACTGATTTGAAGAATAAGTTCTATATACTACATGGAAGTTGAATAACATAGCATGGATTGAAAATTCCACAGGGATTATTGAGGTTCAAAGTAAACGGATATGTGAAGGAAGAGAATATGATAGCGAATGATTATTTTCAGTTTAAAATTAGCTAAGACAAAGCAGGGACCATGTGCAGTAAATAATGAAATAAGTATCTAAAATAGCTAAACTATTTGAATATTTCAAAGTATAATTCTCAACATGTTTTTCTTATAAAATCACAGAAAGGCATCTCTGGCAACTGTCATTGCAAGCTGTTAAACATAGATATCATTTTGAGGTTTATCAATGGAAATTTACCGTTGTTTCTCAGAAAGAAGTGAATTTACAATGCGACTGACAGGATTTATTGAAATTTCGCACAAGAATAAGTTTTAATTATAACAGAGAATTACGAAAATTATGCAATGGAAATTTGTTAGATGAAAACAGAAGCAATATTATCAGTGATCTTTTTATCATATGACCGGATATTAATTGCAAAAGTACATCCTGTTTGAAGTGATAAGGAATTGCGTAACAGCGCAGAACGCGCCATGATCACTTCTGCAAACGGTTAAATAGCATTAGCAGAGATCTTCAGAATCAGGAATGGTTAGCAGAGAGAATTCATTCATTTCAATAAAAGACAATACATCATCAGGAATTTCTCCCTTACTTTTTTGAACAGAGACCATAAATGATATCACATTAAAATTTTTAATTATTTCATTTGAAAAAAGGCGAAAAATGGACTGAATATCAAGTGCAAATTATGAGTTATGATAATTTATCAAATCATATCCAGAGAAATTCATAATATTTCCAAATGACATTCACGAAAATTGATAGAATTAACTAAAAATTTCTGAAGCAATGATCTTTGCTTTCGAGAATTCAATTTTTGTTGACAGCTAAATTTGAAATTAATGAATTGAAGGTGTATGCTATGACTTTTAGTCCCTAAATATAAACTGAATTCGAAAAATCATGAAGTCCACTGTAGCAAATTAGCCATAAATTTATGTAATGAAGTCAACAAAGCACAGACACAAATTTGTTGGAAAGTGCAATAAAGCAGCAAGCCAGACATTCACATAATTAAATATTCCTCCTTATTGAGCCTCAACTCTCCCTTCTTCCAACCGAGCAGAAGATATTTTATGGGATAATAATCGTCTGGGCTACGAGAATACAGCATTCAATTGTAACATTCATGAATTTAATTTATTGTAACAGCGAAGATTCGTAGATAAAAATAATTAAAAAGATTGTTTTTCCTGCTTATAAGAATTTTCTAATTTTGATTTTTTCAACAGGTTAAATTAAGTCGGTCATTTCTTGAATGAAAAAATTTTTCAGTAATTGCTCTGAATTCTAATGTTTATAATTGCCAGGAACGTTATCTTTAATTATTTAATGCTTCATAAAATTGCTAAAATTCCTCAATGAATACAAATTAATTATAGAATGGTTATTTTGCACTTGATCACTTCTATTTGTTAACATTTATTGCATAAACTTGCACTTCTGATGTTATATATCAAGTCCTATTTAAATAATTATGAGCTGTAAGTTAGTTGATGAAAATTGATTCAGCTTAATCGGATAATGTCGGAATTAAAATCAATGGGTAATTACGTTAAAACATGATCACTTCTATAGTGATTGAAATTGTTCCTACTTTTGGCTTAAGTGACGATATCGTTTATTTAGGTAATAAATTTAATTCGCATTTATCCTGTTTAGAAAGTCTGGTAGCTGAGATTCTGGATGTTGTAGTTTAACATTTGAAGGAGAATGCACCTGAATGCAAACTGATAAATATATCTTCCCTGATATTAGGTGATCGTTGTATTTGCTACCATTTTTCCGGAAAATTTTTCATTTTTTTGCTTCGATATTTGGGAGCTTTATAAAATCAACTGCTTAAGCATTAACTTATAAATAAAGTATGCAAGTTCCAATAAGTAGACCTAAAGGCACTATACTTAGTTAGGAAACCTGGCTGAATTCAATTTAAATGAATTTTCGTCCGTAAAAAGTGAACTAGAAAAAGCGACAAAATGTGACAAAAAATTTCTAAATGAATGAAATAATATTTGAGAATATGGAAGATGGAGGGAAAACTATTTTGCTTGAGCATTTGTAATAAATTTTAAGTGGAGCAAATCTTTTTTTTTTCTTTAAAAAGTTTTATGTGTTTTTCTTTTCGAAACTTATTTTGAACGAATAAATAGAAAAGAGTTCACATAACGAAGATGAATCATTTCAAGTAGCATCTGATTAAAAGCTAAAGATTTCATCTTTGAGATTAATAATGGTAGAGATATGGCACGGATAGATATAGATATAAAAAAAAAGTAAATCAGAAATCTTTAATTTAAGACCGAAAATTAGATCTCCTTTCTAATTTTAAGCAAGAAATTTAATATTCTAATACTTTTTAAATAAAACAATACATTTTCACAAATGTACTAAATCCTTTGTAGTGCATTTTGGAGAAGAAAATTATTTGCTGGAAGTTTTTAATAACCTTTGTTAAATAAAGTTTTCTGCTTCCAATGTAAAGGAAATATGACGACGTGGAACATTTTAATGAGTTATTTTGAAAGTGGAAAATCAACATATGAAGTTAGAATTCTGTCAAAAAATTATAATTCAATTCTCTGAGAAACAATAATTGACAACTGAATAAATGATTGCTAATGAAAAATAAATAAATGAAAAAAATTAGATGAAAGAGACCCATAATTTCATCTCATTCCATTCATACATTTAACACTGTTCATATATTTCATTCATTTTTCTAAAATGAAATTATGATGAGTGATAGTAAAATACAATTAAAGCAGCTAAAATTTCTTCTTTGGTATAACTTTGAGGAACTCAGGTGCTCGTATAAGCCATTCAGGCCAGGAACCGAAATAAATACTTGAATTATAACCGCATTTCCTAAGTGCAAACCATGCCAAGCTAGATCGAAGAGCTGATGATGAGTATACGATCACTGGTCGATTCACATTAAGTTTTTTTGAATGAAGTCTAGATTTGAGATCCAATTCATCGTACCACTTATGTTTATACCAATCATAAATATCTTTGGCCGGAATATTAATTGCTGATCTAATATGACCATATATTGCATCCGGTGAAATACCTTCATATTGCTAAAGAAGAACAATTATTAATGGAAGATATTCCAATTATTTTATCAATGAGTTATTACTTACTTCATTATCCTGTCCATCGACCAAATCATACGTTCTCAATTCTGTATTCATGAGAACATCATCAAATGTACAAATTACCTGTTATAAACAATTTTTTAATAAGGACAATTTTTATAAAACAAATTTGATAATAATAATAAGTGGATAAATATTAAAATATATGAGAATTTATTTAAATATACGAAGGTTTTAATCGAGATAAACCTATTATAAGTTTGTTTTGAGGCACCGAACGATCATTTAAAGTTTCCATTTGCTTGCACTTCAGTGGCTATTGGTCACTTACAATACTTACAGCGGTATTCCACTCCACTTGGAAATGACCACTACGCTGCGGATATGTACCATCACCACTCTCCGTTCTATATTGTGCTGAATTTTCTTTCAGTTTCTTCCATTCATTAATACCACCAGAATACAACGAAACTTTCCGATGTCCGAAAAGCTGAAGTTATGATGTTGACGTTAATCGATGGAAATTCAAATAATAATTTTTATTAGAAAATTAAATTACTAATTGCTAATATCCTCTAAAAGTAAAACTGAAACTAATTTCCTTAATTTTAGCAAAATATAATTTTAGAGCAATTCAATTTTTTTACTGTAAAGATCCAGAAAGCATGCGTGGCCCAGACAACTTCTCCACGATCATAAATAATCACGTAACAATCATCATCAACGCCTAGGCTTCGAGCATATCGTTGAAATTGAATTGGATGAACAGGTGTACCATTGACATTTAGATATGCAAATTGTAAAAGGCGCGCTGATTCAATATGTTCCTCACGATATTCTTTTCTCAAATATAATAATTCATATCATGGAGAAATGTAAGAAGCGGAAATGAATTTTGTAATTTTGGAAATTTCAAATGGCAATCAGTAAAACGAACTTCGATTCATCGGTTTGATCAGTACTCGCTTCGAATAAGCATAATTTCCGCTTTGTAATTAATAACGTAAGCAGAAAGCTTGCCATAATATCGATGTTCACTTTCGATTTTACAACTTTTGTATTGGAAATACTGTACATACTTTCAGCAGAATACTTTTCTTCAATCTGCAAAAGTTTTCAATATCTTTTAAAAAAGACCTATTAATTAATTATGTTTTTTATTTTAATTAATATTAATTACCTAATTATTATTATATTTAATTAATATTAATTAATTTTTAATTAATATTAATTAATTAATTAATATTAATTATCAATTAGATTTAATTTTATGAAGCTGAAATAGAATGATTTGTAATTATACCAATTCACTTTATATCATTTCATTAACTTTAAAACTGCATACTTCAAGATGTAGTGCATTTTTGAAATTAGTGGCTTTTTTTGAGTCCCAGGCCAGGAAATATATCAGAGATAGGATGAATAGTGTTGTCATTGTAACCACCAAACATGCCAATGACATCGATTTTGAATCACAACCATTTCTCTGTAATTCTTCGATTAATTAATTTCTAACGTCGACTGACCATCAAGGTGTTTGTCAGTTTTGATGTACGGTGGCTTTTCCGATATAGTCCCTCCTAATCCCCTTGATTGGCCTAATCCCTTATTAATTTAATTAAAAAAAATTCAAGATCGTAGCGATGATTTGCCAGCAATTCTAATCATTTGTATTAAATACTTTGAATGTATTCTATAATCCGATGCCAAATATCTTTTTCTTCTTAAAATATAGAAAGAAGCGGAACAAAATAAGGGATAAAAATTTGTGAAACTTAAAAATATCTAGATTTGTGAAGTTTTAAGCTTTAATGAAACGAAACCTGTTTATGTTCTATGACCAGATGTGTCGGAATAATTTTCTGCAATGGATTTATCGGCGGCTGTGGTGGTGGTGTTTGTTTCTTAAATTTAAATCCAAATAAATTTAAAAAAAAACTTCAATGATCTTCGAATAGATTTTGTATTCAAACTGAAATTCACTGACTTTCAGTTAAATTTAGAATTCCTTAAGTTCGGCTAAAAGTTTACTGAAAATGTTCGGAGAGAAATCTAAACAAAAGGTCAGATCTAATTTTACAGCAGAAAGTAGTTTCTTTGCTTTATTTTTCTATGCGATATCACATTTACCTTGAATTTAATACCTAAGGCAAATCAGGTTTCAAAAGGATGAAGAGTGATAACCTGAGGAAGATCATGTGGTCTCGAATAATAATATTCAGGATCCTCGTAATCTTTCTGTGATTCTGAGATACCGCTGTTATAGCGATTGGATGATCTATTTCCGGTATAATGCAATACTTGAGATTTAGTAAACCACTGTTCATCCGATCTCGGCATTTTCCTTCATCTACTGGGCTTAATTCTTTTAAGCCTGATACTGCTCTTCCGGCTTTTGTGACGACATTTGCAAAAACTGTGAAACAATCCAATGGAAGAGTAAAACGAAACAAAAACAGTCACTCGATTCTGAAAAAAAGATCCTAGATTTTTGTTTTTTAAAGGAGAATTTTTTTCAACAGTTATGAACATAGGTTTAATTTAACAGTGAAATAGGAATGAAATGAAGAGCAAAATAAAAATGCTAAACGAGGATAGATAACTATGACTTCCTCTGCGCAAATGTTTGCTTGATATGTATGCGCTGATAATGTCAAGAAACTTCTCGAAAATATCTTTAATTACAATATTTATCACATAAACGAACCAAATAATTAAACTAACAAAACCTTTCATTAGTAAATTTCTTCATGATTCATTACTGCTATAAATGCAAGAAAGCTTACTGTTTTTTGTAGTTAGCATAATTTGTTCTAATTTGTTTTTTCCCATCTTTGTAAGCCTTTTCTTTACAAAGTCTTTTTGTGAATGTATTACTCAGTTACCGCCCAATTCTTTTCTTTCCTAAGGACTTCTGTGTGCTGTTTACGATTGTGCGAAAGTTTATCGGGCTTTTACTATTACTTAGGGTCATGATTAGTCTTCTTGACTGATGACTGTTATTATTAGTTCTGGATAAAGCATCGGTGCCAACCTGTACGACCGGCAGAGAGCTCAATTTTCAAACAAATGTATTATAATCCGACATGTACAGTAAAGACAAATAGATAATTTGTCGATGAAACCCCAATAAAAAAGTTCAAATTTTCAAGCCAATCATGTCTACAAATAAAGACAAAGTTTTATGATAAGATTTGTGGCGACAATATTTTAGCAATATAAAGAGCACAAAAATTAGAAATCAAAAAATTTTTAACTGATCAAGATTTAAAAATGAATATATGATAAATTAAGGTTGAAATAAGAGCTTTTGAGATTCGCTTTACCCTTTCAAGGAGAAGAAGATCTCAAAAGCGCTAATTTCATGATATTCATAGTAATGCATTTATTTGATCAATTAGTAAACTAATTAAAATCATTTGTTAAAACTATTACACATTTTTAGGCGATGTTTCGATTTTGGCATTTATGCGAAAAGAATTTGAAATAGAAGGATAAAGAAGAATGTGAAATTTTCAAGAAATTACTGTTGAATCTATAAAAAACAAATTTGAAAGTAAGGATCTTAGTTCTAATAAATTCATATTGAATTCATTTTGTTTTCAATTGAAATTTCTTTTATTCATAATATTTTCAGCTTAATTAAAAAAATTTCTCAGCGTTAATTAGAGATAAAGTATAGTTTAAATTGAAAAATACTATTGCTGAATAAAGAGAATACGCTGTTGGAAGTTTGATGGAAATAAATTTTTGAAAATTTGCTAAATGCATTTTCTTTGACAAAATCAATTATTACCCATAAAGTTCTTTATTGTGAGAGACTGGAATTCGTTCAACAACATTATTACAATTGGAAATTTATTTCTAAATAATTCTTTTTGCAAACACATAACTGAAGGAATTAATACAAAACATAAAATTCAAATAATAGTGAAATTGAGTTTCAAAATTGAAAATTAGTCAATAAACTGTCCATTTACCATCCACTTACAAGTAATTTAACTTTGTATGATTATGAAGTTATAGAAGCAATAATAAAGTGGTAATAATATAGAGGAGAGTAGATGTCCCCTATCGCCTATTCTATATTTCCCGCTTTGTCGTGGAAATCAAAATGTGACATTTGAGAGCTTCTTCGACACACAAAATCGAATAAATTCCTTGTATTTAGAACAAATGTTGGTAGAGTAAAAATTAAACCACAACGGAAGAGATCTCATTCACCGGCAGTAAACAATGACAAAAAAGCGGAAGCGAACGGAAGGAAAATAACCGATTAAATTGAATTCGAAAGGAAAAAATGTGAGATTGAATGCACAAATGTTGTGATCACAACAAATGAATGATAACGACATTATTTCTGTGGTTAGTTGAAAAAAGAGATTAAATTTAACATTTGCATAAAATATCCTTCCATAAAAAATTAGACATAAAAAAGAGCTGATCGCAATTTTTAGATAATAAAAGTGATCGGGAATGGTAGTAACATATCACCTAAGGAATTCACAGTCAATCAAATTAAAGCGTCATCTATGAAATGATATATCGTGAAGGCATCATGATAATGATTGATCAAGTAACATAAATTAAATGGATTTCCTTTTTCATGCGACATTTTTAAGTGATAGTCAAGCACTACTGTGATACACTTCATTTAATTTGATAATACATTATTCATAGTACGATTGTGAAAAATTAAATGCTACTACCACTCATTAAAAGCAAGTTTTTTTCATTGATGAAAAAATGAAAATATTTCAAATCATTGAAAAATAAAAATTCATTAAAATTAAAAATTGTACTGTTTAAGAGTCACATAAATGTATTCAATGTCAATATTTCATAAATAACAGAAAAATAACAGCGATTATTTCATTTCATTACTTCATTGAATAGGAAAAAAGACGAAAATGGTGAAACATACCGAAATTGATTTTTCGAAGGTCGAAATCTTTAAAAGGGAAAAGAAGGAGATGATGAATTTTGATTGAGAAATTATTGGAAATATTTTATGTTAAAGAAAAAAGTCCGCAATAAAAATCAAATGACTTAGTATGCTTTTTTCTTGAATTGGGTAAATTACCGTTCTCGCAAAAAAAGGAAAATGCACAATTACTGGACAATTATCATAATTTTTTGCATATCCTGCAATCGCTATGCTCAATCACATGCAATTTACATCGTGCTTTTATAGCATTTACTGAGGACTGGGATGTGCTTAAAAATCTGAAGCGAAGATGTCAGGGAAAGAAATTAATAAAATGATAACAAAAAAGAAAATAAATAAATGGACGAAGGAGATATTCATCGATCAACGAATGATAAGCAAATCAACAATTTATTTATCTTAAATTCACCGAAAAAAATGAAGCACTTGTATGCTTCTTAAAATTTTTAAAATTTAAAAATTCATTACTATTGTTTTTCATGATCAAACACCTACAGTTTTAATCGCTTAGTCGCTTACATTATTACTTATCTAACCATCCATTCATTGTTTGATAAATTAATCGAAAATGTTGAAGAGTTTTTTGTCTTCAAATATCTAAAGGTTAAATGAAGGAAACGTGAACAGAATATGCCATACCTTGATGGAAATCACTAATTAACATCTTTCTATGCTGAAATAAATTTGAAATTACCGCCGCAGGCATAGAATGCTCATTTTATGGTCCGACAGATTGATCCTTCGGAAACCCAAAGAGAGCGAGCGATATGCCTAACAATTCAGAAAAGTTCGGAAAATATGTTGTGAAGTTCTTGAATCGACGACATCTTTCACACAAATCTATTAATTCTTTTCATTGCCTTTGTCAAATTCACTTTATTTCCATTTTTATCGCAAATGGTTTTGAAAAGTTTTGACCGAGAAGTGGCAAATAGAATTTTGCTAACAACAACGTCTACTCACTATCATATCAAATTAAATTTTTAGCCATCTTCAATAATTTTAAAAATTCTAAAATCTTATTAAAGTTATTTACTTCTTCCATTGATAGCAAACAGATAATTTAAATTAGGTAGTCGCTTTAGACAATTTTATTTATTTAAAGAATAAGCTGATATACAGTTTTTAAATTCTAAGTTACTGTTCCCGGAGATATATTACGTCTTAAAATACTTCAGTCGTGCATGATATTACTCAAATAACGATACAGAAATGTTCTTACCCCTCTATATTTTTTCTTGAGATACAATTATTCAGTTATAAGAGTTGAAAGAATATTCTAATAAAACAAGAATGATTGAAAACTATTACCAATGTAAATAGTATCATAACTTCGAAAACTCATTAACAATAAACTTTAAAAGATTTTAATAGTCTTATAGTCTCGTAGGCCAAAAAAACATTACAAAGCGCATCAGTGATAATTTAAATGATAAAGCTAATTTCAGTCGATAAAAAATTGCATTTTAAAACAAAACTAAAAATTGGAAAAGTCAACGAAGAAGGGTTAATTTCGAGATTTTTAAACAAGAAAAACAATACTTTTTCTTTATTTGACTGCTTAAAATTAATAACTTTTCAAGTAAGATTTGCTACGATCAACTTCTCAATACATGAAATAACGAAAAACAGATTGTCTAATTAAAGTAAATAAGGGCAAATTGATAAAAGGTCCATTTTCTTGTAGAAATATAACCGACAATATTTTACATCATGCCAATTTTCTTTAAATTTTTTTCAATAATCGTAACGATGACACTATCTAAAATTATTTGAACCTGATTTGTATCAGTGGCACAGGTTTGATGAACATAAATCATCTTTTCCGGATTAGCATTTAATGCTTCGAAACGTTTCCTTATAAAATCTATCGAATCCTCGTACGTTTGAGGTCCTGAAAATTATTTTGAGCATTGATTTTTCTTCCTTTCAATTGCTAAAATAAGCAGATATACCTTAGAAAAATATCTTCAGATAACTTTACATTTCTGAAGCTTTTAAAATGTTCGCGAAAAGATTTGATGAGTTCGAAAATAAATAATTACATCAAATTGTTGAATAAATTTTTTTGAGAATGTGGTATTTCCATTGCTAATTTTAACACGAATAAAATTATTATACTAATCATGTGAAAGATCTCTGATAAATAAACAAAAATTTAAAATGGTTTCAAGCAGATAAAAAAGTAAAGCATGATAATAATTTATGCGACTAACCGTTGTATTGAGGAAAAGCGATTCTTATTGATTTCGATTTTAATTTTTCAATAAACAAATCTTTTTTATTTAAAAATAAAATAATAGAGGCATTAATGAACCATCGGCTATTGCATATTGATTCAAATAAACGCATACTTTCCAACATACGATTCTGAAACTCAGAAGAATACTTATGTGTTTATATTGTAACTTATCATATTATAATCTGATAAGACATTTGATCCTGCGGTGAAGTGAAGTTTCAATTAACTTTATAAGAACTAACAGCAGTAGTGTCCTCGAATAAAACTTCCGCATACTCGCTAATGGCTGCAACATATATAACCGCGTTAACGTCTTCGAAACAATGAATCCATTTTTTCCGTTCCGATCGTTGTCCACCCACATCAATTACTCTGAATTAAATATTTCAACAAAATACTTTGGAACAAATTTTTAGATGGACGATTTTTGCACAACGATAGCTGTTCTCTCCGATGTTCTTGAATTGGCTGATGAAAGCTGAATTGATTGCATGGGTTTCTAATTTAAATTTTAACCAAATTAAAACTTATGCCATAAACTCAAATGTATGAAATAAAAACGGTTTATATTTAAGAATACAAACCTAAATCGAATATTTTTAATAACAAAGTGAACTTCCACGATTCCAGTTGTTTTTATTCTCGATAACAGCATATCCTGTTCACTTGGTTCGTAATCTGGAGCTGCTATTCGATCAATATTATCGAAAAAGCTGCAAAAGTGTTAACCTATTTCCGTCTGTCATCTGCGCATTTATCACATTACTGATGGGGAAAGAAAAATACAATATACATTTCTTATCATCATTTATCAGTTCATAATTAAATATTATGCTAAACTTTTCTCATCAGGATTACATTACATATAATACTCAAAAAGAACGAATTATTCAGGCCTTCTTTATTTGATTTCATTACGTTGTAAATTAGCGTTATTTTTGCGAATATTGACGACAAATATTCACTTAATAATTCTGACAGTTCATTTTATTAAAGTATAATTTAATCTAAAGCCTTTTAGGTAGTCATTAATCGGTCAACTTAATAATATTTTTATTTGTCAAGTTACAATTCCGTAATTATTGACATGATGTTTATAAAAGTAGTCAAAAGTGCCTCAAATTCAAATCTTCATTCTCATTCATCAACTTCCCACGTTTCGCACTTTATCAACGTACTAATCAGGTTTTATCAGCTATCTGATCATTTCCAGCTTTCTCGACTGACTAATTTGTTAAGATGATTGGTGAAAAAATATTTGTTGAACAACAATTGAATTAGAATGATTGAGTGGATGGCTAAATTTGAATTTTCCCGTGAATATGCTGAATAATGTTCACAAAATAGCAGAAATAGGAAATTAGTCTTTAAACATCTTTTAAAATTCTTGCTTATACTACTAGATTTCTAATTCAAAGTGTTCATAATTATCAAATTTAAATTCGCAAAGAAATTGCAAAAAAATTAAACGGAACTGTTTGGCAGATTCATGCAGATGAAAGTCATGTCTTTTTTCATATGCAGTCTGAACTGCAGGATCTTGCCATAAGTTCCTGATTGCAGCTGCAATCGTGCAAGTTATTGTCTCTGATTTTGCACTAATAGCTTCAATAATGACAACTTCATCAGCCTGGAAAAAATTAATTATTCTAAATAAATTATTCACATGTAATGACTCAGATGGCCATTGTTCAAGAATTTCTTCTATTATGTGTTTCATTAAAATATGTTGAAAAGTTCAACGACTTGAAATCAAAATCCAGATTAAGGCATTTTTTGAATTATTTTGAAAGATTTCGTGATTTTGTTAGAACTGTGAGCAGTAAACTATGGAAATGAAAGAACTTTTTTATCCCTATAGTTTGATTTATTATCAAGCATGTAAAATCAGGCAAAGAATATGTTAGTTGGTTAATCGTTCAATATTTGGAAATAAAAAATCTCCTTTATTCTTTAAAATTACAAAAGCAACCTTCCTGGTTGGATCACTGAATTTAATATCATAAAGTTTCATAGTTCGTAAGATAACATCCATTGCATCGATTGTATTTTGAAATATCACCATACGTTGCTTTATCACTTCATCCTCTGTAAAACCATTGCTGTGCAAAATCCTAAAAGGCTAGTGTATAACAGATATATTATATTTTATCTCATAATACACCGAATTTCTCCAAGCAAATAACGTAATACTATCCACAAATGTTGGCGTGATCAATCATGGTTGATTGTTCAATCATGGTTTGATTTGGAATTTTATCGATTCAATACATGTCTATTAACAAGGATTATATTTGTATAATGAATATCAACCACCTCAAGAAGGCGAAATTCAGAAATATTTTGTGTCTAATCACAAACCTCATTTGCTTTAGTAAGGTGCTCTTCCCAGAATCACCGGTGCCTAAAAAACTCACTTGAAATAAATTTCATTTCAACATTTGCAACATTAATGCCTGATAAAAGCTTTTTTATCATTTTCATACTCTTACTTATGCCTCATTTAATGTTGATAAATGATTAATGATATGATGATTTAACAAATGTTAGAGGAACTACCCCCTTTGTTCTTGCTCTATCAATTGAATCCTCATTTTGCATCTAAAAATATGCTCGTGCATAATTTCAAATGCTTTTTGTTTTTATTTCAATTTTGGTTATGAAATTAATTTGTAACATAAAATCCTCCATCCATTTCATTGAAAGAGCATAAAAAATATGCTGAAAATTACTGAAAAAGTAAACATTAGATATATTACTAATACATAATGAATATATAATAAACATTGGATAACATTAGAATTCACAGACATTATTTCACAGAGAACTTTGACGTTTCATTTAATTTGCAAAAATTGAACTAACCAAGTAAGAGCAGTTTAATAGCTTTATTATCTTCTATTGCACTTTCTTTAATTTCACGATCAATCCCTTTACTTCGTTGATGTAATTCATTTTCCAATTCACTTTGACAAAGACCCATAACATCAGCGGTTTTCTTCTTTTGTAAAACTTATGCGACTTGAAAATATTATCAAAAATTAAAATTATTTTTCTTAGCTAATAGAAAGAAAAACTTCTAAGAATTGAAAATATCATTTTTGAAAGTATCACAGAAACGGAGTATCAGATTCAGAATTTTGTGTTAAATAATAAGCAATGAAAGTTTTTATGCCTAGCAAATGGAAATCGGGAGAAAATTTTTACCAAATAATAAAAGTTGGCATACTATAATGAAAAATTTTGATAAAGTAATCTATACCAGTTATCGCGAGGTAATCAAGAGGTTTCGGAACACAAGAAATGCGTAGCTTTTCCCTGAAAGGCTGGAGATAGAATATAGCTAATAGAAATACTTCGGAACGGAAAAAAGAAGAAATCGAACGATCGAAAAATAAAGAATTTCAAAATCTTAATTTTTCATAAGTTTCATAAGTTCATGTTGTTTCCAACTTTAAAACTTTTAGCAAATTCAATATTAACTTAACCTTCCTAGTTAATGACTGCTTAATAATTACCAAGTTAAATTAATCAAAAAATACTAGTTTTATACAACAGATAAAGAAAGTTCAGATTTTATAGACAGACGATAATCGGATGTTTGGGTGTCCGAATTTTTCGTTTTTCGAAAAACTTATGCGCGTGGATCGGCTTGTTAACTTAAAGATTAAAGAATGCCGAATATTTACATCTGACCAAACTGATAACTTTTGCTATATGGATGCGTGTTCATAAGTAATTGGAAAGAAAGTAGAACTGTTATGATTGTTAACTTTACAGTGCATCTGAATAAAATGCAATCCGATTTTGATGAAAGCTGAGTAATATTTCTTGTAATGTATTTTTGTAATGTACAAAATTTTCCATTTACTAATAGCAGCAGGTTTTTGTATGCAATACATTTAGGTAAAAAAACAAGTTTGACAGCCAATTGTTAATATCATTCTGCTTTTATCACGAACCTATCTGTGCTTAGTGGTAATAGTTAAATTCATTGTTATATATTGAACACTTCGAATTCCACCAAATTTTACACTCGATTAGTATTCGATATCTTTCTTAAAAGAAGAAGGTTACGTGATCTGGTGAAGTGAAATATTCTCATAGATTTTTCCGTGCAATATTTCGCAATAGTTTTGTTAAAATGATAAACGTTTGGTTGCTTGTAAAATTTTTAAGTGTGATAAGAAATTTTGCACATATTTTTTAGAAACGGGAGCAGAAAAAACTTATGGATGGCAACTTATAGGTAATAAATATGTTTGAAAAAATTTAATAAATGAATCTTCAAATAGATAATAAAGTCCTAATTTCAAACAAGAATAAAATTAAAACTTAAAGAATTATCAAATACTCACATCAAATATTGGAAAAAAAGCAATTCTATAGTTTGAATGAAAAAGGTTTTGCAGTTTTTTTCACGATACTTTTACGAACAAACGGTATGAATTGAATGAAACATTCAACCATTGCTGTTAATAATTTAGCGCTTTTTATTTGCGGATAATGCCATGTTCGTGCATGCTATTTCAGAGCACAAGCGCAAAGTTTGAGTCGTCAGATATTTCGGGTGAGAATTTTGAGAATTTTCTTTCATCTGCTATAAACTGAATCCGACGATAGTTTATTTCGACCGCTACCTATCACTTACCTTCATTATTTTATACAACTTATTACGTCTATGTACCATTATATTACGATATAATACAAGCATTTAAAATGATATGAAGCGAGAAATAGATTTTTATAATTTGTATAATTTATGAATGAAGTGGTCGTTGAGAGTGGGCAATCATTTGAAATAATTTTTATTCCTTAAGCAGAAAATAAGATGCTTTATAGAATGACAAATAATATTCAGAAAGGGGAAAAAAATTCAAAGGATAAAATATGGAAGAAATTAACCGAAGTGAAGATGTTTAAAACAAGCAGAATTACTTGTCAATAACTAATTGTTGCACACTTCGATACACATCGAAATTCATGATTTAGGTATGTGCTAATGAGCAAGCTGCCATCAAATTACATACAGGTAAGTGTATCTCTTTATCTCTTTCCTTCTCTTCTTTATGCACAAATAACAAATATGACAAAATATATTTAGTTAATTATTACCTGTTTTATAAAAGGCCATTGGCTAATGATAAAGATTATTTTCCTCAATTAAATCCAATGATTACTTTACTGAAAGTCCTCCTCACGTGCTAAGGTAAAAGTAGAAGTTTTGACTCAAGGAAATGATGAACATCTTAATTTAAAAATGTGAGATTTAATTTTACTTCCTGAAAAACTTAACTCTAGAAAATCCAATATTTAATTATTTCCGAAAAAGCATAATTTACCTGAAAGACGTGGCCGAAGAGGAACACAGTTAATTAACTAGATCTATTACACACAAGAATGCCCACTGCCCATTGATGCATAATGGCAAGCGAATTGTTTCCTTCATATCAAACTAATTAGAGCTACAAATTTACTCATCTTAATGTTAATATGAATAATTGATTGAGAGCAATGAATGATATAGCACAAATACAGCTCAAATAGTCAAATAGTTTCTTGAATATTTACATCGGTGCTTACATTTGAAGAGACGTAATATTTTCATGTCTGATACAAACCATATTTCGCATTGTTCAGTGATCCACTGGTCGATGATACATTGTGCGGTTACTGTTATGGTATTGTTTATTGGCTCATTTTTCTATTCTTTCTCGATTTAAATCGAAAAATTTAGTTCATTGTCATTGTAATGTCACCATAATTACTGACTGAGATAATCTGTGCTCAGGCAAAATTCATTCTACCGAATATTGCACTTTTTCAAAAATGAAAGTTAATTTTCAGGATTACTTGAAAATCAGCGGCCATTGGTTGTAGCGAACTAATTAAAGATGAGGAAAATATTCCCTTTATTCCAAACATTATGTCACTTTAGTGCTGGGCAGCGAACCGCATTAGGATTGTCGAGAAATTTGGATGATGGAAGTGTTAATGCTATTTCGGTGAATGTTGAAACAGGCGCAAAAAGCATTATGCAACTGAAGGATGTTGGTGGTAAAAGATGATTTGTCGTTTTTTTAAACAAATTCTGGATCTATGTGATAAATAGTTCTTTTTTATAATACAAATTGTTTCGTTACTTAGTTTGCGCATACTTTTAAATTATTTTTTCAGTCAAATAATTCTTGGATTATTTCAGGTTGAAAAATGACACAGGTTTCTTAAGAATTTTTGAGATTTTAATTTTTTAGAGAAAAATCACGTAATTTTATCCTATACTTCGAGACATGCAAGAAATCTCTGTAACGGAATTTAAGTTTAACGATTCTTGTTGGTTTCAAATGAAGATCTTTATAATTATCAAAATGTTCATCAATTAATTCATGGTTGCGTAGTTCGAGTCAATCTTTTCCATATTATTCGAATTAGGGACTGTTTATAAATATATAGGTAGAATATATTCTATGACTGGAAAATAGAGATTTCTGGAAAAGACAAGCGATGATTTAAAATGCTTTTAGCCAAAAAAGTTCGATTGAAATGTAGCGGAGTTTTACCACAAAAAGCAATCGTTGGTCTATGGAATGCACTTGCGTCATGTTCTAGAAATCCGAAAATTCTACAATCTGAAGCTGATCAGGTTCGAATTATTTTTCTTTGATTTTTTGAATATATAAGGTCGTTTTTATTAATTGTTTATGAACTTGAATCATCTTACATGGATTTGTGTAATAAACTTTGTGAATTTTTTAATCCGGCTATAAATAGTTGCTTTCGGATGGCAAAGTATTCAAGGAAATAGCTAAAAATTATAATCCATTGATGATTTTTTTATTGATTTAATAAAGAAATTGGTATATCATTAGTCATTGTTTAGTCAGAGTCCGTTGAAATCGCAAGCTTTCTTTCCCTCAATTGTTATTGTACTGCTACTTTTCAGACTGATATATGCTGAATAGTTCTGTTAATTGTAAGCATTCTTATGTAGGTATTAAATGCTGTTTAATGCAGTCATTTTTTTTTGATCACAGCCGTAGTTTTGGCTAAGTTGAGAAAAATTATACACGGATTTTGCATGAAATTTGTTAAATTTTAATTTTTTAGTATTTTTAGCTAAAAGAAAAGCTAACTCAACGCCAGTTTCCAGCATCACCAGAAGAAGTACGAGAAGCACGCAATGAAATTAAGAAAATGTTAGAAGCCGAAAGTGCATTTCTGGATCGTAATTCTGTCAGTCAGAAAGTTGTTAGTTTCAATTCTGTGAATTTCTTGTTTTAAAATCTGATTTCGCTTTCACGTAGATTAAGTTTTTAACTCAGTTAAATTTTTATCTTTAATTTATGTTTGGTAGAATACATTATATCAGTCGCAAGTGTTTGAAGCTTAAAATTTAGATGAGATTAGAATTTCGACTGGTTTATAAAATTTATTTTTAGCTAGAGGCATTCGATTTTGAAGTAAATAAGAAAGTAGGTAAATTGTTGCGTCATACCAGATACAATTGGAAGCCGCTGGACTTTAAAACGCGTGAGCATGCTGCAGCTTATACATTAGCCAGGTACATTTTTAATTTTTATTTTATCATCTCATTCAATCGTGCCACTGACTCTACTCTGATGCTGGACGATATGATTTAAAATGACTTGAATCATTAAGATTAGTCCATTCAGTTGAGTTTATATTTTCCAATTTTATGGTTTAATTTGACCAACTTGCTCCAAGCACGCAAATCGGAAAAACTGATGTTGAAAAAGTCCAAAATTTCAAGTATTCCAGTATTTTTCAGTTTTTAGATTTGCACCTAATTATTCGGAAGTTCATTTTGTATTACAAGAATTCAAAAATAGCGAATATATCCCAGAAACGGTTTTGGATTATGGAAGCGGTTCTGGTGCTGCATTTTGGGCTGCTTTCGAACATTGGGGAGAACGAGTTAAATGTTATCAGCTAATCGATTCAAATGAAGAAATAAGTCAATTTTGTATGGATATTTTAAGGGTATGTTTATCACATTTTGTTAATTTTGTATTTTCACAGTTTTTTATGATTTAATTTAACAAATTCCTGTGATATATGAATATGACGTTCGTCATTATTTTTAGGGTAATGGTGAAAACAATGGACATCCGTTTGTGCATCCAGGTATTAGCTTCCGAAAGTTTTTGGCACCATCATTAAATAATACTTTTGATGTGATAATTGTTCATCGTCTTCTTGCTGAATTGGCTTCCGATGAATCACGCACTGAGTTGCTAATGAATTTATGGAGACGAACGAACAAGTGAGTTGGTGTAATCTCGGAATTGTTGTCTATTTCAAATGAGTAGTTTTAAAATATTGAAAATAAAGAAATTTAAAAATTCCCCGAAAAGGTTCAAAAGCCTATTAATGATTGTAATCAAGGTATTTGGTACTGATCGACGGAAGCTGTAAAGGTGGCTATAATGCGTTGATGGAAGCCAGAGATTATATTCTAATGGGTGGCTGTGAACTTCATCGCGAACAAACTCGGCAGGTCCTGATGGAAGCGAAAATATTGAGTGAAGAAGCAGAATGCATCTTAACTGATCAGCAATTATCGAATTATATGCGTTATAATCTTATTAAAAATATGGTAAGCTGGAATACTTGAGATCTAAAGAATGGCTCAGTACTTAGGACTGTGGCAGCATATTGCAGCTGTCATTTTCTAGAACTGGCAGCGTATGTGCATGTGCACTTGAATTGTATTGATTTAGGTGGCAATCGACCAACAATCACGACTATCTTGTGTACATATGGAATTGTTATCTGATGTAACTAGTTTTAGCTCCCACCAAATACAGTTCTACCAACCAGATTAGAGCCTGGATATGTGTTTGCTCCATGTCCACATGATCAAGGATGCCCAAAAAACGTGAAGAAAGCGAAGTTAGTATGTTGTGCTAGAAATTTAATTCTCTTTTTCACTTCAGTTCATTTGCAACTATTGCTTTTTTTTGATTTTCACATTATTCCATAAGTCAGAAATTGTTTTCAGTAAATATATTTAGCGAATCTCTTGTTCCAGAGATGTATGCAGTTTTTCAACTCAGTGGAACGTGTTACGAGCTGATGGGCGGAAGCAGATTTTTAATACCGAAACAGGATCTTTCAGTTATATTATTATGGCCAAAGGAGCAAGACCTCGTCAGATATCTGAAAGCAGACTTCTGACGGTTTGTTTGTTCCAATTTAAAACAATAAAGATGTATATGTTGTCTTTTTCTGACAAGTATTTTTTGATGATTGAGCAACGTAAACAAAAGTGAATACAATTTTTGATTCTTGTTATGAACAAAAAACAGACTAAAATTTCGGCCTGCTCATCATTGTTAAATCGTTTTTCTGAGGTTTGGTATTACTTAACTTCAGCTAAAACCTGGAGGAGGGCATGTGAACTGCACGGTTTGCACACCATTTTGTGGAATACAGCGTTTCACAGCATCCAGAAGCATGGGCAAAATCTACAAATTGATTAAAAATGTTGAAACAGGTCGAATATTGCCAATTGAGGTTACTTTTTATGCAATCTTTTCGTGATCTCACTTAATGAGACATGCTACATCTTGTGGTTTCATAAAGATAAATATAAAGTAAAGCATTTGTTTTTCGCGTGTATGCGTAGTTTTGTGAAGTTTCAAAAATGAATTAGAATAAATAATTTGCAAGATTTATTAGAATGAATAATTTGCGCGGTGAAAACCTTCATTCTTTCTACGTTAACATCTTATCGAATATTTTGTTCAGATGAGAGCTGTAGGATCTGATTCGGAGTTTGATGTGTATGAAGAAGCAGTGAATGGGTCTTCAGAGGAAAAATTGCCAAGAACACAATAAAGAAAAAACCTTACTGCAGTTAATTTGCTTTCTTTTCTGTTGTTGATATTTTCATCTGTGATGTTTCATGATGCTATTCGTGTTTTCTAACTGTACCAGTATTTCGATACATATTTGTAAATACTTTATTAATTAAATGATAAGATTATGAAAACAGATCTTCATTTTTACTTTTGAAGTCAGGAACATTTTGTTTCTGTTAAAAATTCCTGATCGTTAAATATGAAGCTCTATAGTCTTTTTATTTACCACTAATCATGATTTTTAGTAATTTTAAAAAAAAACGACTGATTGAGCGGATGTTATATGTTTATAAGCAACAAAGCATGTAATTAGCAGCAAATTGTGTGACGATGTTGTGCGATTCAGAAATCTAAAAAAAGATGAAATCAAATGCAATAATTCTTTGAATTGTATGTAGAGATGAGGTAAGTTTTTTTTCCTGTCGATTCGATTTTAATATTCGAAAATATACATTAGTGATGTCGATTAAATTGCTTAAACATGGAGATTTACTATGCAACATCCGAATGCTTATTGTGCAGATGACGTACAGAATAAAATTAAATGCTTATAGACGTATAACATACACATAGTTCAAGGTTATCTAGTTCTAGATTACTTTTTAAACTGTTACGAACAATGCACAAATAGCCATTGAAAGCAGATGAGAAATCAGAAAATGAGTTGCTGTTCGTTTTCCGAGTTCTTATGCTGACTGAAAAATGGAAGTGGATTTGAACAGCGAATAAAACCCAACTGTCGTTGTCTTTACGCCCATATCTGAAAAAACGAGAGCATAACGCTAAATCAAACAATGGATAGGATAATTGCTGGCGGAGTTGATCGATTGCCTCGCATTGCAATTAATGGAATCAAGATCATTTCATTAATATCTAATAAGGACACAAAGTAAGACTTTTGGAACGAACTTACACGAATGGTGCAGTCCCAGCTGGCAGTGCATATTGCAGTTCCATCTGGACTTGTTCGTAGACACGAAATTCTATTTTCATGACCATATAGAACTGAATGACGTACACATTTTAGAGAATCCCATACACCAACGCGATAATCACCATAACCAGCAAAAAGTATACGACCTGAAATTTTCATTATTATTATTATTATATATCAAAAATCATAATCATGTTTAACGTTTAGTCCCATTACCATTATAAATTAAGCAGTGTCTTGAATTTCATGATCTTCGTAGATTTTTTTATCAATTCGCTTTAAAACAATAATTACTAAGATAATTTACTCACCGCTCAAGCTGAAGTCAACACCGTTCACTGGAAACAAAACTGATTCTTTTTCATAAACACATACCTGTCGATCGGCGCGTAGATCAAACAACCGGCACTAAAATACAGAGGAATATAATAATGTGGTTATTAATCGCACAAGATTTTGAAATTCATACTCCAGTATGCTGTAGGAATTTTCATAACCAAAAAAGAAATACCACGATACAAAAAATGAAAACAGTGACAAACTTACTGAAGCATCATCTGAACCAGTAGCGAAAGCATCATTATTTGGATGGAATCTAACAGTATTGATGTCTGCTTCATGCCCTTCGAAACTCTGCACACACTGCCCCGTTCTTATATCCCAAACTAATGCATGCTTGTCTGCTCCCTTGAAACCGTATTTAACTCGAAATTTTTATAAAATATTCAACATCAGCAATGAGAAAGGAACTATTTCGGCCGACAATGTTAACGAATTTAATTTATTTACGTGCGAAAAGCGAATCTGCTGAAAAGTCCAAGATTTTGTCAAGAATGAATAATAAAACAAAAATCAGACATGCCCCAGAAATGAAAATGTTGCCAGTATCGCTTTTTGGCACATCAACTGCAAAAACATCACCAATGTGACCATGAAAATTTTGAATCATCTGGCCACTCTCCACATCCCATATGGCACATGTCGAGTCACCGCTACCAGTCAGAAGCTGTAAAGAAGTGAGCTCAAATTCTTTATTTTAAGTGACAATTTGAGTTTTCACAGCTTAATAATGTAAATGAATAATTTTTTTAGTTTTAATTATGAAAAATAGAAAAACTCACTAAGTTGTCAGATCTAAGGAAGATACAGCATGACATATAGCTTGTGTGCGTCGCAACAGATCGCTTTTTTTGCAAGATGTCATCTTCAAAACTTAGCGGCACTACGGAACACTTATTATCCAAACCTCTACAATCATTACGAATATTTTATAAAACTCGAAATCATTATTTTGTCATTATTTCACATTTTAATAAAACTATCATTTTAAGGAATTTGAAATGATTATTTTAAATTCTTTTAAAATGATAGCTATAAAAACCGTTTTAGATAATAATTTAAACCAATTACTTTTTCACGATAAAGCTTTCCGTTTACCTTCTCTGAACTAGTTTTTATAAAGATATAATGGAGTTTAAAAATGGAGCGCTCGAAAATTTTGAAGTACCCGCAAGCAATCATCTGTGCACTAGGAGAATAAGCGCAGGCCATCACCCATGTTGTTGGCATGGTTAACGCATGTTCTTTATTTGTTGTAAAACCATCCCACACGATTACTTTTCCGTCCTAAACAACCAAATTTAATTGTACCTTGTTATTCAACCATCAAATAAACCGAACATTAAATACCGATTTTTAGTTAGAAATTTTAGAGTAGAATTACGATCTTCATCCTGTCTTCATCTAAAGAGATATTTTTCTTTTAATGTGCTGAACAAAGAACGATAATAAATTATCTCACTCTTGGTTTTTTTTTTGAATTATGATTAATGGAAAGAAAGGCAAGAGTGAAAAAAGTGCACAAAATTTCATAATTTCAACACTATTATATCTTTGTTATTATTTCAAAGGATAAAGAATTACTATCCTTTGCAAATATTTACTTCTTTTGAATTAAAAAAAAATTGAATAAATGGATCTGTCTTCACCTGCAAAACGGATAATAGAAATGATCAATTTAATTGCTACCGATCTCATGTTTTGGTATTGCTAATTGATGCGCGCTCTATTACGATAGGTATGAAAAAAATATTTCAAATCTGATGACAGCACCACAAAAGAAATTGGAAGACTCGAAAACGCAGAACACAAAAAAATTATCGAGTGTGATAAATAAGACGATTGGAACTGCAGGAAAAATCAAAGAAACTTCACAATATCAAATCACCTATGATTATTTTTGTATAAATGATATTTATGCAAAAGAAATTATTAAATTGTAAAATATCTATATAATCAAAGTATAACTATAGCCATCAATTCTATGCTATATAAATTTCTTCCGTTAAATGATTTCCCTTTTTATCACTCGCTTTCTCTTTCTCAGCCGTATTATTTAAATCCATTATTCAAGCAATTTCCAGAACAAATCCTATACAAATATAAAAGTCTATCGACACTATTATTTGCTATAGGGTCAATCTTTCAACGAATAAATTTTTTAATACAATTATTATCTGCTAAACAATAATATACTATTACAATATACCAAACAACAATATGTCCCAAAAGTTTTCACGATGGAAACTAGGTATTTATGGTTTTGAATGACAAATATTTTCGATCGAAAAAATGTACAAATTGTTATGGAAACAAGAACCTGTGAAGAAGAAACAATATGTCGTTTATCTAAGGACCAATCCATGCAGAGCACTTTTCCAGCATGTCCTTTCAATATACGACGTTGTTTAATACTTAGCTGTGTTAATGGTTCGAGACTCTCGGCTGCCTGTTCAACTAAAGTAAATATTTTTTGGAAATTTCAATCACGAACTATTTGTAACACAGCACAAAACAAATTCCTAATACCACTAAACAATAAATGACTGTTTTAATGGAGATATCAAAGAGTGAAACAAGAACTAAAATATTTCTTTAGTATATATTAAAATTTTCTTTTATGATAGAAAAATTAGCTCCATAAAAACGCAAAAAAAATTATTTAAAATGAACAGTATCCTTAAGAACTCACTCGAAACATCATTCAGTTTCTTTCGTTCCGCTTCCAACTTTTTCCGGAGATCTTCTGCTTCACGGGCAAGTACATCAACGATATCTGAATTTCTAAAATAATAAAAAAATCTATCGACAGACGTTTGCAACAAAGTATAACAATGACTTAATAAATACATTAACAAACAGTCTAATATAAAGAAAATAAAATGAAGAAAGTAAAATATTATAAATATTTCCCTTGCTCCAGTTTCTACAGCAATAGCTTGAACAGATGCAATGATTTTTGCTGTAGATGATTCATCTGCAGTTGTCTTTTCTTCCGTTTCCGCTGGAACTAAAAAGTAAGAATACGATCTATTTCAAAAGTTATCGGCAGTTTTCATGATTATTTCATTAAAGAAAAGATCCAATATTTTTTCGAAATAAATATCACAGATTTCCCTGGAAATGGAATTTTAAATCTATAATTTTTTCAACAAAAAAATTCAACTCTCATTCTCTCTTTTTGTTTACTTTATAACTATTTAAATAATTTATAACAAAATAATAATGAAACCTGGGATACAATGTTCATCACTCATTTCGATAGAATAGAATTTGAAAGCTAACGTACTAATCACATATCCGATATTTTTTCCTGAAAAATAAAGTAAAAAGGAAGAGATTATGCCAAATAAAGAGATTGCCAATAATTTCTCCTAAGTAAATTCACTAATATGATGCTCTAAATCAATATAGATGGTCAGGAAGAAAAAGACCCTTGGGAAGTGAAAGAGCAATGCTAAGCTAGGCCACGATGTTAGGAACCCTCCTCGTCTATCTGCCTCTTTTCGAGTCGAACCAAGTAGCACACGATGACCAAGCCGCTAATTTTAAAAAAAGAAAATCGCTCCTAAATTCATTGCACACTTCACCCGTCATTCATGTTCAATGAATTTTTCGGAGAATCAAGAAAAAATTTTTCACTTTTTGAAAGAGAAACATTTATTATCATTTTAATGTTATTTGTGGTACAGCAACGAATAAGTTTATGAGAGAGAGCATGTGTGCATAAATATCTCAATGTAAAACTTGATACAAAAAAACTGTCGAACCTATCAATTCACGCTCGCGAGCAGCACTAACATGCCATATAACCTTAATGATTAAACCTTCCGTAAATTAGCAATAAATATTTAGTCACGAAAAAAGCACAGAATATTGATTCTGAAGAAAATCAAATTCCAGTCTATGCATCCCTCCTATCACTATAAACTTTATCAATCAATACTATTGCACCGTATGCCACGATGCACAACCCTTTCTTTTGTTAACTTGAACCTCGCTATAAGCAGACCCACATTTTCTCCGTACATAAAATATTCCTCATGTTCATCTGTTGCTTTTATCACCGAATATTTTCAAATGTTCCCACGAAATCAAATGAAACTTGTTTTTACTATTATCTTCAACTGATAATGAACACAATAAAGATTTTTCTCTATTGATAGCGCAAATTCAAATCAGGTTCCTTCGATATTACTTATGAGCAATGACGAGATGCAATTTTTACGGCTACTACAATCCTATTACTCAAATTTAAAAAAAATTAAAAAATTTATTATACCATCCATCTTCTTTTATCACGAGAAAATGCTAAAGGATATCTAGGATTCCCATGCATCTTACAGAGAACCTCTTTCTCTCTCATATTACGCGAACTTATTGGGTTACCGTTTTTGCCTTTTGCCATTAACAGTTTCCTGTTTCTATCTGAAACTGACTTTATTTGACTAACCCAGGTTCTCTTGCAATACCCAAATGATTAACATACCGAACAAAATCCTGTAAATATTTCCCGATATGCACGAAAATTATAATTTGGATCAGCATTCTTATTCTTCACAAATTTAATTAATCATTTACAGTAAAGGTTCTTCGAAATCTCAAATATCTAATATTTCCAATAAATGTCTATCAAAAATATCCGAATTAATACTGTTAACACTACCGACTACCGCAGAAACTTTGGGGATTTAAATCTGTCAACATATTAACATTCCTGAAACTTGATATACTATCAAAATTTCAAAAAAAGGAATAATCTGTATTATTACAGTGGGGAACTATAATACAACTTAAAATAGAAC
This sequence comes from Cruorifilaria tuberocauda, assembly GCA_013365365.1. Classification (NCBI taxonomy): domain Eukaryota; kingdom Metazoa; phylum Nematoda; class Chromadorea; order Rhabditida; family Onchocercidae; genus Cruorifilaria; species Cruorifilaria tuberocauda. The sequence continues at coordinate 74,403 of JABVXU010000160.1, read as the reverse complement.
TACAACAAGACAAATCGATCTCCGGAATAACAAATTTATTTAAAAATTGAAACACAACAAGAAAGACGATAGAGAAAAAAACATAAGATTTATTTCAGCATGGATAACTAAAAAACAGAAAAAGAATCGAGAAAGTGAAGGAACAATATGAGCAATAAATTCATGCAGTGACCCTTTGAGAGACATTCTGTTGAGTGTTTTTGGTTGACTGAGACTGCGTTGATGTAGATTGCAGAGGTGATCGAACTGGTGCTACACGATAAAGAGGCGAATTTTCCAGTTTTTGGCGCAAAATACCCGTTAAAATTATTTCCACATTATGCACAACTACAAAAAAGTCTACTTTATTTGAAAACAGCTTCAAAGTCTTCTCAAAATCAAAAAAATTGAAGTCTCAGATAAGTGATTATAATCATAAAGATTAATGAAACGTACGCATTCCACAATCAGTTAAATACTGCAATAAATGTACATCGCTGTCATTGCCAATTAGCAACAACAATGACTCGGTCTGCAAAATTTGCGAATTATGAGCAAAAAATGGAAAAATTGAAATTCATTAATAACAGCAAGCAGTAATATCGGTTGTTCCTTCATTATTGTGATTCAAGTATTAAAAATAAGTGAATTGCATTACTTCGATACAATGTATGACATATTGTGGTTGGGGTCTTTCTCTTAACACGGTACCGCCGGCAAGTTCAATCAAAGCCAGTAATTCCTCGTAAGATGGCTCGACACTCGGAGTCAAGTAAAACGTTACATCCTGAAATGAAGAATGCAGTCAAACCAATAAGAATGCGCATTTTCAAGTACAAAAGTTATCATCTCATAAACGATGACTTGAATAGTTTAAATTTAATTTACGTAGACCTCAATTTGCAAAGCATACCTGAAAAAGTTTTCGATACCGTGCTTTCAGAACACTATATTTCAGATTGTAACCAAATACTTTTTCATTTTCTTCATCATGAGCAAAGTAATCCAGTGAATCTGTATTTTAAATTGTGAGGCAAATTGAGAATAATCTTTTAAGTGGAAATGATTTTGAGATATCGGGCACAGTTTTATCGGCTTTGCAAAAATTCCAAAAACTTGCCTGGAAGAACACGGCATCGATAGCCATCGGTAACCCAATTTGGCCCAACAACATTCTTGCCTAAAGCTATTGCTTCCAGAAGCTTAAGTGTGCGCCACAAATTAAGCACTACCAGATGTGTGCATTCCTGAACTTTTTCGGTAGTCACACCACCAAGAAAACGTATTTTCTGAAGAAAAATTCTATTGTTTTATTTTAACTGTTAACTGAATTCTAAAAATTTAATGTGAAGTGATCCTTCAATGATTCTCAATTACTTTACATATATTACCTAAACAATACTACAATTAACCATTTCAGACTAGAAATTCGATCAGAAGCCAAAAATCAAACAATCAGAAAAAGTTCAATTTAACATCAGAAAATGGGAACATACTCTCCCTAATGCATCCTTTTCTTCGGGAGTGAAACCGCTGAAGCATACCACTGGTACTTCTTTGAGGGTACCTATTTCAGATCTTCCTGTTTCAATTTCTTCATCGGTAGGTGGTGGAGTTGTCATACTATAAAGAGCCGAGTAAACAGAAGTTCATTTTTTCTTAAATTCCAAACTCATCTATACAAAGTTAAGGCGCTCCTGGATGCTTACCGGAATCGTTTATTTGGAAAAATATTTTTATCATTCTCCACATTTCTTTTAATTTCCAGTGCTCGCTGCCATTGTTCATTTGCAAATAAAATTGGTATTTTCCATGGAACTGAAATAATGTTATTCTTTAATTAACATCATTAGCATCCGATAAATAAACAAATTGCATTTTAAGGTTGGAATTATCCAATACCATAGATGTGATTTACTAATAAAAGTTATTCACATTACGAGTAAAAATATTTTGAAGTAGCAACTTTAATAATATTGACGTGTTCTTGAAGCGATCACTAATTCTACACATTGACTGTTCTTTGGAACAGAATTTATGCCCTTTGATTTTCATTTAATTTCTAGATCAATTTGAACTTTTCCGATAGCTCACTAACAAAGCAATAAAATGACCAGGGATCGAATTTCAGAATGAAATTGAGAAACTTATAGAAAATTCTAATTGCATCCATAAAATTCTTACCAAATTCAAAATCAGAAACAGTTAAAGACAATTAAAGATTAACTCGGTTAGAGATTTTAAACAAAGACGAATTTAAGCGAAACACAAACATAGGAACTGCTTGCATGCTTCTGAATAGTGTTCCATATTATAAGGTGTTGCATTCGTATCGGAAACCATTCCCGGAATGGGACTACAGTTTTCACTTTCATTCACTGCGTTTTTGATACCTAGATAAATTTCAACCAACCACTGATATGTTACAACTGAGATGCCCATTTCGTGACATCGTTCTATTTTTTCGCCTTCAGATCTGAAATAACAACTGACTTACTTGATTTATGTACTATGAAATAACATTTTGCATTAGCTAACAGATTAGCCATATTTTAAACTTCAATTTCGTTACTAAATGGAAAAAATACAAAAAAAAAATGTAACTTTAAATGTGAATTAATGAGGCTTCATAATTCACAATAGCTTTAATTATAACTGCGATACACAAAAATAAAAATTTCCCTACGTTTTTGTGACCAAATAATGATTATGACTAGTAATATGGGGAGTATAGCGGGCTCCTATAGCAGTAATCATCATTCGTACACCACATCGTTCGTTTTCACTGAAGCCATTTATTGCTATTATCTAGAAAATGGTGTTTATGAAGAATGTTAAATTAACGAGAAAATTTAAAACAGAGCAACGAATTAATCACAAATTTAGTGATGATTTCTTAAAAATTCCAGAGTATCTGCACTCCAAATATGCTACCATGCTCTGCAACTAAAATTTTTCTTGATTTGCTAATTTTCTATTTTTGATTAATTGATAGTGTTTCTTTAATTATAGAATTTATAAAATCCAACAAAATTATTTCAATTCATACTTTGCCAGCAGCTGGTCTGTGATTATCGGTCCAAAAAGTTGGCAAATGAAAAACACGCCAGGGTGCTTCAAGATGTTTCTTTATAAGAACATCATTTAACCAATGCAATGTTACACATCGCTTACCCCTTTTCAATGCCTATAAAGTTCAAATTGACGTCATGTAATGAGGAAAATAGAAAAAAATGGGCAAGAAGGACTAGATACATTCTTTTAATACTTATAGATGTGGGAGATTAAGCAACGTAAATTATGCGTCTTCATATCATATCAGATGAGTTGATATTAGCAAATTGCTTCGTTAAAATCAAAATTAGATTAGATCAGAGTAAATCATAAAATCAAAAACTGAAAAATTCGCCAAACTTGCAGAAAAGTTTACTTAAAAACTGAAATGTATGAAATTATATGCAATGTATGAATTCACAATAATTCTCATCACCACCTGTTGAACTAAGGGATGCCGCATTGATTCGCAGATGACATGAGTTACCCGTTCACTGTTCACATTGTTATAAGCTCGTACACCGAACTCGATTTCACCACCATGTAATCTAACAACGGCACCTATTTCCTGTACATCTAAACGATCCACCAGCACTTTCTCATGTTCAATAACCACAAAGAAACAACCGACAAGACACATATCCGATTGTACTGTAATTTTCCAGTATTAAAATATTTTTGTATCTAATTCTTCAAAAAAGTTTTTTCTAATTTGATCTATAATTGATCAAATCACAGTAAAAATAATACCACTTCCAGCAACATTTGGGTCATGTCCGTAGAAAGGTGCCGTCTGTTGTACCATGCGAATGTGAGGAGAATTCACCGCAGGACTACCACTTGGTTGCATATCCACTAAAAAGCAATATATATTAACGTCTATTAAAAATTTGATAACTTTATTTGCAAAAAATTCCAAATTAAAGGGAAAATAAATTTCTAATTCTTTAAAAAGATTTAATAGGCAATAGGCAAGTATTTCAAAATATTTAAGATGAGCAAACTGGCTCCGGAAAAACTCCAAATAATACGTATTTCTTTAAAAACTAGTGTAAATCCACAAGAAGTGCTAAGAAAAATAAATGAAAAAAATTCATTGAAAATTAACGTACTATTTGAAATACTCCGCTGCAATGCGGTGTTATTAACTATGGGAGGTGTTAAACCACCGCCAGCAGCTTGCGAAACAGCACCTGGAACTGAAGCTTGAGTTGGAGACATTAGCTGGGGTGAGCGCATATCGTGACCAGATGGTGTCTGATAACATGAATTTATCGGAGCAGCAGGTGCTTGGCTTTGTACTGCTCCTGGTGCTGAATATCTTGCTGTAATAAGCTTCTTGATGGATAACATAAAGTCATTAGTTAATCATATGATTACTTTTCAAACAAATCCAAATCAATTTTTTTCGATGGGAAATGGAGAAGTTTCATTTAAGAATAAAAAGCACTAATAAAAACCTCATTTTCATCAAAAATTAAAAAAAAAAGTCTGAATTATCAAACTTGACCGTTTTATTCTTAATCTTATCTCGAACGAAGAAGAAAGAATAACAGATTAACCTCCTAACGGCTTATTAAACTTTCACTAAAATATGCATCAACTTTACAAAATATAGAACATTAAGCAATAACAATGAAAAGGATTCTTTTATTGCTATCAACAGAAACAGATCAAGCAGTGCAAAAAAATGTATTCGAAAGTTTTCTCATATATGTTTCCTTTTTCCAAAGATATCTCATTAGCAGAAAATTTCTTACTATAACCAAACTATTTATAAGGTAATAAAATTGATAGTAACAAATCACGATAGGCCCCCAGATTTATAGTTACATATATCATCTACTTCTATATGTAATAATAGGCAGAACTAATTTTCATTTGTGCACTGAAAGTTAAGCTATTCATTTTTTACAAGCGAATATGTTGCAAAGTCCTTAATTCCAATTAATAGATTCACTTTTTCCATCGTAAAAAATAAATTTTAATTAATCAGCATTTTTTTTAAATCCAAAATTATGTTCAAAATTTATTGATAAAAAGACGTCATTTGCGCACCAATGGGTGAATACTGCTGAGGTTGCAGATTTGATTGCTGATTAGTTGATGCCGAATTTGGAGCCGGATACACTGCAACAGATAGACCGATAAATTAAAAAGTAAAAATAACTTTCATAACAATTACCTGATTTCATCAAACCCATCAAAGCGTTACTTCTACAATAATAACTTCCGTCGAATTTAAAATTTTTATCAGTAAAACTAATAATTTAGAATATCAAACCCTTAATGATGAATCTGAATTGGATCAATCTCAATAATGATGTATGGTTGTAAAAGACACTAACATGACCAAATAATAATAATGTAATAATAACGATAATAATAATAATTAATAGTGAAACAATAATAATTAATTATATTAATAATTAATAAATCACTGTCATCAGTAATTAATGTTGATAATTAATATTAATAACAATTAATGATAGTATTTGATGATAATAATTAATAATAATGATCAATTTAAGATTTACAAGATATCATTTACCAACATTGTCATGAGAACTGTTACTAGACCAAACATAATTAATTATCCAGCAAATCGACCAATATGATATGATTATTCATTTATTTTAATTGCTGATATGATTTGAAGATTTTAGATGTGTAGCAAAATGGTAGTGAATATATGACCGCTTTAATATGGATATAAAAGTATGTTATGGAAATAAGAAGATACATAATTCTGACTTATTTGCAAGTAGTAATGAATAAAGAGAAATATGTCATTCTTTTATAAAGTTAATCACAAAAGAAACTCTCACACTTATCTCAAATGTGAAATACTAATTTATTCGCATGGAAGAACCAGATTTTTAGTGAAAACTCTAATAAGAATTGAAATGAGGAAATATAATAATGCAGATGAAAGAGGTTTAATAAGTCGACGAGAAGAGGAAGGTTGTCGGCGGTTGTAAGGGATATATAGAGAGAAACAGAAGCACAACTAATTAATAAGCTAACAAAGTTAGAAGCGATCATACAGCGCAGCGCATCCTACTCTCATCCCCAGCAATAATAAATCGGTTACCGAATTTATTCATGCATGTATCATTTATTATTTATATGACTATAAATAAAGATCTGAATACCCTCATTCAGTGCTTTGCTATCAAGCGTGAAATCAATTGAGTCCTGAGGAACTCAGTGAATATTCACCTTATCACACAAACACTATAAGGTCGTGAAAATATAATTATCAATTTTGATGGTGAATATATATATATATACAGATATTCTTGTTAATAGTTTAAAAATCAGTTATTTACTGCTTAAATTTCTTTACACTGGTATGAGCTGAAGAACTGCTCTTAAATCAAAGAGGAAGGATGAATTTTAAATTACATCGGAACTACACTTCAATCTCCACGAAGAAAAAAAATAATCAAATTTTTGATAGTAAACGCACTGTGTTCATATAAAGAGTTGCCTTTAAAGGATATTACCTTAAGAGCTTACTTTTCAAAAGTCGTCTAAATCTTTCACCATCTCACACTATCATTTAATACCTCTCTACCTGTCAACTTCCCATAAAGCACATCGTGAAATCATTCTGAAAACATGCGATTAAACTGATCAAAATATACAAAAGATTTCCTTTTTTTCTTAATTGAAGGACAAACGTATGTACTTCCACGTCTTATTTATCTTTCTCGTCTTTATAACATTATTTGTGTTCTGCTTCAAGTGTGAAAAGTAAAAAAAAATTAGAAAAAGTGCTGACCGACTGAAAATACAATAAAAACCGAAGAAAAGCATAAAGAGGAAACAATGAGTGAAAAAAAAGATATTAATGAGGAAGAAAGAATAATTTTGTCCATTTGCTAGTTGGATATAAATGTGCATTTAATGAACTAAAAGAGAAAGATCTAATACAGATCTCTATTGTGAGATGAGATAAAGAGGAAGTTGTTTCCCTAATAACAGATGGCTATGGGACCTTAATAAAGACGCGAAATGTTTCTTGTGAGTCGTTCTTAACATATAATGTTCCTACAAGTAATTGTTATTTGTTACAAATGAAAAAATAACACCATGGGATCACACACATTGTTAAAATGGTATATGTATGAAATTTGCTAGCATACTTTGTTTGATTTTCAGATAAAAAGTCTCCGAGAAATAATTACTAGAAAAATGGACAAAAATTTATTGCTCATATTTCTTGATGCTTCAGAACGAATCCTTTTAGCAGTAGTAAGCAAGGAAATTTTCTTCTACGAAAAAATGACAAAGATGCAAACAAAATTGAAGAATAATATGATCAACCAGAGGATAGGAATTGATAGGAAAAGGGAAATATGGAAAGATTCAAGTTTTCATTGAAAACTGATGTGAGCAGGGAGGGAAACTGGAGTGAAGGTGGGAGGAGGAAAGTGGAGAATTGGAGGATTGACAATGCAAAAAAGTTAGAACGCGTTCACTTATTGTACAGCTACCGCTGACAACTAATAGAGTAGTACTGTTGAACAGTCAAATTGATTGACAACGGAAAATTCAAAAAACAAAACGAGAAAGATTTATTTAAAAATATGAAGCTCCTCTGCACTACTGCTCACGTAAAGCTTTCAATATAATACAAATTTTGCGTTTAACCTAAGCAAAAATCTGCATTTTATTCCATTTTCGATGTGTCAGCAAAATACAATCATTATCCTTTCAAGAAAGAAACCAAGAAATTCTATCGGAATCTTCATCTTGTCATCATCAGTGGCGTCAATAGCTTCTATACCTGGTTGCGCATTGGAACGACATGATTACATCGCTTAGAATCTCGAGAAAAAGTTAGAAAGTCAAAGGTATAATGTTTGAAAACTCATTAAATTCTTGCCTTATTTGGGAACTCATATGGTAAGTACTGAGTCTTATTAGATTATAATGCTTCACTTAAAGTTTAAATATATCCCATTCAAGTATCATTTGCTTGTACCGTTTCAGTTTTATGACACTGGCAGTAGAACGAGCAACCAGCAAGAAAATCAAGTTTATTCATGAGAGGCAAATAAAATGAGTAAATTGGAATAGGATAATGGAAGCTCGAAAGGGAAAAATGAGTCTAGACTAGATCTGAAACTGAGAAAAGGCAAGCATTGGCGGCAGTCATTGACGGAATGGAACAACAAAAAAGAGGTTGTGAAGCTGCTGTGTAGCTCTGAAAGCAATTTTATTGCCTTAAAACACATACACATTCGATGGTAAACGAGCATTTTAGTTAACATCCGCGTCAGAATATTGAAAAGCAGGAAATGAAGAGGACGGGAAGTTGTAAAACGGATTCCTTAAATATACTGAATACATGAATACTGAAACTGAACTACATAACCAGATAATTACCTAGCTCCTTATTTCTCATTCATTTTGTTCTTTATTCCATTTCATTCCGGAAAAAAATAAAAAGCAAAATTTATTTATTCTCACTAACTTCTCATTTCGAATTCACCATGTCCCTATATATACATTTGCAAGCGTTATGCATTTTTTGAAAAATATGGCATTAATTGATTTTAATTTCTAAAACCAATGATGTATTTCTCGAGAAACGAATTACAATCACTGATACTAATTTCTCTCCATTAAAATATGAAAAACAGTGAAATGGAATTTATTAATTAACAACTTTGCTACACTTCTGATAATCCTACACGTTTTTTCTCAATCACGAGACGGCATTAGATGATAAAGTACTCTTAATAAATTACAAAAAATCAATTTCGGTTGTTCAACATCACCATCAAACAGGTTTCATTCTGCTACAGCAAATGTTCGTAACCTTTCTGTTAGATGAAGTAGATGAAGTAGAGAGAACACCTTTAAGTCAAATGAACGAAATGAAAGGTTTTCAGTTCTGTCAAAATAACAAACTTAGTGAAGATCACATCAGTAAATCAGCACGACGACATACAACTATAGCAACTATATCACAATGCTATTCTTCCTTTCATTCTTTAAATTTTTTTGCAAATGAAAGCTTTTCAAATGAAGTAGCACCTAATGAACATAGCTATAAATTACAATTAATGTTAATTAGCATTATTAACTAATCTCTCAAGTGTAACTGAATAATATACTTTTAAAAAGTTTCATTGATCGTAGGAAAATAATCCTGCTATAGTATGTGGATTATATCATAATAAAACTAATAAAGTTAACTACTGAACATACCAACTCTAAATCACTAAACGAACTACTAATTATTATTCCTATCTTACACAGTGCACTATCTCTTACTCGTTCCTACATATCTTCCCTTCTGATAATCATCGCGTGAACAGGACACATTGGGGATCGCTTAAATAAACATAATTACTCGCATCTAAAGTGCAGATATTTTAGAGAAAGACAAGAGATCAAAGATAATGTGTTCGATGATCTGCAACATAAATGATCATTTTCGCCTACCATTTAAATATATTTAATTATGCAAAGCTAATTTACGGAGTAATAATTGTTAAAATTTTTGCACTAAATAAAAAAGACCGCTAAGGCTAAAAGGGAAAAATATAGAAATCTCGAAAAAAGTTAGTAAAAAAGCTAAAAGGTAAGAAAGTGAAAGATGAAGATGATGAAGACGGCTGTCGAGTTATCAATGAAAAAATGATGCCAGAGAGGGAAGGATGAATGAAAAGCGAATATTTTCCAATCAGTGATAGAATGTGCAAATCAGTTTGACAACAGTCCATTTATCATACCAGCGCATCCTGAAATGCAATCTTTTCTCATTTTCGATGACAGACACACAATGGCAGCCTTCGCTTCTCATTCCTTCAATCAGTTCTCTTCACTCATTCTCTCTGTTTCAAGTGCAAATTTCTCTAAAGTAAACATAGTGTCTTTTCTAATTAGATGTTGTCCAACTCGCTCTTCTTTTCGTTCAGGTCACTTTCCTGCTGGTCCTTAAACGATCATCTTAAACGACCATATTAGATGATAAAAGATCATAGAATTATCTCATTCTATTTTCCCACCAATGAAATGGAGATGTGATACATGTACTGTTTTAAGTATTTATTAACTTGGATGACTTCAATCTTCAACAGCAAAAATGCTAAAAAATTGCAAAAATGCAGTTTGATCCTTTATTCATTCTTTTATTAGTTTAGTTGCGAGAATGATTCTGATATTTGATCATTTACTCACGGCTCAACTCACTGTTGCGCAAAAAGACTATGTACTTGCTTTATTTCAACGCTATTCAACCATAAGGACATTACCATTCGGGTCATCCCAACCTTTCTTCCCCTTTCCCGTTCATTTCTTACGAGTATCATTTGAAATTGTCATTACCTTTCCAGCAAAAATTTTAGGAAAATTCAGAATATTGTTCCAAATTCATTTAATATATATGTAATCTTATTGTATGTGATGCAGTTTATCTAAAAAGCAAATAGTGATCATATAGTGACTAAAAACTACAATTTTTTTTGCATATTTTTCATTATTTCCTTAAGTTTCATAGTTAATTCCAACAATATTAGTATAACCAGTCGATTTAAATTACAAGTAGATCTTATTACTTAAAGCAGAGAGCCTCGAAAAATTGCGAAAAAATGATTTATTGAAATTGAAATAAAATTAGATTATTCCCCTTACCACCTCTCTTTTTCTCTCAACATCTGCAACACATTGTTTTGATAATAAAACAAGTTTCAATACTCCAACTAAGTCTCAATTCATCCTCAATTTACTGCTTTTCATTCAGAATCGAATATATTTTCTTTCTGAATTTATCAGCATTTAGAAAAAATGAAATCAAAGTAAATTAACATTGTAGAAAGTGAAGGAGATTTTTTCAAATAGAACTTTCTCGAAAAGCAGCTTAACATGAAACTTCCCTACGCGACATATACAAGAAAGAAGAAATATGATGAAAATGATAAAATGAAGGAATGAAATGAGGAAAAGAATACCAAATAGTTTGAATTCAGTAAATTATTTTATCTGTATATTACTGAAAAAAAACAGGTGAATATAAGAGATGAGAAAGTGGAGGAGTGGTTGAATGCTAATCGTTTTAAGGAGCAGATGTGACTCCATGTCGTATTCACTTTCACCATAAAAGAGGACAACGACATACTGACCTTTCTCCTATTCCAAACACACATACAAATACAGATACACACACACACACCGCACAGACCCCTGTAAGTATTCCATCGCGGTAAGTGCTCCTCGCTTCCCTAATAAATCTGACAATTGTTTTCCTCCTACTAAAATGTCGAATACAACCCGTCCTCTTCTTCCTCCATCACCACAACAAACAGTCCGCATGCATTAAAGTAGCTTTCGCAAATTACCAAATATCAATTCCACAAATATTTCTATCATCCATATGCACCGATATTTCTATTTATTTCATTATAAAGAGAAGGAAAACAGATGCGAAATCAGCTTATCTTGATAATTTCATAAAATATGACAAGGTTGGAAAATATATGGATAATGTATTTATGAAAATGAAATAGAAGCACGACGAGAGAGGGAACAGTTGGCTAAAAAGAAATAAATTATGCTAAGAATGGAAAAGCGCATTCACTGTCAGATATCTTCACAAACAATGACTATTAATATCATTACAGATAACAAGACAATACTTGAAAAAAATTGGAAAAGAAATCACTTTTTGCGTTTCTCTTTTGTTCTTCGATTAAGTGGTGATGAAAAAAATACTGCAACATTTTTAAAAACGAACTTTCGATTAGCACATGTATTGATAGCAGATAAATTGAAAGGAAGATTTAATGTTTGAAATTCAGGCTACAATCAAGAAAACAGGAGTACGTCTAACACACATTTCCTGCATGACTAATGAATTTGTCCAAAAATAGTTAGTTGTAAATAACGATTACTTCGAAAAAACGAAAATGCACTAATTTCAGATTGCTCGGTTGTTTTATTCTTTTTATTTTACGACAAATATTAATGCTAATTATTTTTCAAACAGATTAATAGCAGCAAAAAAATGCGTCGAACTTAAAGACAACATATTTTGAATTCATTTGTATGTTCAGCATCAGTTATCTTATTTGTTGTTTAACTAACAAATCTTATCATATGCATAATTTATTAAGCTAAAAATTTCTAGAAGATAAGAAATGAAAATGTAAAAAAAAAATATAAGATCAGCTAAAATGACTCTGAATATTCAAATTAACGAAATTGAAGCAATATTCAAAGAAAAATAGACTGCCGTGATGCCGGTAGACATCCAGCACTCTTCTTGTTAACTATCAATACGACTTTTTATTCCTTAAAGAGAAGCAAAAAAAGTATATGGGAAACAAATAACTTTCAAGTTTTATAAGAAAAAGTAGTAGAGTTCGGTCATTAGTGTCAGTAGATTTCACATATGTGATGGTAATTTTACATTGAAAGTAATTTGAAACAGACTAAGCAGAATATTGATTAGTTGAAATTGAAAAATTCGAAAACTTAGAACTTCAACTTACTTTGAACTTTTGACATCATATCATTCAATGTGCCGGGGCTCGGCAGTGCCAAAACTTCTTCGCCTTGTTCCTCTTCTTTCAACATCAGTGACAAGTTTGATTTCACTTCTACCTCAGCTGGTTGTGGAATTTCCAAAACTTTAGAATTAAGGACAACTTTGGTTTCCGTCGAAACAACCGTAACTAATTTCAAATTAATGCCGATTTCTGTACTCAGTTGACTGAAACCGATCATATATGCACCTCTTTCTTGACTGTAAGCTGCAACTGGCATCCGATAGCAACTGTCACAGCTGGCGCAACATTCACATGTCTTGTTGATTTTTTTCTGCTCGAATCGTATCTATCAATATTTACAATGGTGAAGGAATCAGAAAGAAGACAAGGAGGCGAACCTTTTCCTCATAAAATGAAATAACTATTCGTGGAAGGTGAACCAAACACCACAGTGTACTACTGAGCAGACGTATTGATATTGGATGATCCGGAGGATGTTTTCTGTTCGAAACAATTCCTAAGCTTAATTCTGGACGATTATTTCTATTATTTTGTTGTCTTATTCTGGCTTAAAAATTTAAGAAAATGAAGGAAACCCAGTAGAAATGAACAAGAAAAAGACCTTAAAAAACCTAAAAAAACCTTAATTAGCTGTAGCTATGAACACCTACATAGCACGATCTTAACAAAAGCACTCAGAATGAATACGGTTGGCCTTTTAGGGAGGAGGAAAGAGAGAGGGTAAACAGAAGCAGATGAAAAAGCATTATCTTCATATGTAAGAAAAGACAAATTATTGCTTTTTTTTGAATGAGAGGAGAAGCCTCTGTATAACGCTCTGAAGTCCAAGACGAAGGATTTCAGCGTCATAATATCTTCCTGATGGACTTTTTTTTTAAATAAACCTCTTTCTTGTTTCATTGAAATTTATGATTGAACAAGATATAAGCAACAAAGAAAGCTACTGCAGGAATATGTTTTCATTGCGTGTGAAAAATGAAAAAAAAAAGAAATTGGATTCATTCTTTTCAGAGTAATGAGAAATGAACCAAGTATGGCGAAGTTGGACAAAATCGAAAAGTATTCGGTGGAATAGTCGTAGGGTGAATCCGAATCCGAAATTCCAATATCATATCAGCAACATGCATGGTAGGAATTTTAATGGGAAAAGCAAATTGTAGCAACATCGGATTCAACCGGATCAGAAATAACGTCAAAAATAACGCGAGTAAGAAATTTAAAGAAGAAATAAAAATAAGGATAGAAGAATAGAGAAAACTCATAATGATTCAAAAGCTACCGAATGTTGGAAAGTGAATTAAAACAGATCAATGAATGACAACTTAAATTATAATCTATTTGATAGCTTCTTAGCAAAGCATCGTTTTAATATTTTAATAATGAATCTAAAGGCGGGTATGTATATTGCATTGAGTATGTCTATATTTTAATAACGAATCCAAGAGTGGGTGTATGTCTATATTGCAGACTTGTCACATCTAGTGCAGGTGCTTAATAATCCATCCACGCATAAATACTACAACTAGAGTGGGACGAGATATATATACTTCTGATTAGATAGAAGCACTAATGATTCCTTACAAAATATCATCAGTCGTATCTCTATCAACCATTCTGTGACTCAGATATTCACTGTAATTCCTCAGTATTTGTTTTACAAACATCTTAAAAATGGAAAAGAAAACGGGACGAACATCTGTACTTATTTGAGGATAAAAATGTTTTGGAAATTATACATTATGAAATGAAAACTCAAAATGATGTTCGAGAGTTCTGTAAACAAAAATCAAAAATGGTAAGTGCAAATTAAGAGTGTTGATTTTCTGACTTAGATATAAATCTGATTAAAAGTAACAAACAATAAACCACGTATTTCTTACGTATTTGTCGTAACCTATAAAATTGTTTTTGTTACTATCTGGCAATCTATCTGTCGAGCACTTTGATCTTTTAAATTACGAAACACAATGAACCTTTCCATTAGGCATCATGTTATTCTTTTTTCAAGTAATTTCCTTTATTTTATCAAATATAATTTTCAACTCAATAGTTCATATTATCATAAGAAATTTATGCTCCTGGAAGGGTGGTTTTTACAAAAGACATTCAGAGAAAAGTTAAAAAGTGGGAGGTTGAGAAACAGAAGCTAAATCATCTCTAGGCGAGCAGCAGAAGATAAATTCTTCAACACCATTATCAATTTACAAACAATATTAGAATCAAAATGTGATGAAAACTTTGACATTTCCACTTCATTATATGTTGCAATATTTGAATATTGAAGCAATTTCTAGCAAAGCAGTTGCCACAAATAAAATGTCCGCCGTTATATTGATTTCATAAATGCATTTAGCAGCATTGAGACACTTACTGATGTTTCAACATCAATTTCAAAAATAAGTTAGAAATATCATAAATCTACAAAAAAATGATATCCCGACAATACTGTATGCCACCTGAACTTATTGAATCTTTAAAACGCGGGTAAATTCACCTCACACTATCAAATAAGCCATTAGGAATAGCAGATGAGTTTAGCTTGCTGTTCTAGAGGAAGAGAAATCATTTGAAAAACCTTTATATCTTCAAATGTCATCAGTCCTTCAAAGCGCAACGCCTAAAAAGGACTATTAAAATTTTCCGAATAACAGGACAAGAAGGCCGCAATTATAATAAAAGCCATGCTTCTTTTTTTGAATAGCTCCCCTCTATTCTAAAATAATGTCAAAAGTGAATGAAAATGAAAGGATCACATATTTATGAATCGTTTTATGAGTAAATAAACAATACTGTTAACTAAGAAAAAAGATACTGGTGGTATATGAGAAAAAAGAGAGTGTGGGAAAAATCAAACCAATTTAAATTTGAGCTATAAATGTTCAAAGAAAGATATATGCAGCACAATACATTAATGGAATCAAATTCATCGAAATGCACTGCTTGCGATATTGAATTAGTATTCACTCTTAAAAGCACATCACGGCAACCATCAATAGACTAAGAAAAGAAAATATAAAGTGTCTCTTGTTTAAATTATTAAAAATATATTGCAGTTCTATTGCGTGAAATTCAGTCTGTAATTATTCAAAAAATTTGATTAAATAAAAAGGCATTCATTTCAAAAGCGGAAGTTATCAGTAGCAAAGAAGGACTTGGAAAGCAAGAGATATTCACAAATATTTCTATTGGTGAGCAACTAAAGAACACGTGAAAATTCCAAAGCATATATGAATAGAAAATAAATTTATCTTGATTCTGCAGCTCGACATTGAAGAGTTATATTATCACTGGAAGTTATGTACTATGAATAAGTATAAAAAAGTCATCCAAAACCAAATAGTTCCTCAATTAGCACTAAAGATATCTGCTTCTTTATATATCAATAAAAACATTTACGTATCATTATGCACGCTCCTTTACAAAGCACGAAGAACATAACTAGTTTTAAAGAAATTTATTCAGAGCACGAGGATGATAAATGAGATTGCAGTGAAACGAAGAGTGCTCAATAGTAAAATACTAGTTCAACTTATCTGCTTACATGAAACCTCAAATGTCGTATTTCCGAGGTGTCGTTCTCAAACAGTAGAGAAGAATGAAATAAACTCAATCTTCTATTCCAAAACAAGCACAGTTCAGACATAAGTCAAAATCTGTACAGACGGATAAGCTTCAGAAACTCCCTTTCGCTGACTGGCAACTCTAACACTGTGATTCATTTCAAATAGCTAATCACTTCGAGAGAAGATAATAAATGTGAGTCCGTATCCATATATGCGTATTTCTGGGTATGTGTGTCTGTATAGACAGGGTAGCAGGGTAACCTGAATTCAATTATGAATACGTTAATGAGCTTTCAGAAAATGCATTTAGAGTTGTTAACTGACAACTATTTGTTGTCGATGGTGCTGCCCTAAGGCACTGGTAAATTAACACCATTTGCAGAATGAAATGGGACAAAGCGGTATGAAAGTGAAGGCGCAGAATGTTTTCGTTGACAAGTTTTGCTAAAAAAAATATTATGTAAATTGAAAAAGATGCAGGAATTAATTCAATCAATATAGGTATGATTTATAACATGTTCAAATCCTATTTCCTGATTTATAATATTCATTTTTTTGTTCTTGAAATAATCTTTTCTCTAACTAACTCTTAATTTTCAAGCACCTGATTTTAAAATATTTTCTTAAATCAATAAAAGAGAATTGCTTACATCGGAACTCTTAATAATTATTTATTGTAATGTCTGATATTGATAGAACGTGAGGAACGTGAGGAAAGAAAACCATGATATGCGTGCCTATTATCATCTGGATTTTGACCCAATAAGAAATGTCAACTAATATTAACTAGAGAATTTGCATGATGTGAGGCTTGCTTGTTGAAAAATTTTTTTTAGTAGAACACTTTAAATAAATCAATCCAATTCATATGCAATATCGAAGCGATGATGTTTAGCTTTCTCAGTTCTTAAAAATCATACCAATTTTTGTGCTGAAAACTGACATAATATTTAGATTTTAAATTTATTAGAATAATGAAGTCACAGAAACTACATATACTATAAACTACAAAGAAACACACAAAAACCTCTTATTTTCCTAAAAAACGAAGGATTTACTGCTTTCAACGTAGCTTGTTTTCTTAAGAATGGTATCTTAAACGAAAAACAAATTTTAATTTTATTAAGAGAAAATTTTGCATTGAATTATCTAAAAGATAGAGAATTAATGTAGTTGTCTTGGGCAAGCACTTTCATACATCATTCGTTTTCCTACAATGAGTCTCCAGACTTCTAAGCGTTCTTTATGAAAACCAACGGGTAAAATTAAAATGAGCAATTTTTTATGAGATGTTTTATCCATCACTTCCAGACCATCGATTTCATCTAGTTATCTCCTTAAACTCTGCATGCTACTTCATCAATCCAATTCATAAGACCATCAAAATGTCAATTTGAGTTTTTCGTCGAATTTTCCAAACTCAAACTTCAATTAATGACAAATTCTGACTTCTTAGGCTTAATTTCTTCAAAAAAGAAGAGATCCAGGGATTTAAAAAAAATTCTATCAATCCAAATAATAAAGTTAAATGTGCTAACGATGGTTGACATTAAGAGAAC
The DNA here is from genome assembly GCA_013365365.1 of Cruorifilaria tuberocauda. Lineage (NCBI taxonomy): Eukaryota > Metazoa > Nematoda > Chromadorea > Rhabditida > Onchocercidae > Cruorifilaria > Cruorifilaria tuberocauda. The sequence continues at coordinate 56,721 of JABVXU010000160.1, read as the reverse complement.
GATCCTACAAAAAAAAAATCATCTTAGGCAGAACAATTTTGCTGCTGCAATCTAATAATTAGTTGTTAAACGTTTGTAAATTAATTCCTACTTCATCTGAGTGATAAGAATAACCGAAACTTCAAATTTGGAGGAAGATAACTACATTTGTCTTAATTTATGATTAATAACAAAGGAAATACTGAAGGAGAATTATTAAAGAAATAGGAAGAGAAGGAACTAACACTGATAAGTAGGCGAAGCGGACAACGACGATGGTTGGTTGCCAAGATAGGTTCTCACTGACACCGATTGCGGCTGCTGCAATCATTCACAGTAATATAAAATAAAAGATATTGTCATTGACAATATAAATTAACCACTTATATTAATATAAAAAACCTCAGAAAAATTCAACCGAAACAACTATTTCTCGAATTATCAATGGAATAAGGAATCTTCTATCGTTTCCTCCCAATTCTTTTTTTACTTGATACCTAAAAACCTAAAAAAATGATGACTCGGAATAAGGAATATGCAAATGCATATGTACGAATATGAAGAATATAACTCCATAGCAATTGTAATAAACCCATGCTTATATAATCATAAATAGTATCTGATGGTCAGCAATACTGTGCATCAAAAATGTTTTGATACCATTCAGTTTTTGCCACAATAGCTCTAGCTGATAATAACCCCATCCATATCTCCATTTTGCTTGTATTTAATTAATAGACCATCCTTTCTTAAGAGGACACACTTGACGAATAGTCACCAGATACCTTTCAATGTTGCAGCAAGAGATTAGTCAGAAAGCTTAAAAATTAAAAATTTACACTCACTATTTACGAAATCATAATGATTAACAAATGATACAAAAACCTGCTGGCGATAAACTGGAGATTGAACGGGATATTTTGGCTGTTGCTGCCCCTTAGATTGATAGCAAGATTGAGGATACGGGGCAGATTGTGATCCAGAAGATTGTTGGGAGGCTACTATTGACGGCGGCGGATACATAGTTCCTCGTGATGCTGGTTTAACTGGTGCTCCCGAAGCACCAGCTGGAAAAACATTGGAAGATGAAGGATGCTGATTGTTTTGTGGCTGCAGCTGTGACACTGTTGATGGATATCCTAAATAAAAAAGATACGTATTTTACTTTTAGGCAAATAATTTTCATGAAAGTAAAACACTTCAAAGGGGTAGTACCACACAGGAAATAGAGGCGTGATGCCATTCAAACAGTGCGTTGATTGAAAGTTGGCAGAGTCTTACATGGACAATATTCATTGATGGTTCATTAAACTACACTACTTTGAAGATACAGAAGCTAAAAAATTCATGTTAACAAATTTGGCGATCTAATCGGATAAAGAAAAGTGCATGGACAATAACTCAAAATAGGCTTAAAAATACGCAGAGTCAAGTATTTTCTACATCCAGCTTCAAAATTCCCAATACATGAAAGAAATTTACATATACATACATTATAACGAATAAATCTGTGATTCAATCTCATGAAAAAAAAAAGAAAATGCTTCCATGCTCTAAATTATAATAAGATAAAATATAATGGCTACTATAAATCATTAAAGCTGATTCAAGTGAAAGCCGTCTGAAAGTCATCTGCTCACTTGTTACTATGAACAAATTCATCAGAAATTCTAACATCCCAATTAAAAGCAGAAATGTTCAAAAAGAAATGAATTAAAATTTCTGTTGTTATTGGAACACTTAAATTAATGGAAATAGCAGAACACTTCCTATAAACATTCCTTGGCCTCAATCCTTTTATAATCAAAACACTCAAATGGGTCATCTTCCTTCAGCTCATTTCTGTAGAAGAAATTACACAAATTTTATGCAGCTTACACAATCTTCTTCAAGGTTTCGAACTTAAATTTGAAATTGTAATTATAAATGAATCATAAATTCAGTAATCATTGGATAATGCATGATTGAAAAAAAAATGTGACATGAAGGATAAACCTGTTAATGAAAATAATGGCAATTAGTTATGCAGACAAAAAAACGAAACAGTAAAATGTAATAATAATTTCAAATATGTTACTTAGATTGGGTACATTGATGTGATAAGAATATAAGTTGAAATAATATGATAAGGTTCAAAAATATATAAAAGCTTCGAAAATGTGGCAAAAATCAACCCAATTCAGAAACGATAAAGGAAACAAAAGAGAAAAAAATAAAATTAGAAAAAAAAAGTTGCAGCAAAATGAACATATGACCTTAAATTTTTTGAGTAAAAACTGTTCTTCATAAATTATTGCTAAAATTTATAGATTGCATAGAAAACTCATATCCATAAGGAATTGGAATGAATCTTGATATCGGGCTTCAGTTATAATCAGGCCTCTGAAATAAAAATTATACTTCTTTCATATAGTATCTCATATTCAATAATACCACTTTTATGAATAAAAAGACTATGAATGGATTTTTTCTTTGGAATTCGAAAAATGAATCAAGCGTATAAAAGTTTTGGCGTATTCTTTTAGTATAACGGCTTTTGTCTCTCTTTTCTTCATTCAGTATGAAACTGTCATAACTTATCCTTCTTAAGTTAAATAATCACAAAGTGTATTAAAATAAGTTGTCATACTCTTGAAACCTAGATGCTTTCTCAGGAATAAAAACAATCGTTCCTTCAAATTGAATGAAATTCATATTCCAGTTCTTGCCAGCAACATATTTTTATTTTTTTCCATTTCTTCAGTGCTAGAAATACTGAAGTCAACTTTGAGATTTTGATAAATCAAACGGATAATTGAAAAGATATAAACTGAAATTACAAAACGACCAAATAAATTTCTAAAAGCGTAAAATATTTTCCGAAGCAAAGTGCAAAACTCAAGGAAAGAAATTTCCTAAAGCGGATTTGCTGCTAGGAACCATATATAAACATTATGGTGGCTGCATTATACCTCGTAACAAAAGAATTTCAACTATTAACTGGATTATTATCTCCAACAAATTCTAATAATTTTATTTTAGAAATAATCTGTAAATGTTTAAGTAATAATGTAGACAACTATCTTATTCGGAAAGCATTACTTTTAATAATAAAATTGCTAAGCAGAGGTACAAAGAGATCGCTTTGGTAAATTAAAAAACTAAAAACTACAAAGAAGCCAGGTTTGCATCCTTAGCTTTACAAGGAAAATAACTGAGAACTAGAAGACATTGTTGCTCATAGTTCTGATATAACGAAAAAATGATGCCTCAAAATAGTGAGAGAAGGAAAGGAACAATTTATGCATTCTCATTAACCATAAAAATCACAAATATTTACGAAAGGAAATCACCAGTGGGGACTGGTTGTGATGGAAAAGCAGTAGCAATTTTGACCATTTGCTAAAATTCATACATTTTTACATGATTTTATCTCTCATTCTAAAACTGCTTTTACCAAACAACGTAAATATATCGATTTTACAAGTAAAATTTTGTAAATTATAAAAAAGTCGAATTTTTTCTCCTTCCTAATAATTTCAATTATTGATAAGACTATCCTCAGTTTTGTTCTGTTCCGACTATTTTAATAATGTGGAATAGCTAAGGCATCATCAAGTGTTTTATGAACCAAACATCCCGTAATCAACAGAATTCGAATTTAGGTTAGTTTTGAATGGGAATGACAAACAGAACAAAATTAGTCAAAATTATTCACAAAGGAAGACAACGTGAACGATTATCACCAACGACCGGCCCAATGATAACCCTCAAAAAATTCTAATACAAATACCTAAAAAAACTTCGAGGGCCAAAAAGCCAGAAAGTTCAAAAAATGGGATATGAAAGCACTAGCACTTGAAAATCAAATCAATGACTTCTAAGGGCTTACCTATATACTTTCAAAACAAAACAGCAAAAAAATCAATAAAGATAAATCGATTTGCAAGCTATCCAACTAACAAATAACGGAAAAGTATCTATCATGTATTTCCACGAAAACAAAATGCAATTAGTAAAACTGATATTCAAAACGTGTAGATCTATCATAAAAATTTGGATGTGATATTTAAAGAGAAAAACAGAATTGAAAAGTCCATATCGAGTTAACGTTAATCAAACTCTAATTTTTTTTTTAAAAGCAGAGATTGAAAAAACCAAACTTGAAGATATAATGTTTTCCTTTGTGAAAACAGTCAAGTAAATATGACAGCTGTTAGGGTTGTTTATAAAACTGTTTTTTAGTGTTTCTCCAATTAGAAACTTGCTATTAATAGGTTTAAGCAAACATCGAAAACTATAAGTGAGTTCTTTTTCGCATGCGCGTTGAATGGATCTTTCAGGTGAAATCAGATAATGAACAAGATCAAAATATCTACGACTTCTAATTTTAATGCAAATGAACTATAAGCCTTACTGAAAATATAAATAAAGAAGTCTGTTTTCGCTAAATTGAAAGAGATGGAGAATGACAGCGTAAAACCAGAGGGAAGAAACATGAGATAAGAAACTAACAGGAAAAATTTTACTAATTACTAATTACTAATTAAAATAATTACTAACCTGTGTAAGGGACCCGTTGTACCATAACACGATGCACTGTTCCAGAACCAAAATGCTAGAAGCAATAATGAAAATTATGCGAACACGAAACTGCAGGTACGATTAAAATGAATAAAGATGAGGAAATTTTCAAAAGTCGATTTAAATAATTCAATAACTTAGCATAAATTTGAATACTACCTGCTGAACATGTTGATTTGTCCACTGAGGTTGTTGAATTTGTGCATGGCATGAATACTGTTGTTGCGGTGGACCTACTGCTGGTATTCGCGTAAGATATGGAGCACAGGGAGGCGAAGGCGGAATGTGGCTTGATGGAATCACACCTATTTCGATAGTTAATAATTTTTTTTACAATCCATAAAATTTATTCCCTATTAAGAATAAAACATACTAAGAACTCAAAACAAAATGCTTTCTAATGAACTGTCAAGTCTGGTTTGCAACATTACCGCGAGTGCCACGATAAAAGCTAGACAATGCTGGAAAGTATTATGCTTTATAGCTGTGAAGAAAATGGATTATTGAATATAGAAATCATCGCTGAAAAAATTGGGACCCAACTATATCACATCCTATATTTTTTATTTTTGACTATTATTAATACGGATTCGAATTCAGATGAAAATTTGAATTAAAGCACCTAACCTGCTGGACTTTGCAAATTTGCTTGATAATGAATTGGAGTATGTGGTGGTTGCATATACGGAGAAGGAGAAGCATTTGAGGAGGGACGACTTATGAACGGCGAGGGTGGTGGATGTATACTGCTTGGACTTCCAATTGGGCTACGTACTGTAATAAATCTATATTAAATCTATATGTCACCAAACTGAAATGTTGAGTGATATATAATAAACTGTTAGTAATACGAAAACAAAAAAAACTTCAAAAAGATTACTCGGCAAACACATTCCCATCGATTGCTGTTGCACAGAAGTGCGTACAGCACTTGGAGATAACAAAGCTGAATCTCGCACTGTGCCTGAAAAGATCAAAAGAGACATAATGGATTTCTTCCATAGTAAAGTAACACATTTTAATGACTGATAAAAAAACAGATTCTAATTTCACTGCTTAAACCATGATTCCATCAAACTTTAAAACATAGAATTAATATTTCTAAATCTTTCTTAATTTTACCCGGTAATCTGGGTGGTTGCATGATTGGTGTAACTGGCGAACTTGAATTGGCCGATATTGAACGAATATTTGACGAAGGTGACTGGGAAGGATCAGCAGGCGAAGGCGTCCAGTACTGCAGTATTCAACAGATGGATACAAGTAGAAAAAAAGTAAATCTTAGAAAGAATAAAAAGAACCAAAAGTTGCATGAATTATAAAACTTCGAATTACAGTAATTAACACTAAGACAGAGTTTTATATGAATCTTTGATTAGTGTGAACAAAATCTAGCTCTATTCATTTAACATCGGCTTATAACACATACAGCCTGCTTGTAAGGAGATTCGACTTGAGTCTGGCATGCTGTTTGTTTATCGACCACCATATCCCTCAGTCTAAATAAAGAACGTCAACATTCATTTTTTTCCTAAATATTTTTCCAAACATTTCCTAATCATTTAGATTCACCTCCAAAACAAGAGCTAGCAAATAATCATACCGTGATTAAAAATGCTTGTCTACATTACAATGGATAATATTACGTATAAATTAATAATAAAAAGTCTAATTGAGAAAGTTTTGGATTCAAACCTGTGCGGATCAAGATGTCCTAAAGGACTTGGAGCTTCATTTACAAATGATGAACTGTTGCTACCCGGAGCTGGTGTTGCTACATTACGCATTTCAATCATCTACATTTGAACACTATCAATGGAGGTTTTTTAATTCTAGAGTTCATGCTACTTTATTTTTGTCACGGCTTCATTCGTTGTTTACAGTAAGATGGAATATTCTGCAGATTACTGCAGTAAAAAGTATTTTGTGGTTTACAATGTAGACCTAAATATAAAAAGGTCAACATTTGAAAAAAAGAAAACATACGGTTTCTGATTCTCGTGAAGTATTCGCGTCATTGTCAGAAGTGCAAGATGTTGAGCCTTCCATCACTTAATCTAAAATGTATAATATTTTTGAAGTTCGAAAACTTACACAATTTACCCTAAGTTCACATGATATCAATGAAACTGCACATTTATCGATTCTATAAGAGATTAGAACTTGGACCAATTATTTCCTTCCTACCAAAGATATAGCAAAAAAAAGTTTCTTACATTACTTGACAACTGGCAGATGTGCTTTCCTTACTTTTCAACTAGTAACCATATCTAAAAAAATATGCATAAACCATGAATGATTAAAACTGAATTATAATTTGCACGATTTACCTTACATAATTTAAAAGATATGAGAAGCGGAAAGAATTACCATTTGTTAACCTTTTATACACCTCAACAGAAAATGAAAAATAAAATATTTCAATGTTAGAATAAAGAGATTATTATGAAAAAAGTTCATATAATCAGTACTTATTTTAACTATTCACTGTTCAATTACCATATATTATAGTCTGTTTTAAACTCAGCAATAGAATGCACATATAATATATGTAACACATATATATAATGATCACTGACTTTTCGATGTTTCACTTCTTTCTTGCTTATTGCTTTATACATCTCCTTATTCATACATGGAAGTAAAAAGTAATTTTGCCACCCTGAGTGATAACTAACGCACAATGCAAAATGCCTTGATTTCCAATGATATCATTTTATATCCACGCAATGCTAAAGAACTAATGTTTCGCGTAAATTTGTATTTCAAATATAAAAGTCGTTAACAAACAGAATTCAAAGTCACATAATGAACTCTCACGACAACAACTGACCTCTTCCAAAAGTTATCATTCCGAATGCACCAAATTAACCTCTCGTTGCGACCATTTATTTTCATAGCATAACAATCGATGAGTGTTACAGTTGCACAAGTAGCAATCGTGCCAGTGTTTTCTTAACACTTTGCAGCGTTTGGTGTGATTGCGTTGGGACAAGCGGGGGATGGGGTCTTGTCCATTTAGGCCAAGTTTTCTCTCAAACGAGCAAGGTTAGCGATAATAATAGACAGACAAACGGAAAAACGTTGAATATAGCTAGAAATATAGCTATTATTAAAGGTTGAATTGTTCTTTCTTTTTTCCACTCGATTTCGTTTATTGTCGTTGCGTTATCATAACATGTATGTATTATATTTAATTATAAAATAAATTTTTCCGGATTTCTATCAAAATGTCAGATAATGGTACTCTCAATGAAGCTAAGGAACATGGTGTTGCTGCACAGACTACCAATAATGAATATGAAGATCACTGTCGAAAGTGCAACTGGCCTATGCTTCGCGTCAATGTATTATTAAATCCAAATTTTACTATAATTTATATTCATTGTGAGTAAATATTCATTAATTGTGAGGAATCGATGGAATTAAAGCAGATTTATTTGATTCGGTTATTCAGGTCAACTTATGTTATTGAATTTGAACTAAATACTGCTATTTGTTTTGTGATTCTGAAATTTTAATGATAAATATGAAGTAAAGCATGCAATTCAGATAGACATTATTAAAATGGAAAAATGTGTTTATAATGGTTATACATATGAATCGATGTTATTTGTAACCGACATGTATTCAAAATTCGTATTTGCGAAGGCACTTCCTTCTGGATTTAGCATGGTGCTACTTGTGGAATATCTTTCGGATATTTTCAGCACGTTTTCTCCACCTAGTTGGTTTCTGTTTGTATTTCCTTGACTTTTTAAAGCATATTTGGAGGCGTTAGCTTTGTTTTAGTATGATTTTACGTAAATTTCAGGAAATTAAATAACAGAAGTGCAATATACGCCACCCAGAATTTATTTCTCGACGAAAATGAGTTTTTTTAGAGTTGTTCGCGTCATCCAATGACTTGGTTAGGCTTGCAATGACTTTTATCGAAGACTTATACAAGATCAAAGTTTCTCACCTCCAAGGAGAGGTTCGTTTCCTTTTATGAAGCAAATATGGAACAAAGCTATTCAATAATTCTTCAGTATGGTTCTTTGTTTCAATATTCGCATTACTTTTATCTACTTTTGCTAATGAAGATCAAAACCGCCCATCATTTAGTGCTGCCTTTAGTGTTTGGACTCTTCTATTTCTGTTATTTTCTCTTCATGATGGTATATTTGTAGTAGGATTGTGCAGCGGAATTAAATTAAATCAAATTTTTTTCTTATAGGATTCCTTAGCTAACAATTTTTGTGTACATTTGTACAAATGCTCCGCAGAAAATGGATTGATGAGTCAATGGGTAGACATTTTGCCTTCTGTGGTCCTTGGTTTCAATCAAAGAACTCTTGTTGGTAAATTAAAAACACCTTTTCAGGTTAATTGTGATTTTTAATATTTATAAGGAGTAAAATGTTGATAAACCTGAATTAGAAGTTCGCAAATTTCCGTTTACTCATTTCATCTTCTTTTACATAAAAATCTTAAATTCATTGCTTTTAGCTCATGTTCAGTAGAAAACCGGCGGTTGACAGCACTCGCATATATGGATAAAGAAGGAAACATTGCTGAATATTTTTTTCTTTTATGGAATTTGTTTGTGCTTCTTTTTCGCTTACTAATAATATTGCAATAAAGAACTAATTTTTGTACAAACACTTTAAATTTCAAGCTGTTCTAGTTCTCTTTCATTCAAAAACAATCTTAGATTTGAAACAATGATTCTTCTCTAATTGCTATCATCCTTTAAAAACGAAGAAATTTTTAGACAGATAATAACTTGACCTTTAATTTTTGATATTCTTTTGAGTCTGTATTATTGTCATGCTAGGATACAGCTAAATCTATTGATTCTTTGGTGAAGTATTGTACTTTCTTTCGAAATGTTTAATTCCGTAATTTCATTTTAATTTGTTTAATAAGTGAATAAATGGGCTAACAGTTTTAGTATAAAAGGCGAATGTATAAATGTAATTACACGTGGAGTATCTACCGTTTACGATAACGATTGTTTTTCGTTTTTCTTTGGTATTGTTTTAAACGGAAATAAAATCCTTCATTGAAATTTTTTGTTCCGGATATTGGATTGTGATCCGATGAAAAATGCAAAAAAAATGAGACCGTTTTATTACGCAGTAATGCTTCTTTCTCTGTCTCTGTGTTGATTAAGTAAACAATATAAATGACGGGATTTTTATCATAGATTGTCATTGATGTTACAATTATAATAGAGTTAGTAGCTACACTATTTGTTATCATACTTCCTTCTTGAAAACTTTGTCCCAGTTCTTCTCTATTTCAGCAGAAAAGAGTGTGTACAGACTTTTTCGAAAGGAAGAAACATGTTAAAATATTAATTAAAAAGGGGAGATTATTAGAAAGACTGAAGTTGTAAAGATTCTTATAGGCCGTTTGATCTTATTCCGTTTCCATTACATTTTGGAAATATTTAATCATTCAATATGCCAGAACTCATTGGACATCAACTTTCTGAAATATAGCGAAGCATTTTTTTAAATTAACACACTACTTGAAATCTCATTTTTTCATTCTGGTTTGTTTAAAGCTTCCGAGAAATATGTCAAAATGATTTTGCTCTTCCAATGCAGAATTAATAAAATTCTGAAGGAAATTTGTTGGAAATGAATAACTAGAAAAGACTCGTTTATTTAAAGTGAAGGGAATATAATGATTGTTTCAAATGGCTTCAACTTATCCCGCTTATTTTTAAAAGTTATTACTTTAGGTTTCGAGATTTTAAGGCCGACGACTAACCGCTCGTTATGGCTTTTACATTTGCTGCATTTTGTTATCTTTTTGCTCTGTTTGCTGTGGCATTTTGCATTTTCTTCGCTATATTCACAGTAAGTTTACTCTCGAAAGTAGTCGAATTCATATAATAGTTTTATATAAGTTTCCAGATATCATTTATTATGAATAACGTAAAAACGCAGTTATGAATATCGCATTATGTTTGTTTCCTTTCTGTTCTTCATGAATTATTTTCTTTAGTCTTTGAATAGTCTTAATGTTGCGAAAATCGTAAATTTAAATAAAAAATCTATTTGGTTTTTAGATTAAATAAGGAAAGAGATGATAAAAACAAATAGACTCTCAGTATAAATCGTATTTAAATCTAATAGTCTGAAAACCTTAATTTAAACTGTAAATGTGCAAATATCGGATAACGCCATACAGCAAAAACAAGCAAAAAATTACTTTTTTCATGCAAATGAAAATACACAAAAATTTTTAATTTAATTACATATCTTTAGTTTTCTCTGACCTTTTTTTATTCGTCGTTTGGGTAGAAGAAAGTTATAAAAAAAATCCACCATTATTTGTGACCATCTAGAAACAAATATGTAATAATGAGACATGAAGATGAATGCAATAAATATCACAAATAACAGTAGGAATGTTTTTTTTGAATTAAGAACATTTCAATTCAAATCGTATTTTAGGTAATTTGTATCGACGAACTAAAGACAGATTACAAAAATCCAATAGAACAATGCAATAGTTTGAACCAGGTCTACTTTACTTTTTAACTAGTAGTTATTATCGGTATTAATGGTGTCAGAAGACTGGATTAAGTCAAACTAGAAGTAGCTGTGTTAATCATAACACATTCTTACTGTTTGAAATTCTTGTTTCGAAGTTCGTTAAGGAATGTCATCTAAATTGTTAGTGTCCAGTTAAAAAAAAACTACTATGCGCTCTTTATAATTTTTTCTGAAATTTATTTTTAATTCCTAATGGGTTTTTTAGTTAATTTTACCGGAATATTTGCTCCATTTCATTCTTACATTTCTTTTCGGCTTGTCATTTCAATTTGGAGGACTTCTCTGGAATGTACCACTTATTGCATATCATGGTCATAGGTATGTAATTCTTTTATCTTTTGGTTTTTTGTCTTCGTCTGTGTGAATTATTAAGAATGAGAAAAATAATGCTTTCTTTAAACCTGATCCTGTTCTTGAAGACTTTTCAAGCAATATTTTTGCTCAGATATATTCAACGTCCCGTTATGACCGGACCAGGAATATATGATCCAACCACTATTCTAAACAAAAACGAACTTCAGAAAGCACTTCGAGAAGGATGGATAAAACTTGGATTCTATCTCACATCTTTTTTTTATTATTTGTATGCCATGATATATACAATGGTTACTACCTCCTGAAGAATATCTGTCGTAAAATAGTACATGTTCTTAATCGAAAAAACAAGTGAAAATATAACTGTGTATATCACTTTCAATGATTCTGTGTTATAAGTTTTCAATTTTTAATTGTAAAGTATTTTTGAGTATTGCATTTTGTGCGTATATGCTTTTACGAGTTTGAAATCTGAAGACTAATTATGAAGCATGTATGAGGAAATCCCACCATTGCGATGAAATTTCTGAAAGTTGTACCGTTCATTCTCATTTCTGTTGAATTTTTTTTTGTTCGTTAAATTTGTTAAGATACGATGTATAGCATATCGTATTTATTGCATACTTAATTAATTGCAAAGATTTGTATACGATCTCTATGTTTATTTTAGTTTTACTTTTCTGACGTTGTTGTTCATTTGTCAAGCATGAATAAACAAATTTATGATTATTCGTTTTTCTAAATTCCGAAACAATTATTTATGCATTTTGTGCTATGAAATTTAGAGAAAAATCGATCTACATTACATACTGTCACTTATCTTTTTTTTTTAAAAATTGATCGATTACTTTGTTGTAATTCTGAGATGCCTAACAGTTTGCAAAGTTCTAGATTGGAAATAATTTAAACTTTATTCTAATTAGGATGATTAATAAAGGAATGTGGAAGAAGTTGGGATTGACTGCAAGCTGGATGCTGGAAAATTTTTCTTTATTTTTGGAAACGCAATTATGATTTTCATTTATGCTTCTCGAAGTGGTATTTATATTAAATACTATCAATCACAGAGGCAAGCTTTAAAAGAAATCATTCTTCAGTTCAAACTTCCATGCATAAAAGTAGTAATAGTTTGATGGGATGATGACAGCAGTGACAATATGAGCAATGGCGGTGGAATATTCTTTCTCTGCCTTATCTCTCTCTCTCTTTAGAGGGTATGACATTTGCCACTATGTCCATGAAGAATAGCAACGATGGCGGAAAACCTGTTAAAAGGGACGAAATTTCATTTCACTGTACAGAGTTGTATGATATTCGCTAAATACGTTAACATATTGCTCCATCTATTTCTCATTTCTTGCTTCTTTACATTAATTAATCATCTATTTCTTCAAATTTCTTACCTCATTTAATGTAACGCTGTCAGCTAATAATGTAGAATTAGAAGAATTCTCTGTATAGAAGATTCTCTTAGACTGAAAACAGAAGACTATCCTTAACCATTCAATATTTCATTCCAAATTTTAATAAAAGTTGGTTTATGATAGTTTAAAGGAAAGCGATACGAAAGTTGAACCAATGGGAAATTTACCGTCCGCAATAATGAATTTATTGGATAAAGCAACATGCTGCTAATTGAATTTATTAGTCAGTTATTTTTGGACATGGAAGATAAGAAAATCGAGAATTACATGAATGATATTGCGTAAGAATAACGATAGTATTGTAAAACTATTAGTTCTTGTTGACTATTTCTAATGAAAATCAAACTGCACCGATTTACATACAGTTACCTTTTCTGTTCTAATTAATAATGTAACAGCTGAAGAAATATGAAATCTAAGTGAAAAATTATTATATCTTTATCTGATCGACAATGCCCAGTCATCGATTTTTTTCATCAAAAACTTGTATAACATATACATGAAGAGCTTAATTATTATAAATAATATTAAAGATTTACAGGAAAAGGTGATATTTGCCAATTTTTCATTTTTGTTTTGTTTGCAATGATTGATTGTTTACTATTCGTTGATTAACTTGAGCGTGTCTTCGAAAAAGGAAAGGAATTTGACTCTTATCAGATTGATATTGTTCTAGCTAGAAAAATAAATATAAATATAATAACTCATTCTGGGATTATTTTAGATGTTACATTTTAAAATTTTCAGGCTGTTTATCGCTGTTAAAACTACTTATATGGCATTATAGAGTACAACTAAAAAGTACATTTCTTATAGATATCGTTATCAATGATACGTGTAGAAAGTGCTTATAAGATCACTTCATGTCTTCTTATCATTATCAGTGGTACTTTACATCTTACTTCTTCTTGACTGCATTCCTTTATTTAACGCTGACTAACATCACAGCAGCAACTATATTTTCTGATTCACTGGATCTATGTCAAGCTCAATGTGTTGATCGAAATTTGGTACGATTCTACATCTTATGGAAAGCATAAGTAATAATGAAGAGAACATTTTACGTACAAAAAATCTCACGTACGTCTCATAAGCATCATGCATTCAGAGCTAGAACTTACAGGTGGTTGCGCTCGCTCGTGGTGCAGTTGATTGGGACACTTCGTTACTTGAGATCAGTCTTACTCAACGAATTAATGCGGTAAGATTATTTTAATGGATATTGTAAAATAATTCCCTATCGCCAATATCATATCATGGAAGGTAGTAAATGACAGTAAGGAGACATATTAGAATACGTATAAAACGGGTTGTATAAAGTGAAAGATTATGCATTAGTTGAATTGAATTGAAATTGTATTTTTGTTTATGTTTTCTAATTAGTTGAATCAGATGAAATTTAATGAAAAAAACGAGCTTGAAGTTGTACAGCTGTCTTCAGGTTATAAGTAAATGAATGATAATGTGGTAGGGGTGAATTGAATTGTTATAGTGTCACAATGGCTGTCGAGATTTGGAATCAACAAATTCAACTTGTTCAGAGCGTTGTGCTAAGCTGATGCCAGCAGATAGTTGCATACAAGGTTGTCGGGCTGTTACCGATATTTTTCTTCATCATTTACAAGGTCAGTGAGGTCAATTTTCTTAGCAACAATATTTTTGCGCATATTTACAAGCTAGTTAGTTGAAGGCCCCGAGACTGGTTGAGGAATTCAACATTTCTTATTTAGTCATAAAGAATATTTATGAAAAATTTACCAATGAAGGATTGCTGAGTCATGCGCAAGTCGCAATCGAAGATTCACCAGTGGGTGTGAATACAATTTGGAATTTAAGCAGTGATTACGGTTCAATTATCGGTGACATTTTGGTGGATGATATACATTGGGCTGTTCAAAGTCGTCCCGCTAATACTTCTCTTCCATGGGATGTTACAGTTTTTGGAAAGGTATTAAATTATTGGAAAAATGTAAATGGCTTAAATCTGGCATTTCTCATGCCAACTTTTAACGTATGAAAGTAATCTGTCTTATCTGTAGTTGCTTGGCAAATACCATGCTGTAATTCCATCGAATCATTCTTAAATCAAAATTTTAATATTTAAATTAACTCATGGAAGTAAACTTATCTCATTTCAATTTTTGAATCTTTCAATTTCAGGAACACTTTTTTCAGGCATTCAAGATTGAAACCTTAGAAGCAGTTGTAACGGTACCATCAGTTTTTGCTGAAGAAATAGAGGTCATCTTTATTTCGTATCAGTAACGGTCTATTTTAAGTTAATTGCTTGTTGTCATCTCGATTTGACTATTATTAAAGTTGAAAAACTCGTGGTTATTACATAATAATAATAATATTTCATTAATTTACTGAGTTATTTCGCAGCTTCGATTATGCATATCGTGGCGGACTTATGTCATCGTCTCTCCCATACATCATCTTCCTATCAATAACACTGATAATGTCAAACCATTACCACCAACAGTTATTTCACATTTGCAAATATCAACAAACAGTTTTGTAGTTTGTTGGAAAAGCGCATTGAAATGTTTATACAAAGTATGCTTTTATTTGTTGTCTGATATTTATTCCAAAAATAGATTGACAATAAATTTTTGTTTAATGGGCAAAGTGTGAAAGATTGGGTGCAAGTTGTCTTGCAGATTTCGTTATACTCACTTGATGAAATGGAAATCTCAACAGTGCTAGTGGAAAATACTTGCTATTTATTCCAAGAAGTGCCCACCGACAATTGCTGTCGTGTTGAGATTGGCTATGCAAATAATGATACTGCTTCTGTATCCATACGAATTGACCTGATTAATACAGGTGACTTAAAGTACTAAATCTAATTTTTTTTAAGAACTATGCACAAATTATTAGTAATATCAAACAAAATTAATTGAGGTCAGTTATAATCCATTTGTATGTCATTTACTGTAGATGAAAAGTCAGAATCAGCAGCACAATTGGTTTTTACAAATGGCACGTCAGTGATGAAACTTTATGATATTGATGATTACGCTGTGCTTAGCGATCCAAAATTAATTCCATTTGAATTAAAGCCTGGCAGATCCATTACTGGTAACTGATTTGCAAGTTTCCGTCACTAAATATTGTGCTGAAGATTGTGCTGATCACTTTCATTAATGAATGACATGTGCACCATTCTTTCTGTTGTTCAAATATCTCAAAATATTACACTAAACTTTGCTTTATAAATCGTGCAACAGTTCATTGAAGTGTTAAAAAATAAAAAAGAAATCATACTTCAAAATAAATTTAAAAATCTAATTTCAAGCATTGTGCTCGGTATCAGCTGAACGATTATTGATTGCACTAGATGACGGTAGTATCTATTGGCTAACAATCGATGATGATGACGATGATAACATATTAAGTGGAATGTTACGATCACCGGATGGTACAGCAATTGTGCACATGGATGTTGACCACATACAGGGCGCTGTATATGCTGTTCTGTTTAAAAGAGGAATTCTAAGGTAGTTTAATCCAATTAAAGTTAGAATAAAAGCCACATTAATATGTAGTCATATTAGTAAAAAAAGTGAAATTTAGATTTAATTTAGCGATCGATAAAATAATTCATTAAAATTATCATTGTTATATTCAATGTCTTAAAATTTGAATTAAGAGAATATGTCTGAAATTTCTCACTTTAAAATTTGTTGCAAGTAGATGTGGCTTGGTGAATTGCCGGAATTCGACAATTTTAACAACAAATACAATCAATTATATTGAATACATTTCGGTTGATTCATGGAATGGGTGAGGAACTTTTTTATTAATTTATCGAGAAGTACTATAAATTATGAATATTGGACAAGCATGATTGTAATAATTAAAATTATTTTATTCAAATAGAGAAGTTTTTCACAGGCATATATACTGTATATTAAATGGTGGCGAAGTATTCTCCATACCATTGTTTCCACTCGACGCCCCGCATATTCTTCCATTCTCGGCAACAGAGAAAATGCCTACTGTTGCATTTGCAATTGAAGCAGAACCGGAGAATTCAAGACTAATTTCGTTTGCACAAACCGGCTCAATTTTGGCAATAAATATTGTTAATCGATCAATTACTGATATTCGGGTCAATATTGAAATGAGCGAAGTATACAGTAACATCAAAAAGGCTCATCTTTTTGATGGACGACTGTTCTGGACATCAACAAATTGCGGTGACACACATTCGTGGGACAGTTGCTTATACAGTGAAGAATATGATATCGAGAAAAAGGTTCATATGAATTGCCAAGTATAATATTCTTTTAATGAGTTGCTGAATTAAATTGCAAGTTATTACTTTAATTTGTTTTTCCATTTCAATTTATTTCTATCCCCCATTTTATATTTAGAAAATATATTTGAATCGCTATTTATACGCGGGTCGAGTTGTTGATTTTGTATTCCTACGTGATAATCCTATGCCAATAACGATACCTCCACCAAGTAAAATGGGTCTTTTAACAACTGATAGTACAGCACGAATTACGTGGGAAGCTCCGATATTATTACCATTTCAAGGTTTTTTCCAGATTTAATAATTTATCTATTCTAGCTCAAGCAATCTCTTTAACTTCTGTAAAAGATATCCGAAAATTCGTCCATGTATAACAATCAGTTATAACGATTTTATTCAATTGAAAAATTTATGTCATAAAAATGGACGATTTCTAATGTTCAATTTTAGCACAAAACGCATGGCGTCATTTGCTCTATGAATGTCGCATAATTCGTGAGGAGGAGAATGGCAGTACAACAACGGAATTTACACACTTATCTGACACTAATCTGCTGTTCCCGGTTTCTCCCGGACTTCAGTATCATGCCTCTGTTCGAGCTTGTGTCAATACCATATGTTCATCATACACTAATGCTATCAGTAGTGCATTTGCCCCATTGACTGGTACAATATTCTATTTCATGCAGCATTCTTTAAGGACTTCTTCATCAAAGACGATTAATTTCAGAAGGTGTTGATTGACTATCCAATTTGTTAAACTCTTCAACATATCCTTCTTCATCAAAAGGATTGCAATTTTTTTGTCGCAATAAAGCCTTGTTAACTAAATATCTTTCCAGAACCTTTATTTATCGCATTTGATCAAACTATCAATAATAATATCAGTTATTATGATATGCTTGGTGATCCAATTGAAAATTACACGCTGCGTAAGTCTCTACGATAAAGCATACAATTGACATAGTCAGTATCGAATTTGGAAGAATGCTTATTGATGATATTAAATCGTGTTCTATTTTCATCTTTGATCTCAAATTAGTCTGGAATAAGAGGTGGAAGTTTATTGCTTTCATTTTATTTTAGCAGGTCGAATACCGACAGGTGAGGCAACTGTATTTGCCTATGATATGTTAACGAAATCGTTGTATATGGCTGAAATGGATAAGGTTACTGAGTTTCCTTCATTTCTTTTAATTGATATACAATCATTTCTGAATGCATTTAACAGATTGAACTTAAATGAAAAAATTGAATTACAGAACATAATAATTCGAGTACATAATGATGGTTCTCAACAACACTTTTTGGATTCGGTAGCTGTAAAATTCATGACAGTGATGTCACGTAACGCATTAATTTTTTTAGCATCTAATTATTTAATTGTATCATATCGCTTAACATCAACATTCGACCAAGAGTGAGTATTCTAATTATTCTAATAAATATTATGAATCCTTCTAGCTGGAGTAAATTATGTCATATTTATTTATTTTATTACGACCAGAGATAAAAAGGATATATATATATATATATATGTATATATATGCAAAAAGGATACGTATCAGGTATAGCTATTACAAAACGAGGAAACAAACCTAAAAATTTGCAAAATTTCTTTCAATTCGCAAACTAACAAAATTCATTAGTCTTAATTTTGGAAATCTCCCATCGAATTTAATACCATGTTTTATGTAATGTATATCGATTATACTAAGTGCCGTATAAAATTCGTAAATTAAATAACAAATAACAGATATAAAGTAACTTATTAGTAATATAATCCACTCTTCTCTCTAAAATGCATTTAATCTAATTGATTTCGTGTTAATATATGAAATAACTGATTTCATGTTAAGATAGAAGATAACTGATAGAAATGTTTTGACCTAATGAAAATATTTTAAGGATCTATTTTTGCGGATCTTTTAGTGGATGCGGTGAGGTTGGTGGTTTAGCTGGTGAGGATGAGACGGGTGATGTTTTCTATCTGATTCGTTTTTCAAACGGGACAACAAATTTATATGCTCTTAATAATGATATTCGCACATCTTATTTCATCGCTTCATCACAAGATTTTCCCATGTTTGCTAGTTGTATTTAATTTTAGCCACGAAATGAGACATTTTTAATTTAAATGATGATTTTAAAATTCTCACGAACTACGACCAATATAATTTAAAGGAATGAAATTGCTTGGCTAATATCATTAAATTTAAAAGAATCTCCTTTTCTGCTTGAATTATCGAAATAGCAGGCAGTTTTTGATGAAGAAATTAATTTTTTGTTCGGAAAATTTCCTGTTAATTCTATATCTGGAAAAAGGAGTAATCGGGATTTCCATTTTAGATTACGGCAGTTAATTGTTGTTAAGGAGAAATTGGTATTCATTACTGATATGGGTGAAGTTGGTATCTGCGATAAGAAGCTTGGTTCATTAAACATCAATTTGGCTCTGAAGAATGTAGCACTTGTTCCAGTATTTAATTTTGATTCCATAAAACCAGTTAACTTCAGAGGAGCTTTAACAGCAGATGATATCACTGCTAGAAACACGCTTACGTGGGATACTAAACCAATGCTCCCAAAAGGAAAAGTCATTTTCAAGGTTTGCTGGCTTCTTTAATTTTCCTAATTTTTAAACTATAAACGACTAATTGTTTCGCAAAATTTTCTGAATTCTTTAAAAAAAAAGAATCTTTTTTGGCAATATTTAAAAATTATATAGAAGAAATAATATCATTTGAGAGTAACTGCTTGATTATTTTATGCTCATTACAGCATAAACGACCTTATATCACCACCAACATTTGTATTATAAAATCATATAAAATGTTGTATGACCCTTAGTGTCAACAAGAGATTAAATATTTAAGTCGTACAAATAACCCTTCTATTTTCTCTTTGTATCATATTCAACTTATTCTTATAAAAGATCGGAGAAATTTAGATTACACTATACAAAGAACATTGGGGCGGAGAACGTTTTGTGAATTATTCATTATCACATAGCTATAAGATAAGCGAGACACTTCTTCGTCAGTGGCCATCAAAACAAAAATATGATGCCGAAGTGGAAGCGCTAACTGCTTGGGATTTGATATCAACTAATCAAACTGGTCTGATAGCACCAACTAAACCACCAACTCCACCAACAAATCCTACCATTTATGTTACACAGCAGGTCACTTTTTGTTTTGTCCCTTTTTTCTCTCCCTATAAATCCATGAATTTCATATCCTTCATTATTTTCCAATTCTTATATATATATATAGACTGTAAATTATCGATAAATTGTAGAAAACAGTTGATGGTGCACGAGCTCTTATGGATTTATTCTGGGATGAACCAGTGGAATGGAATGGTGAAGCATTGGGTTATTTAATCAATTGTACGGTGGATGGTTTGAGTGAACCGATCGCAGAAGTACCTGCCACAACACGTTTCTACTCTTTTAGTGTTAAATCTGGAAGTGTTAGCTGTGCTGTGGGAGCTCATAATGAACCAAAACTTGAAACATTTTCAGAAACTGTTACAATTGATAGTAGCGGTTAGTTACATTTCTAACGCAATTTACAGAAGTTTTTGAACGGAGATGTAAATTATTTCATTTGTGTTTATTTCATTATTTTACATATTTCATTATTTTTACTTTAAATTATCTTTAACAGGTGAATATATTTAGAATTACGACCACTTGTTCGCTTATTTGTAATCGATTCAAGCAACAATGTATTATCAATATCAAACTGGTCAGGTTCATCATCAATATCAGCTCATACGAAACGACAGACTCCATTAGTACCATTAGTATAAATTTTTGAATTAATTAACAAATTAACATTTAAAATATTTTTCATCTTCTTTATATTCAAAATATTAAATTTTATTTTTAGATTACAGAGCAGTCAATAGCATATATTGGTAATGATTTGTATTCGATAAGGAAAGATTCCGATTCAGTGCAACCATCTCTACTTCGCCTTAATCCTAATAATGTAGAAAATATTCTGCATAAGGTATAGAATTATTTTGATTTTAATAGCACTGAAAATTAAAAAGAATAAAATTTACGGAAATTTTCAGGTTTCAATAAGCGGTGAAATTGGTAAAGTAGATGCAATGACATCTGATTGGGTAGCTAATAGATTGTTGTTCGTTTCAACAGCACGTGTAATGCAGCTACCTCTCGACGCCATTCAAGTACCATTTTATACCATTGCCAGCAGTTTCTACAATTCGTTAATTAACGATCGTATGAGATTGATTTGGTGATATTTGTTATCACAACATGTTATCGAATTGTCATGCTTTTTCAATTGCTAGCATAATGCATAGAATATTATCGAGAATAGAATTTCAGAGTTTTTCGGTAATTATACCGCGTCCTATAATGAATCTTTCATCAGGCGCCGGTGATGCGAAACAACTACTTTTCGATCCATTTTCAAAGTTTATTTTATCACTCAATTTTTCCAGTACAATGGTTTTTGTTGAAACCATTTTCATTAATCATTAAGTTTGTTTAATTTTAGGAAAATATTTCCTTTGATCAATTTTAGCACTGGTTTTTTGCTTACGAAAAATGGCTCACTTTTTGCATTGGATCTCAATATGGCCGTAGAAGAAAATATGGCTCTTAGGTTTTACTTACTTTTTTCCTCTTTTTTGTTTTCCAGTAGGTTGTAATTTTTATTATGCAGTGAAATCTAAGAAATTGGAATTCGAAGTATTATTTAGGTTAGAATGTCTGAAATCAGAGACGATATCGTGGATGGTGGCTGATTTCGCTTGGAATTTGGCTTCATTACCGGCGATTTATGTGCTTACATGGAATGGAATGGTACGCGTCGATTTAACATCTTTAAAATGTGACGAAATAAAATTTGCATGGGAAAAATTTGGAGGTATGTCCACATAAGTTCTTCTTCTCCATCTCTTTTCCTTCTTTTTTTCAAAAAGCTTTTGATAGGGTAAGCGAAGATTATCATAGAATGTAAAAGTTCAATTTAAAAAAAATGATTGAACCTTTCAGAAAAAGGACCCAAATCAATACTATCCTTTGCAATCGCTGATAAATTGTACATTTTTGTCACCTCTTCCGCTCTTGTTGTCTATGAATTGGGTTCTTCATCAGCAACACCAATCGCCATTAATGGTTCACCTCTCAAACAAATTCTTGTTGCCACACAATCTGCTCAACCATTTCCTGGTATGTATATGTACTATTTACTTGTACATCTATATGTTTTCAAAACTTCCAATTTTTGTTCCAAATTATTTGCTAATTAATGCAGTTAGATTGTTATAAATATCGACGTTCGATGTTAGTGAATTCAACGAAAAATTAAAGATTTCTTGTCAAATTGATAAGGAGCGTTATTTTTCGTTATATATTTTTGCATTTCTGATATAATCAACAGTTCATGAAATTAATAATTATTAAAAAGTTATACATATAATTTGGCGTTCTCAATACGTTTGCAACAATGATGTTTTCAAAACTTGTATTGCATTGGTGATCTAAATAATATGAAAAGAATCAATCTATAATTTTTTTTTCTGTTTTAGAACGATCTTGTTTTACCTTACCACCAGCATCTGAAATTAAATTCACGGTAGAAAATGAAGAACGAAGTGGAGCATTAATCTCGATAAACGAACCCCAATTACCCAATGTTTGTCCTGTATGTTTTAATTATATCAATGCTTGTCAGTTTTTTGCTTTTTTGAATCAGTTAATTAATTTAGGGTATTTCAATGCCTCCTACACAATACGAAATCCATTTTCAACGAAAGGGATCTGATAAAATTCGTAACATTCACAGTATTAGTAATGTTCTTCACGTGGAGAATGGTATTCTGGATAAAGAAGCTGAGTAAGACATTTGAAATCATTGTAATATAAGTTAAATTAATATTTCACCGTTAAGTCGGCAATTTCAGTTAAAGATCTAATCTGGTCTGATATTTGATATCTCTTATTGGTATTGTTTCAGCTACGATATATCAGTCTCATGGTTTAATCTATATACACCAGTATCAGAAGTTAGTGCAACACAAACGCTTCGTACTGGTTATGGTTTTCCATCATCACCGCAGGATCCATCCGCTTTTGCATTAACTCCAGATGTTGTATTGCTTTATTGGAAATTACCTGCAAAACCGAATGCACCAATTTCTGAAATTAAATACATGGTGCTGGTTTTTTTTGTTTCATTTTCTCATTTGACTTAAATAGCAGCATTGATGATTATTCTGCACTGTTAAGCGTCAAATGGTGATTATCGTGCTATTTCCTAATTTCCTCATCGTTTGTTTTGAAGCGGGTCATTAATTAATTGAATGGAATCTACTGAAATGACTTTGTTGAGAATTATTTAAGATAAGTCAGCTTAGTGCGACACAGCTTTCACCCTCAGCCATCGGTGCGCAACAATTTGAAGGATTAGATTATGCGTCGACGCCAACAGACGTTGTTTCCTGCCAAAATGATCCCTGTACTGCAAAGATTTCAAATCTGCGTCCTTCTACGGACTATAAATTTTGGGTATGCTCATTAAATGAAAGCAGTGATATGAAATTAAATAATATTTTAATTTTAGAAAATAAATAATATTCTAGAAAAGTTGAAGACAATCATACATATGGACTGCTTTAGTTTTTGAATTTTTAATAATTCATTTTCATTATTTATGACTTTATTAGTGTTTGTCTGTTTATATTTTCGATTAAATATGAAGAAATATGAATTTTTCTTTTCCATTTTGTAATAACTTCCAATTTAACATAAATTTATCAATTAACAGTTTTTTGTTTTCTATTATATCATTTGATCAAAAGTAAGTTAAGCTACGAATTCAGGTACGCGCAATTCATGAAAGTCATCTAAACATGCAGTTTGTGGATGATGCAGAAGGAAATTCCATAGAAGTATCAGTTCGTACGAAAGATATAGCTGGAACGTTGCGTCTTGACAATATTACTGGCACTGTTGTTGTACTTCGATGGAACTCATTAGATCCTGAATCTCATCCAAAGCGTATATCCATCCAATATCGCATCGTAGATTACATTCATTTGTTTTTATAAAATATTTACTGAGAAAAAAGTGAATAATTGATTGAGTAATTGAGTAATTGAATAATAAAAAGTTTTGCAATTTTCTGAAATAGTACAGATTTATAAAAGGACATTATCTTTGACGAAAAAGTTCTTTAAAAAGAAATATATACATTTTGGTTATTTTCGTTTTCCGTTTTTCGTTCGTTATTTATTTTTTTCGATCAATAATAAAATTAATGCCTTTCAAGTAATTATTGCTTAATAATTGCTTGAATGTTTAAGGCTGGAATGAATGCTGTTTGGAAATCACCATACAATGCATCGTTCGAAGGTTTTGCAAAGTCTGTTGCTGTAGTTTTACGTGCATTGCGTTCAGCTACTACTTATGATTATCGTTTTGCAGCCGAATACGCAGACAGTTATCGTTATGCAAATTATGATTACTCATATAATGAAACATTTTTGCAACTTCCACAACAGTTTCGAACAAAGCGTAATGTTTTCTGCTTGAAAGATTTAACTAAACTTGCATTTAAAGGAAAGGATTTTTCCTTTTCTAAAAATTGAAAATTTTTTAGCTGGAACTCCATCAGCACCGGCAAGTATACGTCTTGTTCAAGAATACAATGAATGGATTGTACGTTGGGAGAAGCCATTGGACGATGGTGGTTCACCGATCACTTCATATGCACTCGAATTTAGGTCCATAAAATCTGTATAGATTTTGCAAAATTTCAATAGCACCATCCAAATTAAATTTTATTGAAAAAAATAGTGTAGTATTCGAAGGATTCTCAACAATTTTTTTAAT
This sequence comes from Cruorifilaria tuberocauda, assembly GCA_013365365.1. NCBI lineage: Eukaryota > Metazoa > Nematoda > Chromadorea > Rhabditida > Onchocercidae > Cruorifilaria > Cruorifilaria tuberocauda. Next base: position 31,743 of record JABVXU010000160.1, on the reverse strand, counting down.
TTATTTTTTGATTCATTTCTGAAGACCAAATGAAGATGTCGAATGGGAAATAGCTGAACGAGGATTGGAGGGTGGCTGTTTATGGTGGAAACCACTGAGAATAAATTTCCTAGCTGAATGTGCCGAATTTCGCATTCGAGCAGCAAATTCAGAAGGTTTCGGTGCATATGCATATTCGAAGCATCACAGTGGTATTGCTTTCGAAATTTATTTTTCCCTTTAATTTTCAAAATTCATTTCGGAGCACAAACCATTCCCAATTTAGTCTAGTCATTCGAAAACTTTCATCATCATCCTAAATTTGTCATTGAAAAATTCCCCGTATTTTACTTTCAGATCGTTTAGGAGAACCACACACTCATTCATTATGGATCATAATTATCACACTCCTGATTGCTATTCTTTTACTAACTGCTCTCATTGCTATATTATTTGGTATGTGTTTATTTTTATAACTAGAATTTCATGATAGTTTGAGAATTCGAGAGCGAATTTCTATTAAAAAAGACGTTATAGAAGGTATAATATTAAGGATCGTAATTGATAATAGTAATAAAAAACGAATATGACAACTTAAAAGAATCTATCATATTTTATTTTAGTGTATTATCAAAGAAATGATAAAAGGCGCAATAAGATTCGGTTGCAAGACATAAGCATGCATGGTTATACGAATTCAATTAGAAGAAATATTTTACCTTCACAAGTTATTAATGATTTAAAAAGTATGTTATGATTTTACTGCTAAAATAAATATATCACAGTGATTTCAGTGCTTTTAAATGGAACGAGTTTTTATTTTAGCTATTACTCGAGTACCAAAAAACAACATAAGTCTTTTACGCATAATTGGAAAAGGAGGTTTTGGAGAAGTTTACGAAGGAATTGTAGATGGATTACCCCAATCACCTGCAAAAGCAATTCGAGTTGCTGTCAAAGTTTGTTTAGATTTTACACTTCTACTTCAATCTTTTCAATTTAAATCAGTAACTAAGGGATGTATTTCGTTCTTTCTTAAATAAAAACTCAATCCATTTTTTCTGCGATGATTAAAATTTGTAAAAAACGCAATCAAAAATTTTAGACTTTAAGAAGCGGATTCTCTGAAGCAGATCGAGTGAAATTCCTTCAGGAAGCAGTCCTGATGAAGTAAGTTCCTACAACTTCCTTTTTTCAATATAACTGAGTCCAGAATTTCAATCATAACTCTCTAATTTAAATTTTGTCATTTTTAAGCAGTTTCGACCATCCCAATATCATAAAATTATTGGGTGTATCACTCGAAACAGAACCATATTTTCTAATTATTGAACTGATGGAAGGCGGCGACCTTCTTGGATTTCTTCGTTCCAGGTTTTTTCTCACTTTTCTCTCCAATCTTTTAGTCATTGTATAAAATAACGTTGAATTCTGTGAGGTTTTTCTTGTTATTGATTCGTTTTCAGCCGCCCATCTGATTGTCTCCCGTCACAGCTTTCGTTATACGAGTTGATAGGAATGATGGTTGACGTAGGACGTGGTGCCGCATATCTGGAAATTAAGAAGCGTGTACATCGAGATTTAGCGGCTAGAAATTGTCTCATTTCTTCAAGGAATTTTAACACACGAATAACAAAAATAGGTAACTAATTAAACAGTGTTCTGGTAAGAGAAAATGAGATTTAGGAAGAAAATTAATAGCTAAGCTTGATTAATTTTCAATTATTTTATTTTCTTTTATAAATAATTTTTTCGATTTATTCCTCAAGAAATATTTGGTACTTATTGTAGCTGATTTTGGTCATGCTCGTGATATTTATACCAACGATTACTATCGCGTACATGGAGATGATTTTCTACCATTGCGATGGCTATCACCAGAATCAATTGACGATGGTATTTTCACATCAAAAAGTGATGTCTGGTCATTTGGTATACTACTGTGGGAAATTTTGACTCTCGGACAGCAACCTTTCTCAGGCAAAAATAATGTGCAGGTAAAGACATTTTGCTGAAAATGATCAAATTTCGATTTAGTTTGACATGAAAAAAACCACCTGTCAAGGAAAAGAATTTCTACCATAGGTTTTTGACAAATTAGTTATTCAAATTAAGTTTAAATTCTTTTCGTTCTACTTAATAACTATAAAAAACGATGAAGGCTTAAAATTTATCTTAGATTGTTTAATTTATAGGAATTTCAAAAGCTAATTATAACGTTATTTTTATTAATTACAGGTGATGTCCTTTGTAAAGAATGGTGGAAAACCAGAGAAACCACAGTTTTGTCCGGATGAAATGTATGTAAGCTTATTTGTAAATATTTCTTGATTATTTTTTTGATTATTGTATTCACTTATCGTCTATAGTAGTTGGCTGGTTGCAGTTTCGCTATCATCGAGCGTGCTTGGACATATGATCCGGAAGAACGTCCACGATTTGCTGATCTTTTGCCGGAACTCGAGGCTTTGCGCGGTTGCCCATTGTATCAGGTTTTTTAAAAGACATTGTTAATTTCCTAATTATTGCTTTTTTTTTAAAAGTTTCCATCGAACGCCACTTTAACTTTTACATCCGTGTAAAATTTGATGTTTTATTAATAGGAAGATACACCATATCCACCAAACTGTTCGTCACTGAAAACTGACTCAAATTTTGAGCTTTCATTTAACTCTAACATAAGCCGTGGAGAAAGTGGACGAAGTGAAAGTGTAAGATTCGACAAGAGTGGTAAGTTTGCAATAATTTTAAATATTGATGGACTTTTTTCTTCAAATTATGAAAGTTTTTCATACAGATCAGTAGAAGTTAACTACCTTCTACTGATTAATATAAGTTACATGAAAATTTTTGATTTTTTTTATAATTTTTGATTTTTGCAGTTTTTCAGACAATCCTACAACAAAGAAGCAAGGCCGTCCATCAATTTTACGGTCGCTTCGCAGAGAGCGTTCGAAACTACCTGTATGTTTGTATTTGTAATTTTATAATAATCTCTGCATTAAAATAATCTCCACAGATTTATATTTCTAAGATAGAAATTTGTATTTGTATCCATAAATATCTAATTCAGAAGTACGTCAGAAATAAATATTGCCAATATCATTTTATATTATAAATTTGTTATACTTCAGCTCAGTTTCGCTGATTTGGAAATCAGTAGTCGAAGGTCGAGATCTATGAATAGTATTGCGAGTGGTATCGATTCATTCACCCGGGGTCAAGTCGTTTTTTACCTTAATTCATATTACTGCCGGACAGATTAAACTTCTAACGAAATGAATTTATATAATTTGTTACTACCTATGAATTTAGTGATTGGTTATCACTGATAAATTGACTGAAATTTCTTTTTAAGATTGCGACGATGGATTTGATAATAACGCTTTCATATCAAGTAATTGTTACGGTGAGATCTTTCACTTACTGAAATACTAACGTACCTATAAAATTCTAAGGTTATTAAATTTTTAAATTTTAGTGGTACCGAAAAAATCACATCCCAAGAAATCACAGAACAATCGACCGAAATATCGGGCATCTGAACCGCCAAACTGTTCTTTATCATCATCGTCGGCAAGTCCACATTCCTCTCCCAGGACTCTGTCATCTGGTGATAGTGACATTCCATCAGTATTTATCCGACCAGCACGCGTTAGCCGAGTCTAAAAACCGCCTGTTTTAGACGACATTATTAGTGTTGACAATAACATTTTTAAACTTCGTATTTCGTGCTTCATTTTTCATGAAGATCATCCTTTCTTCTCTATTGAAGCATGAATTTGTTTACATGTTTCGACTTTTTAAGATACTTTTTTTGGAAGAATTTGGCGGAAGTAGCAGTCGGGTATTGTCCAATTTCAAATGCTTAATTTATATTCTTTCATCGCAATTATAATTAAGAGCGTCACGATCCAGAAAAAAGTGTCACTGCGGAAGTTTCGAAAGTTTTTGTTGACTTTTGTAATAATTGCATTTCTTTCTTTTGCCTATCTATTTTCCTTGCATAAATAAGAATTCTCTTCGAATTTGCTATTTTATTATACTTTGCTGAATTTCTCCCACATAAAAGCGCATCAGCAATTAGATTGCAAGAACTCAAAGTTCAAAAACTTCTGTCTTTTTCGAATTTTTGAGTGAAATTATATTTATGTTGTTTATCGTTTCTGTGTAGTTTCTACTTTTACCTATTAAACTTTATGTTAGACTTTAATGTCATAGCGATCATTTCTGAACTTAATTCAATCTATCTTATTCCAACTCATTTCGAATTCTCTTTCTTACTCTAAATCCAAAGATGTTGCAAAAATCTACAAAAAAATTATAAAGTGAATAAATTTGCCCATCGATAGAAAAGGAATCCCATCAGAACATGTTTGGTTCCTGGCTAAGTGTACAGCATAAAAAATTTAACAAAACGTAAAAAAAAATCAGCGAGATCTCCAGTCATCCAATATGATCTGAATGAGACAGATTAATCTTCTCTACTGTCGTATTATAAGTGCTCACTTCAAAGTATTACCATAGGTTTGTCCAGATGGAAGCAATGCACTTTGAGCCACAAGAATTTAATTTTCCAGTTCAGTTCAACAGAAATATAGAATAAGGCCGCGAAGCGGACTTTTGCATCTTTAACGATACCAACAACAATGCAACAAATTGCGAAGATTTGAAAATCATTTGAATATTTTTCCCTGATTAAATGTTTTTCCATTGAAATCACCTTCCCACATTAGATATTCATTAACAACTTTCTTCGTCTTTTCATCAGCTGGATCCAGTTTCTTCCAGTCATAACTTTCATAATCGACCTTAAAATGACAATATAAGAAACTTTAAATCGATTCCACGTGTCTTTTTATTTGTTCTATTCCAATCTATAAAATTTTAACTCATTTTGTGAAATTCGTTTAACTAACCTGCCAGTCTGGAGAGAGCTTAAAAACCAATTCGTGCCCTCTCCAAATCCAGATCCCCGATATTGTTGAGTTGTTATCCGTGCCAAACAAACAAACTGATGCAAAAGCATTCTTCTTCAGTTTTTCTAATCTTTGAAACATTCCTAGAACTTCAAATCTTATAAATTCTGATTTCTATGAAAACATGAAAACAACTGACTTCAACTTGGAGAACTTGACATAAACTTTCCTTATTTCTCAACTTATGAGCTTTATTGATGATTTTCTTTGCAAAATTTCACATATACATTGTAAGCAATAAGCAATATCCCAAATTCTATATTCCTAAATTCGATATTCATCAAACGAAAGCCAAAATCGCTTGACAATGAAAATACGATGTCTCAAGTACAGCATATTCTTATCCCACAATAAATGATTACTTACCACTTATAAGATTACAACTCATAAACGTCAGAGTCAAATCTTCGGGGTATTTGTATTCAGCGAACCAAATTGAATAATTTTCTGAATCAAAGTTCTCCCAGAAGTAGGGCACTGCTCTCGTAGCTGTATCTTCGTTAGAATAAACTCTCTTGAAGGAATCCATCACAAAACTTCTGCAAACACATTCTTGCAATGAAAAAACACTGAAATGAAAAGAAAATCCGCTGGATATTTAGAAAACTAATCAGCATTTTCGTGAAAATTTCTACCCTTTAGGCATAGCAGCGAAAGGATCAACTGATTTTGGCTCTTGAGCTAACATTTCATCAGCAGCATCTGCTTCATCATCGTTCTCGTTTTTTGTTCGTTTGGTCTTATCTGAATTTTTTCCATTAATCCAATACAACTGGAAATAAAATATTTAAAAATGCTCGTATCATTTACAGCAATGAAACTAACCTTCTTTCTGCTGTTCTTTGTTTTGTTTCCCATGCTGTTCCTTGTTTTTTCCATCTGGAACTTGTCTCATTTTAGATAAGAATACACTCAAAAAAAATAAACATAATAGAAAAGGTTAAAATGTTGTAAAAATTTGAACCTTTATGACTAGTACATTGTTTGGGCAATTTCGCAGATAATTCTTTGAATATCGCGTCTGGAAAATAATTTTTTATTGGAATAGTCTACAGCATAGTGAAGTGTGCCAGAATCGAACAACACAACCCTCAGCGATAAATATTTAATTTCCCTCAGCAAAAAATTTTTTATCAATCCATAACAAGGAAACCAACATCAAGATAAAATTAAATAATGAATCCAAATTGATAATTTTTCAACCTTTAATTTTTAATAGATTTTAATATTTTACACTTACTATCAAAACCGGGAACTTTTGCGGCAAATTGCACTTCTCCTAGAATGTCTTTAACAGGTTTTTGATTAATTATAGTTCTAAACCAACGATTGACGTTAATCAGTGATGCACGTGCTGCTTCATCCAACACATACTAAAAAAGCAAAGTAAAAACATCTAGTAATTGATTTATAGCTTTAAGTAATTGGTTTCCATAAAACAAATAAAACCACCTGATATGCAGGAAGCAAATCCATTGCCACAGAAATATCAGCGAGAGACATCCTTTCTCCGACTAAGAAAGTTTTTGTGAGCAGCAATGCATTGAAACACTTGAGCTGCGCAAACAATTCTGTTTTTGCTGCTTCCAACATCTGGAAAAGTTAAATAGTAAAAAAAGACTCAAGAATAAGTAAAATCCAAATATTATAGGACCTCCGTCATCAAATATTCGAACTGATAGCTGTTACAATAAACGTTCATAGTAATGCGAGTAGGAACAAAAGCTACAGAGCATTTTAATTACAATAAGTATCACGATGTTTTAAACTATGCAACCAATTTGTATCATTGCATTGACTTCCTCTTCACAGAACTATATCATTGTTAAACAGAGGGACCAAATGATGAGTGTAACTACAACTACACTTTTTGCTCACTCAAACTTCATATAAAATAAAAGCACTGGTCATATATACCTCGCTGTCAATATGAGCGGCTGAAACACTCGGTAATACGTAACCTAAAACATTCGGTATAAGCTGTCCTTCAGACCACTGCATCCACTGTAACATCTCGGAGCACTGCAAGTAACCAAAATTAGCATGTCAATGCAATAAAAGGAAATATTGAAGAAGAATTAGAAAAGGAATAACAAGTATATAATAAGAATTCAATACTAAATGAAAATAGGTTGGAAAATAATCATTTCTTATTCTAACATTTGCTTCTTTCATTGCTTCACCTGCCAAATGAAGCATAATTGCATCGGCGCCGAATAATGTGATATTGTTGTCTTCCATTGCTGGAGTCTGAAAAATACCATTACTTGGCAAAAAACGCAGTGAAACATTATTCAATTCAAGAAATACACCGATACACCAACCACTCCAAGAGGAAATTTATTGTGTGGAGGCCTCTGATCTAGCAAATTGACGTCTTTATTCCCAATTTTGGCAGCAATCAGAATTTTTTGCATTCGAAAACTTTTCGGAGACCCATAAATTTTCTGAAAAAACAATATTAATCGTCATAACCATAACTGTTATAAATGTATTAACCGCAAATAAATGAATGAAGTGGACAGCATTGAACTTACACAAGACATTTCTGGTTTTGAAATCCACAAGTTGAACGCAATTCCTAAAATGATCTATAATACATTTTTTCAGATGAACACAGAAAACAACAAGTCCGTATTTCTAATTATCTAAATTACATATTATAGTTTGAATTAAATAACATGCTATTATGCTTATATTTCCTTCTATGAATTTGAAGAAATATAACATTTTAATGTTTTCGTGCGAGATGAGAACAACCTAGGAGTTAGCAGTCACGCACTACCTACGGCTATCTTTCATACAAGTCATGTTTGGTGATGTAGCTGCTATCCATGATGAACAGATAAAAGCATCAGGTACAATAAAGGAATTAGATCAACGTATCTCTCACACTTAACAATCATCGTAACGTTCTTAACATCTTTAACCCGACGTAACGCCACATCGTCTTCCAATCCTCTCCAACACATACCTAGTCGTTAGGCTCGTTAGGCAACGATAGCACTGCCTGGAATGAAATATTCAATCTCATAATTTGCTTTGCTTTGCTTTAGAATGTAAAATGGTTTATAAAAATGGCGCGATTAAGCTGTCAATGTACTCATTTTCCAAGTACAGTAGTGAAGAAACGACGGGTGTCAGAACTGATATGTGAATCTTGACATATCTCTTCGTTATGCTGTAAGAGATAAGACGAGCAAGTCCCTCCAGTTTCTGATCGATATGTAGAGCTTCTCTTATCTTCTAATATATAATAATAGTGAACGATGTTATAGGAAGTACTCGATGTATTCCATATCATTGTTAAAATTTATCGTAAGGAAATTGTGTCCTAGGCTACTAGTAGTTTAATATTAAACATCTTTCTAGGAACCATAATTTAAATATTAGAATAGTTGAAATGCTTAAGCGAACCAGTGCATTTATGCAATCAGATATTGTAGGAGTTGTTCAAGTGGAATGAATCCTTAGATAAGAAATTCAAATCTAATCTGTTAATTGTTATTTCAGAACAGTTTTGCTAATGTATTCGGGTGAATTCTCAGATCCACGTCTATTACATTCCAAAGGATTCATACAATTGTGCGTGGATAAAAGTGAAAGCGATAATACTGGGGTACGCTTTCTCTCCATTATTTCGTTTAGTTTTTATTTGGATAAATTGATGTTTATTTTGCAATTATCAAAAATATTTAGTCATTCATGCAAATTATCTCTTGCAACTTAAAATTGACGTTCTGTTAGATCCTGAGATAAAATGCTAAAATATTCCTTAAATGGTTAGAGTATCCAGCGATGATTGTTTCTCTTGCATCATTTTTTTTGACTTCTTGACCTTCCTAGCGTGTTCGACTTATTATTATTTTCTGTTAATTATGCTTTCAGTAAGAATTTAGTTCTTTCTAAAAATCTTAAAGGTTTGTGGAAAATAAGTTCCCTGCAGATACCACTTATGCTGTCCATAATACTATCATTTACTATCAGTTAAATAATCTAAAACTCAATAATAATACATTCATGTACCATGCTATATGTAAACCAATTGCAGTCATTCTTATCGGTTGGCACTGATGGTGATATATGGATTTGGACGGGTGATGAGCTGGATGAAGCTGAATACTATCCTAAAAACATCAAAGGAAGAACGCATTGTGCAATAGCCTGGCATGTAAGAACTTTAAACTTGTTCTATCCAAAGTATATTGAAAGTATAGATTAAGAAATGGTTAAATCCAGAACTAAGTTGCTTAGAAGCTTAAGATTTGGAGATTGGTTTTTCGGATAAACGAAATATTTAGGTTATTGAATTATGCACAAGTTTATCCTATAGTTTGCAATACAACGTTCTCTTATTATTATTGTCATTGTTGATCACTGCATCATTATCATACTGCTTACCAGAAAATGATTTACCAGAAGAATGACGTCTACATTGGATATACAGATACAGACTACCAAACAGGTATCCAGAAATCAACAGTTTCTCGTTTTGAGAAGGACTCTCTGCGGATGATTGCACCAATAGCCACTTTTTCATTAGATTTATCGAGTATCGATATATCAAAATCTGGAAAATTCTTGGCTGCTGGTTCTATGTATGTTTACTCTGAATAAATATAATTCTCAGTACTATAGTTCTTTAAGTAGTTGTCAGCTGAGTTTAATATATTCCAGCTAGACATATTTGTGAATGCACTTCTTTCTTTTCAGTGATCACGTTTTAAAGGTCATAAATCTCGAAACAGGAGATGTAATTCGTGCTGAAGCAGATGGACAAATTATGTGTGTTTCATTTAATTCGAAAGATGAATATTTGGCTGTTACAGCAACTGATGGCATGTTACGTGTTTTTGACATAACATTACCGAAGGTTGAGATTTCTGAAGCAGTCACTGTTCGGATTTGCTCGCGTATTAATGATATAGAGTAAGCGATTTTGCCGACTTTTATGAAACATGGGTTTTTGTTTCCGTTCCAGTATAAATTTTTAAATTTAATACCTGCCAAAAAATTTTCTTGTAGACCGTCCAACTCCAGGCTGCAGTTGTGTTGGGATCCATCTGGCTATAGTCTGTTTGTTCCAACACTTGGATGTGTTAAGAAATTCATCAAAGATTCATTTAAAGAAGCTACTAAATTTTTTACTGCAACGAATTCAAATGTAATTTATTTACTCTTTAACATTTCATTTGCAATTTCTTATTGATATTCTCTTTATTATTTCACTTATAGTTTATAAGAACTTCTTAAGAGATGAGCATTGTTTATCAATCATTCAGCCAATTCAGGAAATTGAAGAGCACTTCAGGAAACTGATAAAAAACCTTAAAATATTTAATTAGCGGGGTCGTCGTTTTTAAGGAAATGTTCAGTATATGTTGTGTGTCTTCGTGCGGAACATATTTGGCCTCATCAACCATGAATGGTTCAATTTATGTTTGGCAAGTGGAAACTGGTGACCGGTTAACACTCAGTAATTATCAAATAAATGGACAACCAAAAGTGATTTGTACTATGTTTTGGCATCCTTTATTGCAGGATACACTGTTTTTTGCAGACACCGAGGTATTAAGCAAGTTGTTTTTTGTTTTAAGTTTGTTTTATTCTTAATTTTTTGATTATTTAACCGATGTATAATCTCCATTTGTTTTTTAGTCACTTGATATATTGTGAAATGTGATTTAACGCTTCGCTCTTTAAAGTACTTGAGCATATATTTGTCGTAGTGGGAAAGGTTTTTCGAAGTTTTTAATTGTAGGAGCACATCTGTTCTTTGAGTAAATGTACGAGAAAGATCACTCTGACTGATCGTTGCAGTATAGACTTGGAATCGCAGGTTGGGAAAAACAAAACTGCTGCAAATTTTGACGATGACGAAAATTCTCAATGTATGCAGTATTTATTTATTCAATTTTATTTATTTTCTCGAGATCTTCGATATCATGGTATGAAGTTAAATTTCGTTTTTTTAAGTATCCGCGGATCTGGGTTCTATCAAAAAGTCGTACGGATTTGATGAGGAAGGACATTTTCTTGGTATCACTGAAGCAAGCGAAAGAAATCCTCATATTCTCACAACCGCGGAACCTTTATCTTCGTACAAACCAGTAGTTGTACCAAAAGCTTTTGTGACTGGTTCAACCCCTGAATATCGAAAACGGAGATATTTGGTAAATCTTTTTTCAAAATTTTATATATATTTGTGAAAATTTCTCTTTAACATTATTCTGGAAGTGTTTTGCAGAAATGGAATCGATATGGTACAATAATCAGTTCATACAGCGGTGATGACGGAAGAATAGAGGTATTTTTAATTTTTGAGACATCCGTAATGAAAAGTTGGTTAATTAGTATTTTTAAGCATTGTTTTAGATCTTATGGCTTTGATTCGTTAGTTGAAAAATGATGAGTCGATAGTTTTTTGCTGCTGTTTTTTTCTGGAATTTCTTATCAAATGAAAAGCTGCATATATACATTAAAGGAAGATTAGAATACATTAACATCAAATTTCACTTCAGGATAATTTCTTGGTATTTGAGATCGTTACTTCACCTTAATTTCTGTTTTCAAAATTGTTATAATTGGTTAGGGGGTTTTAGTAATTCAGTTATTGTCGTATTAAAGCTGATATTAATTCTGGCGAAATCCGGCTATCACTGAATTGGTCAGTACCAAGCAATAGCTTTTTGTTTGTATGCTTTCGAAATTTTTAATTTTTGAGAGAATAGGGAATTAATAATGCAGATAAATTGGCATGATACTTCAATACATCCGGAGATTATTATCGATAATGCAGCGAATTTCTCCGTTGGCGATATGACTGATGAAATTGTTGCATTGGCATCAAAAGCCGAAGGAGACAATTTGAGGTCCTCTTTAATCTGTTATCAGGAGATTTGAGATTCATTTTGCTTTTTTTTTGATTTTATAAAATTACACTGGCAATAGAAAAAATTGTAAATCATTGTAAAAGGTAAAAATGATGTTCGGAAAGATATAAATATGTCATCATATTAAAACAAATAATATTATCAAAAGTGACTTTGCAGTGGAATGCAGGTACATTGCATCAAAGCTTGGGATTATAGTTCAAGACAGTGGAGCGTAACATTACCAGTGGGTGAATCTGTTGAAAATATAGTCATAGGAAAAACATTTCTTGTTCTGGCCACATCACAACGATATTTTCGAACATTCTCACATGCTGGAACTCAGAAAATGGTTTTTTGTTATTCAGGTAGCCCACCATGTTTTATAAATCTCTTTTAAATAATTCTTCAGAAAAGCATATATGAAGTAAGATAAACAAAATGGAATAAGATGATTTTTAGGACCGTTGCTTACTATGTGTGCGTTCAGCGATATGTTTACAGCTGTGGTGTTGAAGGGTGGAGCTTATTATGAAGACGACGAACCGCAATTTAATGTATTTTTTGAACTTTTCTTGATATCTTTTATTTGCTTATGATTGACTATGGAATTGATTTTGCACTTGGAGACTGTTCATTTTTAATTTAGTTTGTAGCAAATGTTTACAAAATGGAAACTGAACACTGGCATAATTGTCAGTCTTTGGTACAAACTGTTCCTGTTAGTGTTGGTCGCAATGCCAAACTGGATTGGATTGGTTATACAAATCGTGGAACATTATGCGCAATGGATAGCAAGTGTACGTTTTCTTGCTACTCATATATTTACAAAATAATTAATTCGCGCTTTTTTTGTAAACTTTTAGAAAAAAAAAGTAAGATTGCAGGACCGGATCCGCGTGCAGTAAGTGAATATATTTCAGTCACTTAACTGAACAACTGTGCCCCAAAGTTGTTTTAGTTTTTTGTTTTGCCTCATGGATTTCTGCCACTTGAGAAAGTATACTTTATCTATCCTATTTTTATAATTAGATTCAGATCAGATTGCAGTTTTTTATCGAACAATTTTGATTTCAGATTGCTGCCGGATTCTTTCCTCTAGTGGTATTTGGATTCCAGTTTATGACTTTTCCAGTAGTCTCAAAGCTAAATCAGATCACATATTTCTGATCAGCTTCATGGATTATCCGCATTATGAAGTTCGTTATGTATACTGTCGAGGAACGGAATATCCTTTAGTTGAAAGTTGTTCACTTCCGTCCGTTGTTAAGTGGCAACTTCCTTTGTGCAATCAGGTATATATTATTTTATCAAATTCTTCAATATGGTAGCATGATGGTGAATAAAATTTCAATTAGACTTCAACATAATGCTTGGAATATAGATTTTTTTTTTTAATTAATGATTAATCATAGAAGATTTTTTATCCAGGACTCAGAAAAATCGAAACTTGAAGAGAAACTTTTGTTAACTGAAATTCGGAGGTGTGCTTTAAACAGTGACGATGAAGGCGAAAAAGAATCAGAGCTATTAGTTCACTTTTTTTAAGTTCTTTTTGTGAATGAATTTTATGGATATTGTTTTCTTCAAAAAAAGTTTGAAATCCTGAAAATTTATTTTAAATATATTGGGAGGAATTTTCTGCGGCATTTCTGTAAAATTTTATAGGATATTTCTGCGGTATGTACAAAGGATATTGTTCGATTATTTGCTCTTGCATGTAAAGCTGGTCGTCAGTGTCGTGCAGCTGAATTTGCTGCGTACACACATTCTGGGCAAATTGTTCAGTCTATGTGCAATTTCGCTTCTAAAACACAACATCCTCTGCTTGCGGAAAAAGTTTGTTCAGTTATTTCCTATCTGCAATTAAAAAATTGCCTTTCCGGTCAAAATTATGCTCTTCGAAATTAAAATTAGGACGATAACAGTTAAAAATATTGAACCTCTCTTTCAGATGTATTGCTGGTGGACAGTTTAGCCAAACATTTCCATCAGTGTAATAAAATTTTGATCGTTTTATTTATTTGTAGGTGGCTGAAATCGGAAGAATGAACGTTACTGCGCAGCAGAATGTAGCACGAAATGAAAATGAAAGAAAAAGAAATATTCTGTTAGAAAATAAGAAAAAAAATGATGTTTTAGCACCCAAGCGGTTCAAGAAGATGAATAATCAATCTGTTAGTTGTGTATTCAAGAATATCTTATATATACATTTCCCCAAATCTTTTGAAGTTTGCGATTTCTGTTAAGTAAATTTGATTATAGGATCGTATCTCAGATGAAGTTATGATCAAGATTATACGGCAGGAACCGGAACAAGAGGAAAATGGACATATGGATAGTTTAGAATCAACTCTAACCAATGAATCATCCTCTCAATTCTTATTTCCTGTTCGATCAAGGCTACCTTCTAATCCCTTCAAAGTACTTTCTTATTTAAATATTTCCTTATCAGTGGTTTCATTCAAAATCTTTTTCTTAGTTTATTAGTTAAAAAAACTTTGAAAGCTAAAGTTTCTATAATGTTATAATCTCTTATTTATCAATGATTTTCCAAGATTACATTTTGTCTTTTCAGTTTTTAAGCCTCATTTATGCTATTAGTTTGCAGCGAAAATCTCAGAATGTACTCAATTCAACTCAAAATAACTTTTTCGATTCATTAGCTTCTGCGTCTACAGCTATTCCGCGAAAAACAAGTGATTGTACTATCGACTGGAAGAAAATGAGAAGAGAGGTTGTTTAGAATGTGAAAAAATATTACGATTTTAAAATTTGAATTTACACATTCTTACTAGAAATTGGCATGTACAGTTAAATTTATTGAACAGTACTGTGGAATCGCTTCTTGTTGCGGTTGCTAGAACTTTTTTGTTGCAGCCATCAAGAGCTCGGCAAACTGAACTTTCTATCAAACTTACTGAAGAAAAGTAAGATGTGTTTTCTACTTTCAAATATGTTATACAGACTTAAGGTTTTGCAATTTAAAATTAAGAAATGATAGATTTTTCAGTATTTTTGATTGTAAATCGAACAGATATGAATTGTGCACGTTTCACTGTGTACGTTCTGCTTGATTTCGTGAAAATTTGGAATTAATCATATTTGTTTTGTTTTTCACTTTTTTCCTGAGGTGCTTTTTTTCTATTTGTTTTGACTGAATTATTCAGGATTTTTAGAGAATCCAGTAAAGCAAAAACAGGATTTGAATTATGGCTAAAATCTGCGGAAAATAAATTAAAGGAAGATTATAATGGATGCGGAGACTTCTTAGGATATGCTATCAAGCAGTTTCGGCATCTAAAAACTGAAGAAAAACAGGTGAGATTTTGATCTTCTCCATCTTTTTACAAGTTTTTAAAGACACAAATTTTGTTTCAATTGGGAAGAATTATTTATTTCGAACAATTTTTTAATTTAAGCATTGGAACGACTTGGCTCAAACTTCCAAAACCTGAAATATTTGCTGTTCTGCGGTAGATTATTTGGATTTTCCTTTTTTTTGTGTGGAAAATTTTTAATGTCATTATTTGTTAATATTAATATCGCAGTTTGTTTTTTAAACTATTAATTTAGTTAGAATCAGGTTGAAGTTGATTGATCATCAGCACTCAATTTTGTTAGTTAATGAAACTTTCAAAACTTTTATTTAATTATTCTTTTGAGAACTAATTTGCTGATTTGTAGCATCTACCGATTCCTTTGTTCAACGCATTTTTGCAGTTTATCGCTTTAATTATTCCATTATTTGCCGAATTTTTAGAAATTTTCTGAAAGTCTATTAAAAATGTAGTAATTAAATGTTTTTGGCATATCATAGTAGAATTTCCGAATCATCTATTATATATTGTGTAGTTCTGCATAATTATTTTATTTCGTTTAAATATTATTTTGATAAAATGAAGATTTGTGATATGAAGTTCCAAAAAATTTGTCTGTTTGGTATCATATTAATAAGCTAATAAAAGAGAGATAACTCTATCATGAATCTTATGGCAGAAATGTAGTTGTTTTTTTACGGGAAATAAATTTTTTTGAAACTTTCTGGTCATTCTTTATACGTTCAGCTATCGCAGAAATTACAGTAACTTAAATGATGAAATTTGAAATAGTTGTAAGTGCAAATAAAAGATCAAAGACTTGTTGTGTAATACACATGCAATGCATGAAATGTTGTTGACATGGAACATAATCAGTTGAATTCTCGAAAATCACTGAGTAAATGGTTTGTAAAATAATTCTTGAAACCTATATATTCTTGTCATCTCGATGAAAAAGAATTTTATCAATTGTAATAGGGTGTATCTGAAACCGTTAAAAACCAAAGATACAACGCAAGAATTGATTTTTGATACAAATACGTTAAAAATTGGGGACAGGGAGAAAGATAATATCTTAGCAAAGTAATTTCTGTAGAATGTTTGTGCCAATTTTGCTTTATCAAATTTTAAGACAAAATACTATGAATTATAGAAAAGGTTTTCTAATTTAGGCACCTGCAGTTAAATTCAAATAAAGATATACATCCTTTGCTGCAGCATGCTTCCATTTCTTTGGTAATTTTAGAATAGTTTTGAGCTTTTAATTAATTGAATTTTGGCGCCGTAGCAACTTTCGATCTCATTTCTGCAGTGAAAAGTAAATTTTGAAAAAAAATATTCAAAAAAATCTTTTTCAATGACATATTGGATAATATCTGCAAATAAATACGATACCATGGAAAAACATACGAAAGTGTGTGTAAGTGGGAAAAGCGTAGCGGTACTCTTTTCACATGAAATAATTTTCAGCTAATGTAGTATTTAATATGATTCTGATACATTTCTCGTTCCAAAATCATAATTTTGGGAATAATTTGCCTCCTTAATTATAATTGTTGCTTCGGAAAATCTTTCGTCAAAATTAGCAAATCAGGCAGAAAGAACTTGCTTCCTGTCGAACCGAATAATCGACCCCTGAGCAATTGAGCGTATGAAAGTAGTTCCAAGACACCTGTTATTGTAATATATTATGCATCAAAAAACCAAAGCCGTCCTGCAAATACTGTTTTTATTTAGTTTTTTTTCTCTTTCATATGTTCAGAATCTTATCAGTACCATTAATAATTTCATAAATTTGCTAGTAACTATACTATTGTGCCATTCAAATTCAGAGTAATAACATTCATTTCTGGTTTCGGTAATTACTTTTATAACTTGATTCAACCAATTAGCTAAACATACAATGGACAATGATAGAGAAGAGCATGTAGGCGCATTGTTGAATTGTTCTAAAATATAAATTTGTCAGTATTCATTCAAAAAAGATAAAAATTATCCAGTCGACACTAATAATAAAGTTATGACAAACTAATGGATAAAAAAATTAGCTTTTTAAATGCAGAAACGTCGAGTTATTATTATTAAGAATTTTGATTATTTTATTAAAATATCGTCATAAGCTTGCCTTGATGAAATATTTTTCTCAAATTGTTACTCAACAATATTTATACTACAACAAAAAAATAAAGTATAATGAGAATGAGAAGTTGAGTAGTAAAGATAAGAATTGGAAAGAAGTTTTATTCTGACACTATATGGACAGAGATGTGAGGATGATTAAGAATTCAAGAAACAGATTATCGGAGATCTAGTAGGATTGTGTTTATTGAAAATTTTGGCTCTCCCAACAAGGCCTGAAGAAAAACGAAACAATCATTGTCTATAATTTTTTATTATCTTTTCTTTTTTCCATTCCATTGCAGTGAGAAACAGCTGTTACATAGCAAAGCTCTAAAAACAAGCCAAGCCCATCTAAAATAACGCTGCTAGGCCAAGTAAACCTCCATTTCTCTTCAAATGCTCTTGAAAATAATCTTATTGCTTTCTAGTTCTTCCATTTCTAATTTGGTTTCCGGTATGTAAATTTTTTCTTATTCAATTTATTTATGCGCTTCCAAATAATTAATTATTTAGAATAATTATTTAGAATGAAGAATAATAATTATTTAACTGTGGATTAAAGAAAGAGAACTTAGCAAAGTCGACTTTCCCCTCATATTCGATTAACGGATGTTTTTGGAAACTAAACCGATCGAGATCAATCATTGCAAAAATGTTTTCGAATAAAACAACAAATTCAAACCGAATGAAATTTATGATAATTTATTTTTCATTCTTTTTCATCCAACTATTTCATATGTAGGAAACTCTCACTGATCCAATTGTTCAAGAATGTTTCCTTAAAATTATTGATTTCAAATCCAGTTAGATTGGTTCTCACAGATCAGCACTTAAGTTACCGGTACTTCTAGCACACGCTTGTTATTATTGCGTTTCATATGCTCATTTATTGGTGCCAAATTTGCGATATCAACTTGGCACTCAAACGGATGTCTTCCATTGGCCCACAGATGCATCTTCGCCAAGCTGCTTGAATCCATCCTTGGTCACTGATTCCCATCAACTTCACGCGCAAATATGCGCTAAATTTCCACTCTGCGTCACATTATCCCCTAATATCGCAAGTATTTGTTTCATTACTTTTTTCAATTAAATTTTGACAATGAAATGTCAGTATCATTTCCTGAAGCTATTGAACTATTTATATTTAATTTAAATATTTGTAATAGAACATATTGTTATTTAAAAAAATTTAATACAATTTATATTTTAAATTTAATTTAAGCAAACTGAGATGACACAAAAGACTCATTTTTTACTTATTTTTTTTTAAGATGTGAGTTTCGTCGTTCGTGGATGTATGGAGCAAACATTAGTCACTAAATTAAGGATCGATGAAAAATTCCAAAAAAATGGGTTAAAACTTTTTAAAGTTCAAATATTGCTCCCATAAATCTTTAATTTTTGTAAATTTTAAGCCTGAGCAATGCTTTGTCGATTTGTATTGGAAGTATTTATATAAGTGAGAATAGCATTTACTAAATAAACACTTATGCTGATATCGACTGAGAGAATCTCGTTTTTTTCTTGCTTATCTGAGAAAAAGTATAAAAATTGAGTCGATTGGAATTTAAGCTATTGATTTTGTGATTTTCAGGTGCTACATAGTTCGTTCAAAGAAAGCTAATTCGTCACTTCTTCCTTTGGACTATATTATTTGTGTCTGCTCCACTGAATACTGTAATTCTGATGTGAATCCATTCTTACACGTTTCTGAATCTGATTCCCTTGATTCACTATCGCACGTTGAAGACGAACAGATATTAGGAGGAGTTATCATTAATTTGGCAACTACTTCAAATTCATTACCTGCACTTGCTCTGAACGTGTTTTTTATTAGTGTCCTAACAGTGTGGAATAATTTTCATTGAATTCAAAAATCAAATTTCGAATCTAAATAACTTTTTAGAATTTTCCAGCTGGTCTTTATTTAAAAGTCTAAGTATAAACTTTATGAAGCCCTATGTTAAAAATCATATGCTCGTGGAAATCATTCATTTCAACTGCGATAATTGTGATTAAAAAGATATGAAGTTAAATGGATCTTTTATCCTTATCCTAATGCGAAAGAAGAAAATAAATAGAAATCTGATTTTAATAACCTTTTAAACGGCCTAAAATTTAATTTTAGATATTCCTTAACCAATTTTTTAATTCTCCTCAGAAATTTAAAGTGCTTCATGAAATTTTACTGAAATAAATTTTACATATTTTATGTAAAATATTTTTTTATTTTTATTTTCTTTTTTTGAAGAAAATGTAACTCTCAGTGATAACATTGCTAATAAAAATATTATTTGCAGTAGGAAATCCAATTTTATCCAATTTTTTTAAAATCATTCATATTGGTTTCTTAATAAGAAACGGATTGAATATATGTTTAACTTCTCAACTCAATTTTAGATGGAGTAGTTTTCTTTTTGTTTTTATGAGAACCGTTATATCGCAATAGCCAGAAAATTTTCCTCCTATTTAACGGATATAATTATAAAAACATATGCTTATTAAAGTAAATATTTCTACCCAAATACTTTTTTATTTCCAAATAAAACAAAATTTAGGATAAAAAACTCGTAAATGTCCATTCAAATTTGCTCGAATACATTATAAAAGGAAGTATGAAATCATGTTGGAGAAATTCATTTAATTATTCCAGTTTGCCCTTTCTTTATAAATTTTTTACCAAAATTAAAAGTAATCTAACTTCCAACTTATAATCGGAGACAGAAACACACCAACCGTGATACAATCTGAACAGACCAATCATGATAATATGATGTTCAACGACTCAATCATGGTGGTATTATTATTGATCCACAACTCAACCACAATAATATCACCGTCAGCAGTTCTATGTTTCCCATATTAATTCATGCTGGTAAGAACTGATTTAGGAGTTCGTTTCGTTTATATTCTGCGATCGAATGTCAGAAAAACACTGATAAAATTTCTGATTAAATTGATATAATTAAAGTTTCAAGCTAACTAGTGCTCTTTGATAATTAATTTTAACATTGAAATACTGAAAATCTTAGATTTCAAAGAAATGTTGAGGTAAATTTTATTGACAAATAGGTAACAGGCCTTTTCAATATTAGCGAATAATTTTTAAGCAAATCAATAACTGAAGTTGATCAAGGATTTTCACTAAGCATCCAAACATTATCAGAAAATTCTGAGGACATTGATTCTCTTCAAATATCGCTTTTTATTTAAGCTGAAGCGGAAATAACGATTGATGTTGGGTTTCAAATGTTTAAACTGTGAGTCAAGTCGTTTTTATAATATAGCGCTCATTTATTAGTATGAAGCATTTGACTGATATTAGGAGTGTTTTGGATTAAGCTTCATTTCATCTTGGTTTAAACTGGTCCAATAAGAAACCAAATGAATAATAATAACTTGATGAATTCTTTTACAAAAGGCTTCCTTTGTCTCTCTGTAATAAATGAATCGATCAGTCATCTATTATAGAAAATATCGTAGAACAACTCAACAACATGATTATTTAATAGCTTAAATGCAAATGTCATATATGTAGTACAATTATACAAACAAAGCAATGAACACTCTAAGTTATGCTTTTACTATAATTAAATTTATGTTGGATATTAGTTTTCATAGACTAGTTATGTGAAAGGAAAACTGTTAACTTCGTTGTCAGCGAAATCATTGAAATATTGAGCTGAAAACATCGGTCTTCCTTTGGTGTTTTCCATGAGTTTTAATTTTAAATATTTTGTTTTTTCAGTAGGTTGAAGTTAAGCAGCCTAACGCAGCTATTTTCAAATGTGTATGTGTTGAATTTGTCGAGAATGGGAAGATAGATTACTACATTTATTCCAAACGATGATTGCTTTGTTGCATCATTGAGATGTTGCTTCATTTTGTTACATCATAATCCATGTCCTTGATTGTCTATGTTGTAGGTTATTTAGATGTGAGATCACGTTTTCTGAAGTCTTTACTGATAAAAAAGAACCATGTTCCCTAACTCATGCCATTATTGCTTTAAATGTTCCTTTTTAAAATGAATATGAATATTGTCATGAAGTTTCTGTTGCAGGAGGACGATGAAGTCTTAGTTGTAAGTTTTGATAGGAAAGTCGAGACGTTTTAAGATTATGAAAATAGCTAAAATGTAACTACCTTTTCCAGGACAGCGAATTTATGTCGTGGAGTTAGCACCGTGAGACCGCTGTTTTCACAAAACCTAATCAGAGTATTCTACCAATACAGCGGTATTGGAGAAATACATGGACTACATCTTAAAACGGCTTCTTGTAATATGAGATTGGGTTGATCTAGTAGGACAGGATTTGAGGGACTTTTATAAGATCTTTCGTTCGAATGTTCATACTTTCATTTTCTTAAAGTTAGATTTATTATATTAATTGATCTCTATGGTCACTTTTAGTGGAATATCAACGTTCCTCGTGTTTCTGTATGGAGGAAAGATTGATTGTTCACTATTTCATTCGTTAGGTTTCTTCCAATGGTTAATTATTCCTTATCACCTCTTGCTTCACAAATCTTAGTGACACACTTTGCTGGGAAGTGGAAAAGTTAACTGTTCGAGAAACTTAATGGTTAGAAAGCTAGTATAATGAAAGTCGCTTATAAAAAAAAAGAATTTGCAGCATGTCGGTGGAATGTCCGATACATCCTGGTGCTCATCTGGTGGAGGATCATCGAGCGGGTGATTTGATCTGTCCGGAATGTGGTTTAGTTGTGGGGGACAGGTACCGACTATTCGTTGTGTTTAGTTTTATTATGGCTGGATTTAAAATTAAGAAAAATGACATCAAGTTGAGGGTCAAATTTCTATTTGGAAAATATATTTGAAAATTGTATTCAAGATTAGTGGATGTGGGCACAGAATGGCGATCATTCAGTAACGAGAAATCTGGAGCAGATCCTTCACGTGTTGGTGCACCGGAAAATCCACTTCTTGGAAGCGCTGATCTGTCGACATCTATTGCTGTTGGTTTTGATGGTTCTGAGAGCGATCACAGGCAATTTGCATTCATTTCTCTTAGAATGCCAAAGTAGTCTGAATTTTCAGTTTTGGACATTAGTACAAGTCAAACCTTTTAGCACTATTTCATGTTTTCTAGGCAAAACATCCACAAATATTTTCGCTTGTTTGATATTTTATATATATTACTGTTTATCTGATTAATTTATTATTTTCATAATATAAGTTCGATCATTTGTAGCTTGGCAAATGCACAACGGAAGAATATGAACAACATGGATCGACAGATGTCGCAGGGTTTAAGTGTAATTCGTGAAATGAGTGCACGTATCCATCTCCCAAAATCTATTGAGGTTTATAAGTTGATATTATATTATATATTTCTAATATTTCTTTTAACGATTGAGTAATTTATAAGTGGCTGAATCTTTCAGGATGGTGCGGCGAAAATTTTCAAAGATGTTTTAGATAGCAAGGCATTACGAGGTAAAAACAATGAAGCTCAAGCAGCAGCGTGTTTATATATAGCTTGTAGAAAGGAAGGTGTTCCACGCACATTTAAAGGTTATTATTACTAATTGTCATCATTTTGTTGGAGCACATTATTTCATGAAAATGTCATCAAAATTTTATAAATCTGTTTTTCAAATGGTTGAGTATAATTCCAAAAAATTTTCAGAAATCTGTGCTGCCTCTCGTGTTTCCAAGAAAGAAATAGGAAGATGCTTCAAACTGATTATAAAGTCATTGGAAACGAGTTTGGAACAAATTACTAGCGCAGATTTTATGGTTAGGTTGCTAGGTTTATCTCTTAATTTCCGTTTTAGAAACTGAAAAATTTATATAAGCCAATTTAATTTTAGATATTTTTCGCTTCTTTTCATTTAATGTTTCCAGCATATTGTTTTGCATTTTAAACTAATTTATGCATAATTATCTTTTCAGCTTTAAATCGATTTTTGAGACGATATGAGTAAAGAAACTAGAATTTATGCTGTAGCATAAAAAGTATAGTATGAGGCTTACATCATGCTTACTTTGTTGCTATTAATCACCATTTATTTTTTAGCAATTTATGCAACTTTTCAGTCACGATTTTGTGGTAATTTGGGTTTGCCGCATAGTATCCAAGCTGCAGCAACACGGATTGCAAAAAAAGCTGTCGAATTGGATTTAGTCGCTGGGTGCGATAGTCTTTTTTTTCAAATGTCTCTTAATCAACTTTAATGATTTGATTCCACAGAGCACTTATATTGGTTTATTTTAGCCGTAGTCCGATATCCATAGCTGCAGCAGCGATATATATGGCAAGCCAAGCATCTAGCAGTAAGAAAACTGCTCGAGGTTTTATTTGTGATATTGTTTTTCATATTAAAATAGATCAGCTCGAAATACTGGTGATATTTGTAAGGAATTTTAAAGAACTGTGTCAGGTTTCTTAAAAATAATGTAATCATGCAGTTAATCTGCATTATACAATACTGTTTACATTTAACCACCGTTTTACAACCCCACGAAGTGATTGATGCAATTTTCAACTATAAAACCGTCATTTTCAGAAATTGGTGAAATTGCGGGTGCAGCTGAAGTAACGGTGAAACAAACATACAAACTTCTCTATCCTCGAGCAGTAGAACTGTTTCCAGAGGATTTCAAATTTACTACAGGAATTGAATCGCTTCCCTCATCGTGAACTCATAATGTTATTATGAAGTTATATTTAATGTATTTAAAGTTATGTTTAATATTTTTTTGTTTTCCATATTTTCATTTTTAGGGATTGTTTCCTTTCCTTTCATCTCTATATTTTATTTATTTATTTTTTGGTGATTTTGGTTTTATTCGGTTGTTACATTTATCGGATTTTTTTCTGTTTATTGAACTTATCTGATTCCTTAATAGATTGCTTCAATTATTATATAGATCATTCCTGTTCATTTTTATGGAAGCATTATTACTGAAAAGAGTATGAGATTTATGCAGCGAAGATTTTTCGTAAAGTTATTTAAAAAATCAAAATTACTTTTACACTAGATTACCGTGGTAAATTATTTTTCTTCTTACTTACCGCGCATTTTAAACAATTGAAGACTTTTGTTTAGTGGCATATTGTGATTAGATATTTAGCAAAATATTCGATGTAATGAAGGTATAGTTAACAGGAACATTATGCGAAGCAAGGATCTGAGTAGTTTTCAAACAATTAATTCATCATCAATTTAACCTATGGTTGAGGACGTGAAAATTACTCTTTTGCTCGCAATACTTACATAATCAAAATGTCATTTGGTGATATGTTAAAACACGCTTTAAGGCATGTAAAAAAATTTTATTACTTTTTATACATTTTAAGGGATTAGAAATTAGAAGTGAACGAGGTAAAAGAAGAATGGAATGACCTAAATGCGACATATATGTCAACTTAAAATACATTAATATCGAATTGATTCATTGACTCGCACCAATTATATATGCTACTCTAAGATTCAGTTAAATTTATATTGATTCATGGGTGGTTATAAATGTACATGTGTATGTGTGTATGTTAAATAGCAGTGATTAGGTTTGTGTGAGTATGCGCTTCGAGAAGCCTAGACTTTATAGGCCTTCGGGATGAGTTGATGTCTCCCAATTATGTATGCTTTTCCTTCGTAGTCGTACTATTCAACAAATAAGCATGAAAAGAGTGCATACTGCCAGAATGGGTCCGTTAAGCATACTGGAAAGGAGGGCGACGAACGACTTGTCGAAAGGGAAAGTATATAGCAAGTCGTACATTTCCCCTTTTTTTCATCTTTTGCTCCAATAGCAGCATTTCCTCTTCTTCCGTCTCTCTCTTTGTTACTGAAGCTAGCTAGGCTGGCTAGGCTAGTTTCCCATCTTTCTTTCTAGCTAGAATAGCTTCCCTTATTAATATATGCTTTAATATTTTGTCTTCATCTATTGCATACAAGTACATTTTCCCATTCCTATCCAAACATTGATTTTTTTTGGATATCATGCACGCAATTTATTGTTTTTCATTGTTTTATACATCATGGAATCTTTATATTTTCAAGCATTTAAATATCTAATCAGTGAAGAATTTTTCGAATCAACTGCCAGCTTATTTTTCCATGAAATGTAAGCTGATAGAAATATTTTGCTTTTTGTTAATTGTTACAATATATTTAAAATAGAAAAAAGCTGTCTTTTTTATTTATCAACTGAAATATGGGCCTTATCTTGTTGCTTCACTATTCAAAAAATCTTGATATCAGCTCTTCGGAGATTCTAATATCACCAAATCTTTGAGGTTTTTTAAGGGATAGTTCCAACTAACTTTCTTTTCAAATACCGTTAAATTCCAAAATGTCGTAAGTCTATCATAGCTTGAAAATTCAATAATTTGTTTTTCCTTTCCTCCATTCCTTTCTATTTCTGCTTCTATCGTTTCAGTGAATTATCAGTTTTCTTGATCATTTCAAATAGTATACTAAAATTAAAATTATTTCGAATATATTTTTTTGATTCTGTTAGCAATAATTAAACATGATCTTTCCGTACTTACCTTCTTCTCCTTTTTAAAATAGTTTCGATATTCTTTCTTTTAAATATTATTATTTCTTCATGCGTATAATCAAATTTTAACTTGAAATAGATTATTTATTTCATTTTATTATTAATCATTGTGCTAAATTTATCATACTTTCATCTTCATGTGATCATCAATTGAATTGAAAGTAGCCATATTTTATTTAATTTTACTGTACACGTAGTTTTCTTCCAATAAACACGAAGAATATCATAATATTATAATTATTATTGTAATGTATTATTTGTCATAGTGTATGGAAATTTTCGCAAAAGAATTTTTCGAAATTAGGTTTCAAATGAGAAAGCCGGCATTATCCTAAATCTGGTATTAATTATTGAATAGCACATTCGAATATGATATAAGGTCACAAATACGTCTTGATATTTTTCATCCTCTCTTCTTCTGAAAGTAAATAAAAGTGAAGCAAATTAACATACAAATAAATAATGAAATATTTGAAAGAAAAAGAATTACTAATAAGGAAAAGTGAAATGGAACAGATTATGAATAAGTAAATCAGGCAGGTAGGTCAGTAAGCGATGAGGTTTTCCGTTTCCGTTTTCGTTTCCGTTTGATCAGAGCGAGAAAGCCCTACCTATGCTTCTTTGCCTTTGCTTTTCCATTCAGCACGTAATGATAACAATAAAAGACAATAAAAAATGAAAAAGTGAGTAGAAAGAATAATGCGACGAATTCATTTGTGAAAGTGCGCCATTGAATTGTGGGATTCATTGCGTTCAGCTTTTTGTAGCTAACCTTTCTGCTACAATCGCCTCATTTTAAGTCTATTAAGTCGGAAATACATCATTTGAATTGAGAGAGAGAAGCTGTTTCAGCTTAATCTGCTACTATTATTTTTTGTGCTAACGAAAGAAAGCATATTTCCTTTTTTGAAATGTCTTATATTTCGTTAGGCTCTCATTCAAACATCGTCAATGATATCCACACAATGCTGATATTTCTTCCTTGTTGTTTCTCGGTAATATTACAGATATTCATCTAAATACTGTTTTTTGGAAATTTTTGAAATTTATGAGCTCATCCAATTTTACACCTTGTGCCATTTTAATTTTTCATTTTTTTCTTACCAGTAATTATCGTAATTTCATGAAAAAAGAATTTTTCTCTGAAGTAACTTTAAAGCTTGATCAATTTATAAATATATAAAAGAGCAAATTTTATACCTTTCTGACCATCACTTCAAATTTCTTTTTTGCACTTCATCTAAAGTTTTTTTTAATGATAGACATGCTTTGTTGTTCGAATAGCATAGAAAGCACACTTTAATGAACTTTCGTTCTGATAATAATCTTTTCAATGATAAATACTTAAATCACTATCGTATATTTTATTTCGGCTTTTAATTTTCACTTTTATATATTTATGTGAGAAAAGGATATCCAATTCTGATGTATTCGGACAGTTGCGCCTTTTTTTATCAAATGGCCTTTTGGAAAAAAATATTTATTGCGTAGTTTTTTCGTTTCGCAGAGAAAACATTTGCAGTTTTGTCGACATTTCACTATAATCTGGCACAATGAAAAGTTAAGAGCGAAGGGAAAGAAAATTTAATTTGGATTCTTTTGAAAAAAATTGAAGTTAATTTACAAATACATGAATATATGTATATATATATAAAGGATAAATGAAGAAGAAATTAATTAAAAGCAAAAATTTTTGAACAATCTTTGTAGATCTTCAAATTCATAAATAATTTTCTCAAGCATGTTTTTGGGATTTCCAATCTGCTGATATATGATTATTGTTGATCACTTATGCATATTTAGTAAAATATAACAGAACTATGTAAAAGTGAATGATGGATGCACCTCTTATCTAAAAAATGGACCACGGTTTAAGATTTCGGTTAGTTTGCTTTCAGATTGATGAAGAATACTATTTAAGCTTTACCTACAGCATTACTTTTGAAAATATATCCAATATTCTTTTACTACTTTTCATATTGTTATTTTGTATTCGTAATTTTCAAGCTGTTTTAGTCACGTCCACTAGCATTGAAAATTGAATGAACGAATGTACGAAAAAATTATTTCGATTTTTTCTTTTTTCATTTTTAATCCATTTAAAATTTTATGTTTTAAATAAGAGGTTCAACTCACAATAGCGACAAGAAATTCAACAAAGCACTCAATACGCACAAACGGAATCGATTCATACAATATCATTCTTAATTATTATATATTATTGGCATATGCACAGTATATCATTAGTGAAGTCTTGAATATAAAATGGGATGATGTCGTACATATCGTTTTCGTTTATTAGTTCTAGCTTTTGAAATCAAATACTACAAATCCAATACTTTATTGTCCGGTGATAAAATCTGTGATTTGAAAGTTGAATACAGCAATAAGAGAATCCAATACCAATACTTTATTATTATTATTATTATTTATTATATGTTATCATTATTATTAATCACTATTATTAATTGCTGTTATAATTTTTCTACTATTACTTGTCATTACTACTAGTATTACCATTATTACTATTTATCGTTCCTATTGAAAATTATTCACATATCTAGAGTAAAAACACGTACATGTCAACACGTACATATATGTCAGTTTGCAACAAAAATTATTATGCTCAAGTAAATTGATCGAGTTTCAGAATTACTCATTGCTTTTGGCTGATAAATAAAATTTTCCTAAAGCAGTAGGAGGAGGCACAATGACTGCAAATGGTGACATTCCAGAATCGTTGGAGGAAATTAATTTGAAAATGAATGCGACAACGGATGAAGTAAGCCTAGCTGAAATAACTGTAGAACTCATAATAATATAGCCTTAATCGATAATAAAGTTATTTCATTTTATTGATCCATTGTAGGTAAACGGAATTAGCTTATCATATTTATGTCTAATGACATTTCTATTGATCAAGATACAGTTATTGCAATAATGCTTATTACATATTATTCATTTAGATTAACTTACAAGATTTGAAAAGTTGGCTAATTTGAAAGCGCGAAAATGCTACAACGAAGAGAATTGTATGATGAGTGCGCTGTGTTAATACCTCTTTATATCTTTTTAAAGTTAAAAAAACCTTTTTGGAAACTAAAATCTATTTTTACAATTTTATGGAAATTTGCTGAAAATCTGGACAAGTCTTTACGAGAGTTATTGTTAATCTTCCGGCAGGATTTGAAGTACTTATCGCACATCCATGTATTTTTCATAGAAAAAGGTATAACTTACCACCAGATAAATATTTGAGATAACTAGTGATTGAAAAAGATATGTAAAATTTTGCAGTAAGATAATAGATTAAATTGTGGTATCATCTACTGTAAAAATTCTATCAGCCATTTAACAGAAAATAAAACTTCCGATATGGTTATATTTGCTTCTTGACTGCATATAGTGTTATATTTTGAGTAAATAGGAACGCATTAAACTGAAAATGATCGATCTTCGTCTTTGTTGTTAAAGACAAGCGAAAGGCAGTGAACAATGAGAAGAGCAGTATTTTTCAAAAAATCAGATAGCAATATAAAATCAACTTTTTCATCTCGGTAAACCGGATGGTTTTAGAGTGCGAAATGGTACCAACTAAGTACCGAATGATGCATGTATTAGATGAGGCTAAATTTTGTAGTTATCGCTGCATTGTGTGAGAGAGTAAAATAGAAACTCTTTGTTACAAGTGATAAATTTTATTATCACTGTGAGTTTTAGCATTCAACAGCTAGAAGCTGTAGTGATAGTTTGTAGTTTTTAGATAGAAGATAGCAGTATTTAGCATTTTCAATAGAGTGCTTTTTAATTTATGTTTTGTTGTTATTAACTACACTTTAACCTAAGATCCGTTAAGACGACAAATAGCAAACCTTTTTCCGCTTTTTTTATCATCAAATCATTCCACCATATATTTGTATACATTATTGTCAATAAATGCTTAAGAGGTGATAATATAATATTCTACTTCCTATCTTCAACAGAGTGTCGAAAATGGTTCTATTTAGATAATTTTGAAATTTAAATTTTTGTAAATTTCGAAATAATGTGAAAATTTTCATGTACTCAATTATTTAATATTCAAAAATTATACCAAGAAAATATTGCAAATAATCTGTTGAATTGTTGGAAATGACTGGCTTAATTTTGCGAGACTTCTTTAAACAATCTGTATGAATTGCATAATGTTTGAAATGGGACAGATAACTTTTAGATAAATAGCTAAAATTATTGTAGCATTGGAAAGAGAAAACAGATATTCTAGCAAAAACGATTCAGGATACCCTAATATTCATTACAAAATTTCTTTTAGAAATCTAAAAATGTTTTAGAAACAAAATATTTTTCTCAGTTAATGAAAGTGGAAAATGAAAACTTTTGAAAATTAAAATTGTTACTAACTGATTTCAAAAGACCATTTTAATATTAAGAAAAGAAAATTAAAGAGATAATTAATTGTACTGGAAGTTTAAGCATCAGCGACATATGATCCCGCTTTCCTTTCATACCTCCTTTTACATCTAACTTTTTTGTTATTGATAAATAAATCAAAAAGCAATAATGTCTTTGCTCTTTCCATCCACCTCCAATAACAAATAAGATTGCATTGCTGTTCTAAATTCATAAATACACAATCTGTGCTTATAAGCAAATCTGTCTTTAATTACTTTTCATTTATATGGATTCTCGAACGTTTCATAGTACGGACATTGATACTGAAGAATTAAAACTTACATCAGATAAAAGTTCAAGTTAGCCCAACTAACTCACAACTAATCATGAGGAATTTTTTGCATTATTTACGATCAAGATAATCTCCTTGTCAATTCTCACCGTGAAAAACTTAATTGAACCAATTGTTATCGCTCTATCAATTAATTAATTAATCAATCTATCTGTCTCCACATATTCATCGTTATGAGTGGTTAAAAATTTTATTAAAAAATATATTAACATAGAAATTATTGTTAGTTTTCATATGATTAACATCGATAGAACGCCGAGAGAAAAAAATGAGTTGGAGAATAGCTCATATTTCTCACACTTTTTCTTAAAGTATTAACCAAACATTCCTTTTATTCAATAATATTTCTGCAGTTTTTTTAACGTTTAAAAACTTTCTTTTTATATTAATATTTTAGAATTAGTTTGGATAGCCAAAATTTGATATCATATTTTCCTTTTTGATTATATTTTGTTTATTTCTTCTTATTTCAAGTACTTTTTCCTTTTAATCATTGAAAGCATATGAAAGAAGAGAAAGGAGTTATGCTATTATCTTTGAACTCTTATACAGATTGAAAAGCAATTCATTGACCTCTTTTCTATTAACATATAAAAATCTTTTTACACGCGATGTTTACTTGTTATATTTCAGATTTAGTTTTCACCAATCAAGTTCTATCAGGCAGCACTGATGGGTTGACAAATTATTTATGTTGCAGAGATTAATATCCGAGAGCAATGTAGCATTAGGTGTCCTAATTACGGTCAGAAATATGTTCCTATGAGAAATATCTGTTATGAATGACAAATAAAATAATATTGTTTTCACTGAAAGAGTGATAGAGTGATAAATTTTATTTATCACATGTTAGAGTTATATCTAATATAATTTTTTTTTTTGCAAATGCACAGATTCTGAATAGTTAATAAAATTCTTGTTATGGAATCAAACGATCGAAGATTGCTAAGTGCCTAAACCTATATTTCTACAATTGTTATTAAGTATCTGAATTGACTTGTTTCGTCTTTCCAAACCTTTAAATCGCTAAGCTGATATCTGAAAAGTAAAAAAATGAATGAATCATTCTCATCAAATGCAAGATTTGTTACGGTACTGATAACTGTGAAGGTCTGGTACTGCCTGCTGATATATCCCTTAAACTAAAAAATTCAAATACCTCCATCAATAATGCCGCACTGAAAGTAGT